>JAPQNM010000016.1:9360541-9438041 GCA_029783475.1 Metacarcinus magister
TCCTCCTTCCTTCCTCCCTCTCCCATGCTGCCTCTCCTCGTGCCTCTCCTCATCACCAAGTAAGGCTGAAAGTCCTGGCGTGGTAGTATGAACACACGTCCTTATCTGCAGCCATGATTGAAATTTGAGTATTGTAATTTTTCTCTCGTCAGGTATAAATAGAAGTGTACGGACTCAGTATGCTTACCTGATGGGAGAACAGGTGAATGGTTAGCAGGAAATACGACTCTGCACATTATTTTTCTCTCTCCATCTCTCTTTCTTACCCTCACTCATTCGATTTTCTTTTTGTTCGTATTTATTCGTTGGTATTAGAAGTAGGAGGAGGTAGAGAAAGGATAAGAATATGAAGGCGAGTAAGGATTTTCTTCTTGTCTTAATATCTTCGGTTAAGAGACAGATGGAAAGATTGAATCCAATAAGCCTGACGTTGAGGTGGCGACGCGTCCCTGTCAGTGTGAATAAGTAGGAAATTAATTTATTATCTACAGTGGCAGTTAAGGGTCATCAAATGTTGCGTGATGGACGGTGAGCGCCTCTACCTCCTTGTCCTGGGTCTTGCTACTCTCCACACACTGCCAACACTAAAAATTTGTTATTGTAATTATATGCAGGAACATTACACTCTGGTCCGATATTGGATGTTATCTGTTAATTATTGTCTCGATTTGGGATTCTTTGTTTGGTAATAATTGATGGGTACTCTTTCCTCGCCCTGAATACTACATCTAATTTGTTGGACCCAATGATGTGACCTTCGATTGGAAGTAACATACCGAAGGGACAGTCCACGAAACCCTAAGACTTACCACCGCGTCTAGTGTGAGACGTGACAATGTGGGACGCTGCTTGGTCGTCCTTTACGTCCTTGAAGAAACTCTGCTGTGTAATAAGTCTTTTTTACCGGTAATAAGCATTAGACAAGTGTTAAAGAGAAACGGTCTATAATTTTTAACAGTCCGCCTTTCCTCTCATTCATGGAAAAATTAATAGATTTGAAACGCAAGTAAGTGTTTACGATCGGAAAGATATATTTACACTTAACGACAAACATTAATGTGGTTTATACTCGTTTGCCTTGATTGTTACATTTGAGTGGACTGTTGGCGTGGCTGTTGACGTGCTGAGTGGCTTGCAGGCATTGGAAGGACATAATTGGAAGCATTGATTGTGGATAATCGACTTATTGAACACCTCCGGAGAAGAGATAAAAATTCCCGTACATATTCACTTACTCTTATCGCATCAGAAATGTTCAGTATTTTGCTGAAGTACGTTCCTTTACTTCCTAGAACTGTAAGACAATGTTATGCTGTTGTGCTCACGTATGAGACATAACCATTTTTTTCTTGTACGTACTACATTGAAAATATAATTTCGTAAGAAGATTCATAATACAAACCTGCCGCTGAGTGAAGAATATTAACTTTTCTTTACCAAAATTCGCGTTTTTATTGGTGTATGCAGACCAATTATTATTTTCATTGATATTTTAGAAAACTTAGGCCATGACCCAGACATGTATACGTGACTGAGAGGACGCGGCCAGACTGTGACGGAAGACTTACAAAAATGAAGCTACTCAAGGTTTTCTTTAACCACTACCACATAAACACTAGCTTTTCTTATTTGTCTTCCTTTCCTCCTTCCCTTCTTTTCTCTCCCTCATCTTACCCCTTATGCCCTTCGTCCTCCATGCATTGCTCGCTTCGTTAACGCTGCCCCAGTGCCACGCTTCTTGGCATGTTAGGAATTGCAGGCAAGGCCAACAGTTCCTAGGTCTGTCCTTGCCGAGAGTGGACGGTGCTGCAATATTTATGTCAAGGTACGACAGTTTGCGTTGAGGTACATAGGAACGTTGCGCTCGTGCTTCAGCGGGTTAGTCATGGGACGGAGCTGAGAATAAGGTCAATACATCTGTCATTGGTTACGTCATGAGAGTTATAAATCTTAGTACAATTCGCATCAAGAGTACGATAGTATATATTAAAGTACGAACCTTCCAATTATACCATGACGTCTTCAGCGAGTTATGAACGGACTCATTCAATATACCTGATGCCAGTACACCCACAGGACCTAGAGAGGGAGAGTTATTGGCATGGTGATGTAGAGTAACAGTTGTAATGCATAAGCCAAGCGTGCCAACACCCCCAACACTACGCTCTGCCAGCTCAGTCAGAATGGTTGGTATGCATGACTTATGAAGGAGTTGAGTGGAGGAGGTCGAGTGAAAATGTTGGTGTCCCGGCGGTGATCAGACCTACCCAGCAAGGAATTACTCTATTGTATACAGGTGTTAATATTCTAAGAGGTGTGTTTAGGCCGGAGACGCGATAATGTAAACTAATGAGGTAATGACACTGTTAATTGATTACATAATGACCTCATGGAATAATGTCAAGGTCACCATTCTCTCTCTCTCTCTCTCTCTCTCTCTCTCTCTCTCTCTCTCTCTCTCTCTCTCTCTCTCTCTCTCTCTCTCTCTCTCTCTCTCTCTCTCTCTCAGAATTTCCAGGAATCCGTGAAACTTTGCTAATTGTTCAAAAGGCAATTAATATTTTTTTTCTTCCATTTTTGTGAATTGTGACCAACGAAATAATGAGGAATGGCAGGTAACTAGGGTGTGGAGGAAGGGTGGGGAGTGGGGAGGAGACGTGAGAGGGAAGAAGGGAGCGGGGAGGGAGAGGGGAAAAGACATAATAGAAGGAGAGGGAACGGAGGAAGTAAGGAATAATGGAAATAAATTCTCTTGACTAATGGAAATCAATGCATTCCTGACGGTGAATAGCAAGATGACACACACACACACACACACACACACACACACACACACACACACACACACACACACACACACACACACACACACACACACACCTTATGTAACCCCCATCCCTAAAACAACCAGTCCTCAGTCCTTACATGACTTAAGACCAATCGCCATCACACCTCTCCCCAGCCTCATTTGTGAAGACTTTGTGTTTGACTGGACTTATTCAGACATCAAAACAATCATAGATTCACAACAATTTGGAAATATGAAATCCTCCTCCACCACTCACTGCCTTGTCAGCTTCCTTGATTTTATACACAGCCACCTGGACAAACGTAACACCTCTCTTGCTGTTGCTTTTGTAGACTTTAGGACCACACTGTTGTTATCACCAAGGTCATTAGTCTGGGTCTTAATCCCAACTTGATAGCGTGGCTGGCAGGCTTCCTCCACGGGCGCGGCAAGCAGTCCGTTATCAGGGCTGTGTCTCCTCCTTTCAACACCTGACCTGCGGTGTCCCACAGGGCACTAAGATGGGGCCACTATGCTTCCTCATTCTTATCAACGATGCCCTCACTGACACCCCGCATCCCTGGAAGTACGTGGACGACAGCACCGTTGGCATCCCCGTCCACACCAAGTCCCCGGACTTCTCCCCTCCCCAAGCCACAGACGTGGACGAAGGTGAACAAAGTGTCCATCAACCACACCAAGACCGTGGTGATGCACTTTTACACCTCCTCAGCAGCAGTGTCCCCTCCCCAGCTATCCGTTGGCTCCCACCCCCTCCAAGTAGTGCAGTCAACTCGGCTACTTGGCATCACATTAGATGACAAACTCACTGGAAGCAGCATGTCACTGATACCATCAGATCAGCCTCCTACAAAATCTACATGCTACGAAGGCTCAAGTCCCTAGGAACATCGGCTGATGAGCTAAAGGAAGTTTACACTTCCTTCATATTACCTAAGCTCATGTATGCCTCCCCAGCCTGGTCCTCATCTCTCAACATAACACAACACCACCAACTTGAGAAGATTCAGAAACGTGCATTCAGGTTAATTATCGGTCCTGCATACACCGACTACGAGAGTGTCCTCAACACACTAAATCTGTCGAGGCTGTCTGTCAAACATGAGGAGGCCCTAATGAAAT
Source organism: Metacarcinus magister (assembly GCA_029783475.1). Taxonomy (NCBI): domain Eukaryota; kingdom Metazoa; phylum Arthropoda; class Malacostraca; order Decapoda; family Cancridae; genus Metacarcinus; species Metacarcinus magister. The sequence continues at coordinate 9,364,473 of JAPQNM010000016.1, forward strand.
TCGGGGAAAGCTTTTTAAAACACTCAACACCGCAAATTACTCCCCCCTGATGGCCCTCCCCCCATCCGTGCTACAAGACACAGGAACGTGCTAATCCCTGTCAAAGCCCCGGGGACCGACCGCTTCAAGAACAGTGTGATTCCCTCCTGCCACGTAGGCCAAAATTCCAACCATGACATTAACTATACCCTAACACATAGATAAATAAACTTCATTAATTTTACCTTTACATATAGATAAGTATACTTAACTATATCTTAGCATATTGATTTCCCAATTATGTATATTTTCAGTCCATGACTGCTTTTTAAATAAACCGTTTATTACTATTATTATTACACACACACGCACACGCACACGCACACGCACACACGCACGCACGCACACACACACACACACACACACACACACACACACACACACACACACACACACACACACACACACACACACTGTCACTCTGCAGGCTGAGTTTGCAAATATTCCACTGATGACCAAGCAATTAGTGTCCTCCTTAAGCAAGCAAATGTGGTGTGTAATGTGTGAAGGGCGACACTCTTACTGATAGACCGAACAATATGATCTCTAAGGTCTTCTTCAGGAGGGTAATGACTAGTGATCACGATTCCTGTGGTTGAACTTCAAGACTGGTGAATTAAACTCATCTAGTTCGAACCGGTTCACACACACACACATCTAGTTTATACCGGTCCACCACACACATACACATATCTGGTTGAAGCCGGTCCCATTTCCTGTATAGATTAATCATGGTTGTGTTAATTAGCAGTTTTTCAGCATGGGTGGTAACAGGCGTGTGTGTCTGTGTATGTGTGTGTGTGTGTGTGTGTATGTGTGTGTGTGTGTGTGCGTGTATGTACGTGTGTGCGTGTGTGTGTGTCACTCTTAATTAGTGTCCTGTCCATACCTTTCACACCTTTCATTCCTTCCATACCATCACTTACACATGTTTAGTGGAAGCGAAGGAATTAAGTAATAGAAGCATTTGATTTAGTGACTATATAACCCACTACCTGCACATCACTATATATTATCTACAGGTTATATATATATATGATTGGAATAAAGCCATCGTATTTGTCTTTTAATCTGTATACTTGAAATCCCTGGTGAGTCCCTGGCGTGGTGTGAATCAACATGTTTATGAGATAACATGACCGCTGGGAAGGGCTGCCGTGGGAGTCCCTGTTTGGTGATGAGATAAATTACCAGTTGTAGGCTCATCAGCTTGCCTGGGTCCTGCAATACACCTGTTTGGAATACATAGGAACCATTAGTGTGGGTGATGTTATATTGATTCCTTGGCTGTGTTAGTATATGTAATACCTATTTTGTTTTCCTAATGATACGCGATACATTTTTTAGATAGCATTAGGCAGTGATTGATGCAGACTCACTGTAGGTGCCAAGATATTTATCAAGTCATGACATTGATGGATAAAAAAAGATTAGAAAAAAAAAGCAATGACGTAAATAGAAGAATATATTAATTTCAGGTGGAATAGATCATATTTTCCTGCACTGAAAATATAAACATCGAGAATACTGCTTATTGTCGATATTTGAACTCAACGCGTTACCCAGACCCTTCCAGGTAACCATTCCTCACCTTTGCCCTTCTCCTTCCTCCCTCTTCCTCCTCCTCCTCCTCCCTCCTCCTCCCTCCTCCTCCTCCTCCTCCTCCTCCTCCTCCTCCTCCTCCTCCTCCTCCAATGCTTCCCCTGTTTTGCCCATCAGCATTATATATTTTCCTTCCTGACAAACTCATTCTACCTTCGTAAGACTTGTTTTCAGAATCGAAGTAACTAGCTATCTATTTCCTCCTCCTCCTCCTCCTCCTCCTCCTCCTCCTCCTCCTCCTCCTCCTCCTCCTCCTCCTCCTCCTCCTCCTCCTCCCCCTCCCCGAACACCCTTAGCACGAATATGCGTGTCGTGAGATTGAATAATTGGCCTCAACATTTTCAGTCTTGGAAATGAAATTGTTTGGTCGTGGCTTCGTCTACCTCGTGGTTATTTGTCTTTATTCACGCCAAGAAAACACTGCAGGGCAAAAAATACATGCCAGTAAATTAGATTAAGTTAGAGAGAGAGAGAGAGAGAGAGAGAGAGAGAGAGAGAGAGAGAGAGAGAGAGAGAGAGAGTATTCATGAAAATTAGGCGTGCAGGAGAGCTAAGTACATACACTTCTTTCTTACCTCTCCCTCCTCCTCCTCCTCCTCCTCCTCCTCCTCCTCCTACTACTACTCCTCCTCCTCCTCCTCCTACTACTCCTCCTCCTCCTCCTCCTCCTCCTCCTCCTCCTCCTCCTCCTCCTCCTCCTCCTCCTCCTCCTCCTCCTCCTCCTCCTCCTACTTTCATGAGTAATCTTTCGCATGCCCTTATAAGGAAACTACTGCGACATTTTTAGCAAAGGCTTCCCATGTTTCTGTTGTGGTCATAAATCTTACCCCCTTCCCTCAACCTTCCCCCCAACCTTCCCCTCAACCTTCCCCTCAACCTTCCCCTACCTTCCTCCTTCCCCCCCTTCTCCCTTCCCCCTTTCCCCCCAATAACTGCCGCAACGACTTATTTGCAAGGCTTGTTTACTCATGGCTTCGTTTTCCTCATTATTTCGTTGGTGTGTTTACCTTTCATGTTGTTTATTTTCACTCGTTTCCTCGTTTTCTTCGTGTTTCTATTATTATTTTTTTTGTAATAGTCTCTCACTGCCCTTTCTAGTTTATTTTATTTCCTATTTTCTTTTCTTGCCTCTTTTTTTTTCTCTCTCTCTCTCTCTCTCTCTCTCTCTCTCTCTCTCTCTCTCTCTCTCTCTCTCTCTCTCTCTCTCTCTCTCTCTCTCTCTCTCTCTCTCTCTCTCTCTCTCTCGTTAAGATCACACATCGTTGTAAAGGTATTTATTTTCCCCTTAACTCACGTACAAGGCAGGTTAGGTTGGCAGCGGCTACACCGTAAAACTTAAGAATAAACACCAGAATTGCAGTCCCTTATATTCATTTTCCTTCAGATCTCAAAGCTATTAAGAAAACAAGTGAAGGTCTATATTTAAACAATTGTGGGATGTTGATTGCTCATATTTTAATAAGGCAATGTCGAGAACTATAAAGGATAGAGCACACACTGATTTTTTTTAAGGTTTCAAGGTATATAAGAGAACGGAGATACTCATAATCTTGTATAAGGAAGTTGAACACAAAATCACTGCGTCCAGGATTGATAAATAGTACTTATATAACTACTACTTAGTTACGCCTCGATTTCTTATCTTGATAGAGTTGTAGAAGGCAGGTAAACAAAGGAAGGCTGTTTTGCGTACATATATTCACTGTTAAGATAGAAAACAAAACTGATGTAAGAGTAAAATTAAGCCGTGTCCTTTAACTTCTGCAGTAATTACACTCACCATACAGTCAAGTAGAAAAAACTCCGTCGTACATTACTTGTTCTTTGTCTCTTGGTTTAGAATGCAGTCGTATGAATAAGAGTCTGCCAGGCTAAGTATTGAACAGCCAAGTGAACGTCTCAGTGGCGCCATCGCGGTTTTGGAATGTTCGTCTCGCATTCCAACCGTCGCCGACACCACCTGCTCCCACCCACTCTCACACCCACACCCACACACACGTTCTCTCTTAAGCACAGTACCTTGGAGCTACATTACGTATATATAAATTATCATAGGTAAACGTAATACCACCTGGAAATTTATGTATAGTAAGGGCGCACAGATATCTTCCCTCTACACCCGCTGCCACCCACTCACATCCACGTGCATTACCTTGGAGTTACATTACGTGCTTAGAAGTTATTACAAGTTAACGTAATACCACTTAGAAAAATATGTATGTAAAGTTATTACAAGTTAACGTAATACCACTTGAAGAGAGATGTATAGTAAGGGGAAAAAAAATCTCTTCCCTCAAGACGTATATATAAAGGATGGTAACAAGCTTAACACGCCTTGGGAATTGCGCATAATGTCCTTCCCTTGACCTTTCACGCCCTTCAAGTGGATTCTGGTTGAGCTGCAGACCTGCACGACACTAAGAACCCGTTGACCTGCCACCTGCTTGACATCACAACTAAAAACAAAAGACGTGTAACCAAGGATACGCCCTTATTGTACTCCCTTCTTACTACTAATAATAATAATGATAATGATAATGATATTTTTATTGCTATTATACTGAATGCAATTATCTTCTTGGAACGTAGCAATGGGGGGAGAGAGAGAGAGAGAGAGAGAGAGAGAGAGAGAGAGAGAGAGAGAGAGAGAGAGAGAGAGAGAGAGAGAGAGAGAGAGAGAGAGAGAGAGAGAGAGAGAGAGAGAACACACGTATCGATTTTCATTAACTGTTTATCCTGTCTTGCCTTGGCCTTTGTGGAGCTGAACGAACGAAGGCAATACTTAATCGAAAAAAGATAAATAAATAAATTGATAATAATAAATAATAAATAAAATAAACAATGCTGAGTAAAATTGGGAGAAGACGAACAACCACTAACTTTTGAAAAACTATTAAGTATTTTCTGTTAATATATAATAGTCTCTTGGTCTTGCTTGGGTTTGGGGGGTGTGGGGCTGCGTGGGTGGGTGTATGTGTGTGTGTGGGTGGGTGTGTGTGTGTGTGTGTGTGTGTGTGTGTGTGTGTGTGTGTGTGTGTGTGTGTGTGTGTGTTGCGTGACCTAACAATAATACACTTGTCCTCGGCTGTACATTGTTGTAAGAATAGAGCGGAAGGAAGGAAGCAAGGAACAAAGGGAGGGAGGGAGGGAGAGAGAGAGGGAGGGAGGGAGGGTGGGAAAAGAAAAGAAAGGATAGGGAAGAGGAGGAGGAGCAAGAATATTTGAGAAGAATGAATGTATAGAAGGAAGCTGGAGGAGAAGAAGGGAAGGAAGAGTGGGAAGAGGGATTTAGAGAAGAAATATGAAGGAATGGAGAGGTAGAGATGGATGGAAGAAACGTAAATGAGAGCAGGAGAGAAAAGTTTGGAGATGAAGGTAGGATGGAGGGAAGGGAGAGAGAGAGAGAGGGGGGGGGGATGGTAAGATCGTTTAAGTCCTCTGAAATAGCATTGTGAAAGGGTTAGTAACAGTGTTCGATTTATTGATCAATGCTGTGAGTGTGTGGCAACCGCTAGATTTAGATATTGATCGTGACCAGATAACGATGACGTGCTTTCTCTCTCTCTCTCTCTCTCTCTCTCTCTCTCTCTCTCTCTCTCTCTCTCTCTCTCTCTCTCTCTCTCTCTCTCTCTCTCTCTCTCTCTCTCTCTTTCTCTCTCTCTCTCTCTCTCTTTATCTTCACCAGTAAAAGTAATAAAATCGCGCTCGATCATAATAATGTTACTGTGAAAAATTGGTGTTGTTAGACTTGTATTCGCTATCTATTTTTTGGAGTTTTTTTTTTTTTTTAACATCGAACGGCTTTGCATGTGTTTGTGTTTGTTTGTTTGTGTTTGTTTGTGTGAGGTTGAGTTTGCGATGCCTGTTTGTTATCCTACAGCTGAGAAATCTATAGGAAGTCCGATAATCTTGCTTACAGTCACGTTGTAATAGTTTTGGTGAAGATAGAACAGTCATTCCTGAAATATGCCAAGTATGTATATGAAGCAGTGCGTGGAAGAGAATGTTGTTAACTACTAGTCTCTCTCTCTCTCTCTCTCTCTCTCTCTCTCTCTCTCTCTCTCTCTCTCTCTCTCTCTCTCTCTCTCTCTCTCTCTCTCTCTCTCTCTCTCTCTCTCTCTCTCGCGTGTTATTGCTATGAATATACTTTACATATCTTGAGCGAGTGTCGGGGATGCGTGCAAGGCTATAGAGGAAGGTCCACTGAACATTGCCTTGTACTATAGGGTTTCGTCTCACTATCACGGCATTCCAGGGCTAACAGAGGCTATTACTACATTGGTGAAGTTGACGTGGCCTTACCTTACCTTACCTTACTTTGCCTCTCCTCGTAAGACGGTCAGCGGGTTTTTTACCGGGAATGTGTTTTAGCTTGGTTATGTTATGTTGTGTGTTAATAGAGGTTTGGTTCGACTTGTTTACTTGATTTTGATAGAATGTAAACTTATTTCTTTGTATTCTTTGATTTGTTTAGGGATTAATTTTCTTCCTATTGTTTTTCATTTTTAATTTTCTTTATTTGATTTATTTGATCCTATTTCCGTTGATTTTCTTTCTATTTCTATGTTCGTAATTGACTTTCTGACCTTCACGCAGGCAGCAGGACGGCGGGGTAATTAGTTCCGCTAATCAGTCTCTCTCTCTCTCTCTCTCTCTCTCTCTCTCTCTCTCTCTCTCTCTCTCTCTCTCTCTCTCTCTCTCTCTCTCTCTCTCTCTCTCTCTCTCTCTCTCTCTTTCTCTCTCTTTATATATGCATACCTGAAAGTTATTTGACCCAGAAATGAATTATGGATCAGAAAATATTTCCTCTTTTTTTTGGGATACATTTTGACGTCACTCCCTGCTAGATGCCGGACACCTCTGGCCCAACCCGACCCTCTCTGTTACCCAATACACCCTTCCTTCCCCCTCCTTCCCTCCCCTCCCTCGCTCTTTCATATTCTCCTTCTGTATATCCGCTACCGACCCGCCCCTCTCACTGTCCCTCATCCCTACTTACCCCCAGCAGACTCTTCCCTCCCATACCTCTACTCTCCTCTATCTCCTACTTCTACTCTACCTCCCTTGAGAGCCCTTCACCTAAGCCTCTTCTGTTCTGTGCTGACTCGTTCCGCCTTTCTTTTATTATTCAACACCGTGCCTCTACACTCTCCCAACTCCCCCTCGACCTGACCCGTCCCTCCTCCTCCTTCCCCTACCCCCCCCCAGACCCAGTGACGTAACATGACCCCGGCACGTAAGGCAACGGTCACCTTCGTGCAAACGTGACTACGCAAGGTGTGTTTAGGATACAAGTGAGACCCTATCATGGTGAATAATTATGCGTGACTTGAATGTTTTATAATTCACTCCTGTGTATTTAAAAACGATTTACCGGCTTAAGAATATCTAATCCGTAAGTGAGGTTAATGATGCTAGTAATAATGCATTACCTTAACCTTTTATTGATCTTGTGTTACTTTTTTTTATATATACTTGTGAAGCATTTACCGACTCGTTCATGGAGATAAGTGTTCTATTTGAATAAGAAAGTTACCGGTTTGCTCATTCATTCTCTCTTAACTGAACTGGTTGAAGCAAAGTGGTATGCCTATTTAAATATGGATAACTCTTTGTCATCCTTTAAGCTCTGTTCTAGTTCACTTGCATATATAACTACCTCGAAGCTTTGTGAAGTAAAGTGTTGGAGTCTGTCTTTATCGGGGGAGGAATATCAATGTATTTTGGATATGTTTTTAAAGATGAATTACCTATAGTTTGATTTATACTTTATTGCTGTATCTGTTATTATCTTATTAGCTTTTTCTTTCTATTTTAATGTCTCTTTCTATCTCTTTCTATTTCTCTCTTTTTCTATCTCTCTCTTTCTCTCTCATTGGCTATTGGCCAGACTATCTACCAATAGAAACATGAGAAAGCGTCTTTTGACCCCTTCAACCCTTTGGCCTAGACTCTGCTTGAGTTTGGCTCTTTTTGTGCAGCATTCCTGACTCAAAAGCGTTGTCGTGCGTGGCATTATTAGAGAGCGTGAGCTATTCCTGTATACAGAAAGAATAGGGTAAACGTTTTTGTGTGTGGGAGGGAGGGCGAGGAGGGAAACGGTGTAGAGAGAAAGGATGGGAAATAGAAGAGAAGGAAGAAACTAGGAAGGGAGAGAAAAGGAGAGAAGGGGACGTGCAGAGAGAGAGAGAGAGAGAGAGAGAGAGAGAGAGAGAGAGAGAGAGAGAGAGAGAGAGAGAGAGAGAGAGAGAGAGAGAGAGAGAGAGAAAACGACCTTGTGAAGGACATGGAGGAGGAGCCTAGCGGAGGGCCTCTCTTCGAGAGAGAGAGAGAGAGAGAGAGAGAGAGAGAGAGAGAGAGAGAGAGAGAGAGAGAGAGAGAGAGAGAGAGAGAGAGAGAGAGAGAGAATCATAGGGACGCAAGCCACAGCAGGTAATCCGCGCTAGACTCTGCTTACGTCATCGAACTCAGCGCAGGCGAACCATTACTTTTTACGAATGTGTCTGTCCTTAAAGTGTACTCTCCTCTCTCTCTCTCTCTCTCTCTCTCTCTCTCTCTCTCTCCTCTCTCTCTCTCTCTCTCTCTCTCTCTCTCTCTCTCTCTCTCTCTCTCTCTCTCTCTCTCTCTCTCTCTCTCGCTCTCTCTCTCTTTGGCTCTCGCTCTCTTGCTCTCTCGAAATAAAATAGAGGTTTATTAATTTCCACGAATCCAGCTGAAAAAAAGTAGAAAAATAGAAGAAAACGGATAAAGAAAGCGTATGCAACTAATGCATTTCCATGTCTTAGCAACGAGTTCTGATCTAAATATAGTTTAATTTCGCTGCTTCAACCTGAATGCGAAATGGCAACGCCTATGACGTCATCATAGCCGTTGTAAGGAGAAGGCTTCGGAAACTGTGCAACCATTTTTATTATTTTTTTTTTTTATGTACTGTGTATTGATGTGTGTGTATTGGTGTGTGTATGTATTGGTGTGTGTGTGGCTGTGTGTGTGTGTGTTTGTGATCCATTTAAATTTTGTTGCCTCATATGCTATTTTTTTTTTTTCTCCTCCTCTTCTTCCTCCTCTTCATCATTCCTTTACACCCTACTGATCAATTTTTCTTATCTCCCTTCTGCAGGACATGAGGGCGTCGGCGGCGGTGAGGGTGTGCGGGGGCGCGGGCCGGGCCTCCAGGGGGCAGAGGGCCAAGCTGAAAGCAAGCTACCAAGTGTGGAGGGGGGCAAATCAACTCCGAATGACGTTGTTAACCTCGAGAGGCGGGTGGGACTCCTCAGTGGGATTGCTCTGATTGTCGGGACCATGATCGGTAAGTACACCATCTGTTCCTGTATGTCTGAGTGTTTCATTAATCAATATATTCCATCTAATTGTGATTGTAGTGGCTATTAGTGTGTAATTATCTTCTCCACTGTGTTTGAAAGCCTCGTATGTTGTTTCTTGTCCTTTCATGCTTGGTATATATTTGTGTGGATATTGTTATTATAGTTGTGAATTATAGTGTTTTAGTATCCTTATATATGTGTATGTATGTGTGTGTGTGTGTGTGTGTGTGTGTGTGTGTGTGTGTGTGTGTGTGTGTGTGTATGTGAGTCGAGGTTGAGCTCTGTGTTTTTGTTTCAACAGGTTCAGGAATTTTCGTGAGTCCCAAGGGTTTGCTGGAACGCACTGGCAGCGTGGCGCTCAGCCTCATCGTGTGGGGAGCCTGTGGCATCCTATCACTAATGGGTGAGTCCTGATAACACCCATCCACACCTTCACCCACACCTACACCTACACTCACACCTTCACCCACATCTATGCTCACACCCACACCTACACCCACACCTACACCCACACCTACACCTACACCCACACCTACACTTACCCGTTCAAGACGCTTCCTCCTATTTATATCCTAGAAGGTTGGCTTTTGTCATCACCATGTACACTGTTAAATGGTTGGCTATTAGTTTATGTATTTATGTAAGAGGGAGATTCTCTATACAGATTTTCTCTTTGTGAAACCAACTACAGTAAGTCTTATCTATGTACACTTGAGGAGTTTATTAGACTTTTTTAACTACGTAAAAGGTGGTTGTGTGGAGGGTTTTAGGTATATGAATAGAGGTTGGCTAATGGACTGAAGAAAATGTTCAATAGTACCATATTAAGTTCATTGACGTCAGCTCAACAGGCGGAGGTGAAAGAGGATGTAATAAAACGTGACATTTAAGGATTTTATTAGCTTTTAACGGCGCTAACTAGAGGTTATAGATCTGAGCCTCGAGGGTGAGAAGAAGGAAGATAAATATATTGATGGGATAAGTAATTATAAAGTCATCAAAAAGATCAAAAATATAATATAAAATCTTCTTGGAAATTAATGGAACTTCTCTTTCAAAGGCATTTTTTTCACTGGATAACCTGATGGCGTGACAGGCAACAGGTATCCCATAATTCTTTTAACTGATTGGGTGACACTAAAATAAAACTATATCGCCTGTTGGTTAATTAAAGATGAAAATAATATTTCATCCAAATCTATATGCATCACGGGATAACTTGGTGTGAAGGAGAAACACTCGCCTTGTAACCGTCTTGGCCACAGCTCTGCCAATAGCCACTAGGGAGGTAGTGAGGTAACATGGACTAGAACCGCGTGACAGTTACATCATCATCCTTGGACCCTCTCTTTTTACTGCATAGGGAGGGACGGGCTACACGCCAGGGCACGTACTCACTTTTATTTTTTTCTGTAGCAGCTTCATTCCTGTCATGTAGGTATGTACTGACGTCACTTGTATGAAACTGCAGTATGTAGGGGGCGTAAACCACACGCTGGCCAATGATAAAAATGTCTAATGGTCGAGATGGTCATTAAAGATATAACGCGCTGCCAACAAGACTATTATCGCCTGTGTTGTGGTATTATTATCATCATCATCATCAGTGTTGGATGATAGTACTGGTCCACTGTGGGATAAACGCCTCTGTAATCCTTGTATATTGCCTATCCGCGCCCTATCGCCTCTTACTCTTGCGCAAATTACAGTGTTTGCACTTTTACTCCCTCATGAGGCTGCCGTGACGGTCTGCTTTGCTATTACAGATCACCGTAATACCTCTTCAGTCTTAACAGTGTCTAGATGTATTTTACAATAGTCAATTTACCATGATTTTGGTAAGTTTTACCATTCCCAGGGATAACAATAACTGTCGTTGTATAAGCTAGTGAAACTTGGGATTATATTACCGTAGAGTTTTTTGTCAAAATTTTCTAGCCTCGTTTTCTTCTCTTTCCCTTTTTCTTTCTCTCGCAGGTTAATTATCATATAAGCTACTTAAAAGTCAATCATATTTATATTATTCCAGCAGGTTATTTTTTTCTCAGGAGTAGCAGTAATGGCAGTGATGTAATAATTCCCTTTTTTACAGCTTCCAACTATTGTTCTTCGCTTCTACAATACGTATAATGTATTCTTTTCTCCTTCTCCTCCTTCCTCGCTGCATACATCTGGACCACCACCACCACCATCACCACCACCACCACCACCACCACCACTGCAAACTACAACAACTACAACAACAATAACGACAATAACGACGATGATGATGGTTTTGACAACGACACCACCTCATGTTGGGTCGTTCGCGTTGTCTCCCTTCCCTCTTCCCTTCCTCCTCCTCCTCCTCCTCCTCCTCCTCCTCCTCCTCCTCCTCCTCCTCCTCCTCCCTCCTCCTCCTCCTCCTCCCTCCTCCTCCTCCTCCTCCCTCGTATATCGTGTTTTTCGCCTGTATTCCCTTCAACTTTCTGCATTACCGCTTCCAACTTTTCTCTCTCACGTCTGCTCTATTATTTTGTTTTCACCTTCGTTTTCTTACCCTTCCTGTCTTTTCTCCGAACCCCGTTATTCTGTTTTTCTCTCTCTCTCTCTCTCTCTCTCTCTCTCTCTCTCTCTCTCTCTCTCTCTCTCTCTCTCTCTCTCTCTCTCTTTCTCTTTCTCTTTCTTTTTCTAATGCAACAACCTGGTAATTCCTTTCTTTCCAACTCTCCAATATGACGCCTTTTTCCTTCTCTCTCATCCTCTTATCTTTTTTCCATTTATTCTCCCCTCCTCTCCTCTCCTCTCCTCTCTCTCCTCTCCTCTCCTCTGCTCCCACTTGACGTACGCCGGGGCAGGGGCACTGTGTTACGTCGAGTTGGGCTGCATGATCCCGTCTTCAGGAGCAGAACACACCTACTTCCTGACGGCGTTTGGACATCTGCCAGCCTTCCTCTTTGCCTGGGTGTCTATCATCATCCTCAAACCCGCCATGCTAGCCATCATTTGCCTCTCCTTCTCGAAATACCTGGTCGAGGCGTTCTCAGATGAGTGCGAGCCGCCTCTCATGGCCATACAGCTCCTTGGCGCCCTCACTATCGGTAATTACTGCATGAGGGTCTTCGTGAGTGTGTGCCGAGAGGTGTTGATTGATTGCATTGGTTAGAAAGTACTTGTGTCCTGAGTTGTCACTAGTATCCTTTCCCTTTCCCCCAGTCCTCCCGCCCTTGGAGTTAATATTGTCTTATCATTAAACTATCTTGTACCTCCTCCCTTAATTAGTGTTATTTAGTGCTTTTTTGGTCATATTCATATCTGATTGCCTCTGCCATGTCATTTTCATCTTCATGCACTGCAGTCATCGTTTATATACCAAGATTCTCTCCCTTTCTTACGGTCTTACTCGCCATCACAGTCATCATTACTATAACATTAACACATTATAAAGCAGAACAGACCACCACAGTCACCCCATTACTCCTCCACAGCCACACAGCCACACACCAGCACTATCTCACCACACACCACACACCACACAATCCCTTCACACACCACACACCACACAATCCCTTCACACACCACCGAGTCATGCTCACACAGCGCACTGTTGCCGGCCGCTGGGAAGGTCTTGGCTGTTACACCTCCTACACGTGCTCCATCTAGCGGCCGATGCGCGGATTGGGAAAACTTATTATTATCCTCGATGCTGTGGGACCGATGCGCCGACACCCTCCTCGTTCTAAGTTCATGTTTGTCCCTGGGAAGCACCGTCGACTAATAAGAGGATATTATTGTATCGTGCAAGAGTTAATAGTTAGATGTTGCAAATCGTGTCGCGCCGTGGTCGTAAATACTACACAATCTGACGCCGCGGAAGCAAAATCCACCGCTATGAATTAAAATAATGGAGACTCAGGATTTTTATAATGTTATATTGTGAGGAAATCAGCGAGAAATGTTTTGTATATATTAATTTTATTTTTTCCTCTTGGTCGGTGCGCAGTAAGCCGCTTTTACCCCATTGGACGCCGCGCGATCCTACTTTGTTTTGATGCTTGTGACTGACTGACTTTTTTTTAAGTTACCGCCTGATTTTTCAAAAAGATGCATGTCTTTTATTGCATTACATTGATGCTCCCTCTTTATTTTTTCTTATTTGTTGTTGTTTTTTTCAGTACCACTTCAACTAATGGCTTTTGTGTATGTGTAATTTTTTTTTTATATATATAAATGTAAAATAACTCCTGAATGATGCCTACCTTGCATCCCTTAAACTTTATTTTTCGTATTCCAGAAGCTGGTTTTTTTGTGTATCATTATTTTTGTTATGTTTTGCTCGTATGTGCAAGTATAATATTTTGTTTTAGCATGACATTTTTTGTAATGTCTATTTTTCCTTTTACTGTACTGCCATGTTGCATGTTGCATTTTTATTTAAGCTACATTTTGCCCCTTTTTATTTATTAATTCTTGTATTGTTATGGCCATTTTATTAGTAGTGTTATTATTATTTGTTTGAGTTGAGCTTTACCCTCAGAAGAAAGCCTCACAAGCATGTTGAGCGTGAGTGACCAACACCATACAACTGTTTTGATGGCAGGATCCAGGCAGGCTAGCGTGAAGGGAACACAAGCGGCCCATTAAGGAGAGAATATCACTTAAAAAACACATTAACTTATTAAATATTCATAAAGACGCCGCTTGTGCCTCTCCCAGCCTTGGATCCTGGCCTTGTGTTGATGTGTTAATGCCTGTGAACGGCTAAGCTTATGTCCTGACCCCTTGCTGCCCTTCGTCACACAGGGGCCCTTGCCTACGCCGAGTTGGGTACATTGGTGACCGATTCCGGCGGTGAATATGCCTATTACCTGCAAGGCTTCAGTCCCAAGTCCGTACGCAAGACGTGGTGGGCCCCTATACCGGCGTTTCTATTTGCGTGGGTGTCTGTGTTCCTACTGAAGCCTTCTGGTCTAGCCATCATCTGCCTCACCTGCGCCGAGTACGTGATGAGGATATTCCACGTGTGGCTCCCCCTCTGCATCACTCCCAGTCTCTCCGTGAAGCTGACTGCGGCGGCTGTTATTAGTACGGTGTCTCCCCTCTCTGTACTGCGCTGGGTTGGGTTGATTCATGGGCTGCTCTGCCTTACTAGCATTCTGTTATTAATACTACGTTATATTCTCTATTTTTGGTTCAGTCAGACTCATTTGCAAGTCTTATACATATACACATATCTCTCTATAAGTTTAATGCATTGTACCTCATCCCTTATACTCAGTCTTTCATAGTTTACTGTTGTTTTCCTATACTTACTGAGTTCTGGCTTAAGAGATTCGAAGCTTAAATTAGGAAAAGAAAGATATATTAAAAGTATAACTTCTCATAAGCAGAGATGTAAAATAATTGACATTTCAGACTTCTCACCTGAAAATCTTTGCATCACCCAAACTAAATTTCATACACAAATAAATACTCTAATTATTTTTGGCGATCACACACACTACGCCTGTTTGAATAGATCCCAGCACAGTCAAACAAACATCCTGCTAACTCCACGGTGGTCTTCGTTGGCATGCTTATCATCAACACTAACACCTCTTGGCTGGGCGTATTATGTGTGCGTGTGTGTGTGTGTGTGTGTGTGTGCGTGTGTGTGCGTGTGCGTGTGTGTGTGCGTGTGCGTGTTGAGCAGTGAATTTATATTATTACATGAAAGAAAAATAGTTATAGCATTAAATTTGGCATAATTTTTTGTCTTGGTTAATGTTGATTATAAAGTTATTATGATTCATGATAATTGTTGAGCTTATAGGTAAATCCTGTATTTTGACATACTTATACAGTCACTATCTATACATGTGCAATGAGCATCACTTCATCTATTGTTCTAATGGCTACCTCCTTCTCTTTCTTCCCTTCCCCTCTCCCTTTCTTTTCCCCATTCCCTTCCCTTCCCTTCTCTTCTCCCTTCCCTGCTCCCTTGAAACAGTCTTGATTACGTTCATCAACTCCTACTCGGTGAACTTGGCGACACGTGTGCAGAACGTCTTTACGGCGGCCAAGCTGCTGGCCATCCTCATCATCGTGGTGGGAGGTATGGTGAAGCTGGCGCAAGGCAACACGGCTCACCTCTCCAAAGGCTTCGAGGGCTCCACCTCAAGCCTCGGGGACATCGCCACAGCCTTCTACAGTGGATTATGGGCCTATGACGGCTGGTGAGTGTGTATTGTTATTATTATTATTATTATTATTATTATTATTATTGTTGTTATTGTTATTATTGTTATTATTACCATTATTATCATTATTGGAATTGTAATTGGAGTGTTATTGTATTGGAAATGTAGTTACGTATCAGTATTGAAGTATTTATAATAATGTCAGATGTTTCAAACCTAACCTCAGCACAATGCAATGTCTCCTCTTCATCCTCACCTTCTTCCTCCCCCCACAGGAACAATCTCAACTACGTGACGGAGGAGCTGAAGAAACCCTACACGTGAGTCTCTTATACAGTCTTATATACGCCTCTTAGTCATAGCTTACACTATTTCCATTGATTTATCAGTTAATCATACAAGTTTTTAATGGTGTAATACGTATAGATCATGAATAAGAGAATGCGATGCCCAAGGTACCTATTAATCAGCTACAGTTAGGAAGGAAATAGTTGAATATATGTATGCCTCGCCCGGCTCTTGAATCTGCCTTCATAGCCAGTGTTAATTCCCGGCTATAAGAACATAAGAAAATAAGGTGACTGCAAAAGGCTAGTTGACCATGAATACTATTGAATTTTGTAACTGAATCGTGCAGAGAATGACCCACAAAACTGTTCACTTCCATTATATTCCTGCCAGTATGAGCATTAGTAAGCACGGTAGAGGCAGCAGCAGTGGTGAGGCTGAGGCAGTATTGGCGGCCACAACCAC
The DNA here is from genome assembly GCA_029783475.1 of Metacarcinus magister. Taxonomy (NCBI): domain Eukaryota; kingdom Metazoa; phylum Arthropoda; class Malacostraca; order Decapoda; family Cancridae; genus Metacarcinus; species Metacarcinus magister. The sequence continues at coordinate 9,380,350 of JAPQNM010000016.1, forward strand.
GGCTCTCTTCTATGAATAGCATTAAGGCGCCGCGGTCAGCTGGCGGGCGGCGGGAGCTGCCTCAAACGGTCCACATGATGGCGGCGTGATAGCCTTGATAGTGTTGGTTGTCTGTCACCACCTAGTGATTTTTACAAGCACTGTCTCATCCTCTCCTCTCAGTGGTAATGCCATGCCAGTCACGCTGAACTGATGGGTCCTGGGATGCCCTCGTGGCGATGGTGGTGGTGGTGGTGGTGGTGGTGGTGGTGATGGTGATGGTGATGGTGATGCTGGGTGGCTGCGCGCGCTGACCCGGATATAATTGGACGATTTGGTGTAGACTGCCATCTTTGCAATTATTATTATTATAACTTCTATTATTATTGTTGTTTTATCAGTTATGGATCTTTTGGCCTACGTACAGAAGCTAGTGCCAGAAGAGTGTTTGAAGCTATCCTCATTATCTATATCAGGAGCTCAGTCATTTTTTTATGTTCGGTGATCTGTATGCTCCCCTCGGCACAGACCCAACAATACGTACACTGAAAATATACTAGAGTGTGAAGGGAAATATATAAACTCTTTGTTGGTTATAACAGTTGGAAGCTTACTAACTGGATTCAAAGGCTTTAAACCAAACACAATTCTCTCCTTTAAAATGAAATCCTCCGATCCACGTTTCACGGCACATCGGAAAACCAGTTAACATTGAGTACAACGAGTGTCTTGCAGTTCACGAAGATTAAAGTTATAGAAGGTTTGCATTATTTCTCGCATCTTACCGTCTACCGAGCAGGAGTTGATGGGAAATGGATGTAATACGTTTATTCAGTCGGTTTTGCAGGACAGTTGAGTGGGAGAGAAAGCGCTTGTTGTGGTTTTTGTACCTTACGTTGCGGGCAAAGGTTGTGTGGAGGCGACATAGGAGTGTTACATGGCGCAGTGTTAGTCGATGTTAGTGTACAGGATTTGAAGAGGTAGGGAGAAGGAAGGATTGATTTATATAGTATATGGATTTCTATGTGCCGAAAATTATTCCCTGATATAATTCATCCACTTATAGTTAGATAAATAGATAGATATATTTAATTAGTTACTTAATCAGTTAGTTAGTTAGTTAGTGGGGGATGTTGAAAGAAATTATTAAATGTATGATTATTATACGCGAACACCTTAGTATGTTTAACACAACACTCTTTAGTAATGTTTGTAATGTGTTTGTGTTGCAGTAACCTTCCCCGAGCTATCATCATTGGTCTGCCGCTGGTCACCGTGTGTTACCTGCTGGTGAACGTGTCCTACCTGGCTGTGATGAGCATCGACGAGCTGCTCGCCTCTGAGACCGTCGCAGTGGTGAGTGTAGCGACGCGGCTCTTGCTGGAAGGGAGGAAGGGAATACTTGTGTTAAGCTCCAGGGTTTTTTTATTATCTTTATTCACAACTCAAGTCTGGATAAAATAATTAGATGATTATTATGAGATGGGAAGAATATGCTGTCATTAGTTAGTTCCCAAGTTCACTCCCTCAGTGTGTAAAATTATGACGTGTGAAGTCTAAAAACTTGTGCCTTTAGTCGGTGATTTTAAATGGTTTGCATATCTCCCACCTGCAGAAAAATTGCAGAAATACGTATAAGAAAAAACCCTGAAGAGCTTTGTGTCTTGCTAATATTTAGAAACATATTTAGATGATATGATTTGTTCCTCATTTTAGTATTCGTTTTCTTAAATATGGTATTGTTTTTTTTTTTAATTGCACTAAAAATCCCTCTTTGCATCTTCTCAGTTTTACAATTCCTGGTGTTCAGTAGCTCTGGTTGAGTGTTTATACAGTTTGCTGCATAACTGAGTAAACCAGACTTAATACATGGCAATCAGTGGTAAGATAGTAGTGGTTACGGCCCGCCTCCCTTGTGCGTGTGTGTGTGTGTGTGTGTGTGTGTGTTGGGCTGGTTTGGGCTGGGTTGGGCTAGAAAGGTGAGGTAAGGCGAGGCGAGGCGAGGCGTGGCAAGCCGTGTAGTGGCGGCAAGTGATCTGAAACTTTTATTATAGTTTATTTTTGTATAATGACTTCCGCAGATTATGTTATTTTCTTACTATAGTGTTTTGTTAATCTTTTATTGTTATTGTTTGTGTTATTGTATGAGTGTGTGCGTTTGTAGGTCTATTTTCTTTAGTAGATTTAGTTGTTATTGTTAGTTTTTTTAAGTTAATGACTAATTTGCTGTGTATACGTAATTTTTTTTCTCTCATGTGTACTACTATAGAGCTTTATTATTTTCAGTTATTTTGTATTTAATTTCATTTAACATATTGATTGATCATTACTTGTTTTACAAATATTCTTTTTATCATACTTTTAATGTAATTTTATTCATTGCTATTCCTAACTAGTACGATAATCTACACCTAGTTTTTATTTTTTAGTAATCTTATATTTCACATAGCTGATATCTTTTATATATAAGATAATAACTAAGTCTTTAAATATACCTTCAAAACATCTCATACCCTACAGTACAAAAATACCTTATTATCTTATATATAACTAATGTCTTCTAGTTTAAAAACAAAAACCATTTTAGTTATTAACCATTATACGTGCGAGGAGTGTCAAAATCCGGCATGATTTTAACAAGTGTCTCGTCGGTACCACGTAGTATTTCGGGAGCCAGCTGATGGGGAAAGCTGGGGAGGTCGTCATGATCATCGCTGTTGTCATGTCCACTTTCGGGGCCGCCAATGGCTCCTGTTTCACGTCAGCGAGGTTTGTGCAAGATCCTGGCTTTTTACCGCAGCCAAACGCAGCCACGCTTCTCTTCTCTGATTGCTGATTCGGGAACAGTGCACTCTAATGAGGTTTTAATTAAGCACACCTGGTGATTAGTACCTTGTTTTAATGAAGGGAGGAATACTAATTGATTACATGTGATTACTTGTTAGTGAAGGGACAGACTTGGGTGAAGGGAGTAGATGATTACATGCTGATTGGTGAAGGGAGTAACAATCAATGGATGCTTCAAGGTCACTGTACAAAACTGATTAATCATTAACTCTGCTGGTGAAGGCACAGGTAATACAGCATGGGTGAAGGGAGTACATGATTAGAAGGTGATTAACAGATAGTTGAGGCTATCTACACAAAACTAATGATCTGTTGGTGGTAGTGTTGGTTTAGGGAAGCACCATCAACACATTCTTTACTATCTATACTACAAGTCCTATACAAAGACGGTCGTGAATGCGTAGTAATATAACACATTGATATACGTAACTTCACTCACTTTTAAGGTTTAACTTTAATGTATTTAGGTATTACCAAGACGAGTTATGGTGAAGTGAGCGGCAGTGTTCCATTCTTTGCTCAGTTATTCGAAGAGAGATTCCATTTGTGGATTTTGTGTAAAGGTTGATGCGACTTGCTTTCAATGCGATTATCTTTTGTTTTGTACTCCGTCGCCTCGGTCTTGTCTTGTGGTTCAGTTCGTCTCTAATCATGTATATGTGTATGTGTCTGTGTGCGTGTATGTATGTGTGTGTTTTGGTCAGCGTCTTGTACATTGTGAGTGTTGTCTCAGATATGGAAGGGAATTTTATTTTTGGAAGGATCCTTGTCCTGTTTTACTGTTACTGTTTTTCTCCGCGACCTGCCTTGAGACTTTTCCCTCACATCAGACGGACGCTTCCAGACAATACCTTTATCGGTGGATCTATCATCTGTGTTAATGTTAGTCATTCATTAACTTTGACTTAAGGTTTCATCACACGCACTACAGTCTATTCAGATTGACTTCATTAATGATTGAGTCCCGTTCAGTTTATTCCTAAATAACGTATAATGTTAGTTAGTTCTTGTTGTGTCGAGTGGGATGGGTAGTGGGATGGTGATGAGAGAGAGAAGAAAAAATTAAAAGTAAGAGAGAGAGAGAGAAAGGCTGTATCATTAAAGTTATATCTGAACAGACTCTGGTACTTATGTATATCTGTGGATTTTCTGATAATATATTAACAAAAAAGTATTACATGTACTTTGCAAATCATCTTCTGTTTGTCATCCTACATCACTGGGACGCCTTGTAACATTATCCTTCACTAACTCACCTCGTCATATCCTACATCCATTCCTCGCCTTATAATATCCTACACCAATAACTCAAATGTCAATATCCTACGTACCATATCCTATCCTTCAATGAATCTCCTTTTAACATCCTACATCACTGGGTCCTTTACACCATAGGATATTTTAGTATCCTACATCAATGGGTTTCCTTTATAAATATCCTATAACTCTTTCAACGTCCTACATAACTGGGTCTTCTTAATGTCTATCATATCCTTGGGTCACCTTTGTTCATCCTACATCTCTTGGTCATCTTTCCTCACTAGACTTTTGGCAATCGGGTGCTGGGTTGGGCTGCCTTCCTCATGCCCCTCGCTGTCACACTCTCCACCTTTGGGGCCGCAAATGGCACGGCGTTTACCTCCGGCAGGTACGCGTCTGGGAGTACTAATAGGAGGCTTTACCTTCCTTGTTGCATGCCTCTGTGTAGTGATGCTGTGGTTGGCATGGTGAAAACTGGCCTCGAGACTTTTTGGTTTTGTTTATTAACTTTGATGCATTTGTGGTCCTGTAGAATTTTTTACTTTTTATTTTGAGTTTTCTTCTTTTTTTTATTTCGACTGATGTTGGCACGAAGTATAATTGCAATGAAGTTTGTTTTCTTATCTCAGTTTTTAGATTCATTCCTTCTCATGTAATATCTCCTTTAGTGTAAATTACGTAAATAAGATCATTGCATTTCCGTCACCTCCTCCCCCCCCCTTTCCTGAAATCTTCATTGCAGTTATTGCATGACACGAACACATACATACATACATACATACATACATACTTACATACACTCACTCGTATATAAAGAGCCGTGGAAACAAAGACTTCATAACCTCCGTTTGTCATAAAAATCTGTGTCTAACGAGTATAAACAAGACACCATTATCTAAAGCAAACAATATTACGATTATTATGAACTCAGAAAAATTTAACTCGTAATTTTATTGATTTTTCATAGCCATCAGGATTTGATATATACACAGTACCGGGTATTGAATTGTATATAAAAGCATTGAAACACCGTACCGAGCATCAACATTGTATAAAAAGGCATTGAAACACAGTACTGGGCATCAACATTGTATTAAAAGGCATTGAAACCTAGTACTGGGTATCAACATTGTATGTAAAGGTATTGAAACACTTAAATGACGGAGGTTGATTAGTTTTTGTTTCCCCGTAGTGGCTGTGCATCCTTGGTGGACACACGATGAAGATAAAAGTTCCTAGTGCATGTTTTTTGAATGGTAGATAAATATTTGTGTTCGGTGATGTTTTAGACTATTTTTTTCTTCGTATTTTAGTTTTAATGTAATAACTATTTGCTTTGGCGTTGCATTGCATGCCTTTTTCTTTATTATTATTATTATTGTTTGTTTTTTAAACTTGGAATTGCTAACGGCTAATATATCTATCTTTTCGGTAACTTTTGCTTTTCTTTTTTTTCATGTTTTTATTGCTCATGAATGCTTAAGCTTGCCAGAAGTTTTGTTTGATAGCGGCTTGAAGTTATGAATGTTTTATCTTTGCTCTTTATTCATGTTGGTGTTTTATTTATTTATTTATGTATTTATTGAATGACATGTAATCTTTATTATGTATAATTATACATAACAGTTACAATACCAATATAAAACCTATTGAGATCAGATTCAATCATATACAACTTATTAGATTAAAAATTTCAGTATATTTTCTATATCTAAACAAAATTTTGATTCTTACAAAGACATTTAAACAAAATATTGATCTAATGAAGTCAAATTAAAATCATAATCACAGATATAACTTAACTCTTTAGTAGTAATTATAATAGTTCACCTAATGAAGTCAAATTAACATAAAAATCACAGATATGACTAAAAAATTTTATAGGAAATATAATAGTTTACCTCAGTACTGCGGGTGATATCACTGTCACCACGCTTAGTATGTGTCAGGCAGAGTAGAGGAGTAGAGTGCGTAGTGTTGGGTGGAGGGTGAGAGGGGCTGGGTGTTGCAGGCTGTGTTTCGTGGCGGCAAGGGAAGGACATATGGTCGACTTGCTCTCCTATGTTCACGCCAAGAAGCTCACACCCTCTCCAGCTCTCCTCTTTAATGTGAGTATACCTAGTGGAGGCTTATGTATGTATGCGTGTATGTGTTATATATAAGTACGTAATGATATAATAAGTATACAGTGCACGATGTCATATCAACAGACGAGCAAGAGACATTAATGATACAAAAAAAAATGAAATGTTTGGCTCCCATGATTTTTTTTGTTGGTCATTAATTACAATAATGATATAACAAAAAAAATTGTTAGCTGTTTAATTTCCTCTCATATAAAGGAAATCAGAATAGTGTCCAGCTTTCCCAGATAATAATATAACTGTCTCCGTCCGTGGTATATACAGGCGGCCATTGCCCTCATCATGGTAATTCCTTCGGACATTGGTTCCCTCATCGACTTCTTCAGCTTCACCGCCTGGATCTTCTACGGGGGAGCCATGACTGCCCTGCTAGTCATGCGCTTTACCATGCCAGACGCACCTCGGCCCTATAAGGTAAGGATCACACACTCAAGCAAATATTAATGTTTAAGAAGAAACTAATTATTGAAGACATACAAAGCAATAGCCTCTCTCTCTCTCAACATCAGAGAGAATGAAGTAAAACGAGACGTCATTATAAAAAGTCTAAAACTCGCGCTACTAAAAAAAAATCTAAGGCCTCCAGGAAGCCTAACAGCACCAAATGTTAAAAGGATATAGAAAAAAAAATTTGCGTTGTATTGGTTTATTACATCACTCATTCCTAGTAATTTTTTCCCACCAGGTGCCAATCATCATCCCCATCCTGGTGCTGCTCATCTCCGTGTACCTGGTGGTGGGGCCGATCATCGACTCACCGCAGATCGAGTACCTCTACGCCACACTCTTCATCGTGGCGGGACTCGTCTTCTACTTTCCCTTCGTTCACTGGAAAATGGCTCTGCCGGGAATGGGTAAGACGACACAACTACACCACATTGTAAACAAAAATGTAATGTAAAAGGAAAAAAAATTCGTTACTCAGTATTCAAACCTTCTTAAATCGTCACTGTTTTGTTTTGTTATGTTTTGATTCAAGATAACCCTTTGTCTGCCTCTAACCGGGTCCTTTCTTCCCTCTGCAGGCCACATGACAACGTTCTCCCAGCTGATGTTGGAGGTGGTGCCCACAGACGTGATGCCGGAAGCTTAGCCGGTGTGCGTGCGGGCGGGCGAGTCACTTCCTTTGCATTCCATGAAGTTTATCATTACCAGCAGCGCTAGCCACTCTTCGTGAGGTGGCCGTCGTGCGTAACAGTGATGACAGTGCTATAATGACTATACGCTCTTTAGGGTTCAATGGGATGTGCTGCGTAGCGTTGTCCAAATGTTTATTTTATATACCTTGTCTATGACGGGCAGGTGAGGCTGAGCAAGGGGCTTAAACACCTTTGAGAGATGATGCATTCTAAGTTTCGTGCTGGTGGATTTTTTTTTTTTTTAAGAAGTCTGCCACGAAACTGTAAGGATTAAGTTTCTTCTTTCTGTTGTGTTTCCGCCGCTGCTTCACTAAATATCTTTATTTTATGTAATCTCAAAGTGATTCTCTAAATGCGATTTTATATGTTCGATTTTTACCGTTTTATGGTATAATATTTGTATGTCGTTATTCATGTGTTTTTAATGATCGCAGATTTTCAGTGTTTTTAGCCGAAAACTAAACTAATAATATACAGTGTAAGTAGACTTGTATATAGATTAGAAAAACGATGAAAAGTTCTGAGAGCGGAATTATCAAGAAATTTTTTTTTTTTTTATTTCACAACCGATACAGGATCAATGGTGAAATTATTTTTTTCTGAACTCTGCATCATAGTTATAGAGGATTAAACAAGTAATATTATAGAATTCAGTTACATAAATCACTTAGTGGTCACTGTTGTGTGAAGCGAAAGGCACAAAAGACAAATGCCGATCACTGCTTCAAGAGGACGAGGAGGAGCAGCTGGAGGAGGCGTATGAGGTTGAAAAGGGAGAAAACTAAGGCCAGTTTATTATGCAAGTGATTCACACACTGCACCACCACACTCCCAAAGCACCTCATAATTACCACCAATATATGGATGAACACCGTCACCAAACCTACTTATAGACGGAGGAGGAGAAGGACGACGATTTTAACAACGACGCAACATAATCCTCGTAACATAATATTATTTCCTCGAATGAAAAAGTAATCAATTATTTTTCTCTTAGCTGAAGGACCACCGTGTTGGGTAACAGTTAAGACTCTGGGGAGAGAGAGAGAGAGAGAGAGAGAGAGAGAGAGAGAGAGAGAGAGAGAGAGAGAGAGAGAGAAAGAGAGAGAGTGAGTGAGAGAGTCCTTTTCAACACCTTATCTGTTCTTTACACTCTCTCTCTCTCTCTCTCTCTCTCTCTCTCTCTCTCTCTCTCTCTCTCTCTCTCTCTCTCTCTCTCTCTCTCTCTCTCTCTCTCTCCCCAGAGTCTATTAGCTAATACTCCTCAGATGTAGCCGAGCAGCAGCAGAGGAGGAGGAGGAGGAGAAGCTGAGGTGATTCAGGCAACCTATCTTAGGAGACGTGAGGGTTGCGCTGGACAGACTGTACAAATTTTAACTTTTTTTTTTTTCTTATTTATTTCATTTTTTGATGTTTTAATGTGTGTGTGTGTGTGTGTGTGTGTGTGTGTGTGTGTGTGTGTGTGTGTGTGTGTGTGTGTGTGTGTGTGTGTGTGTGCATTATTGGCAAACGGAAACTGTGTGTGTGACTCAAGCCGCGTATCGATTTGGCCAACCAACCACCCAGTCAGAGAGAGAGAGAGAGAGAGAGAGAGAGAGAGAGAGAGAGAGAGAGAGAGAGAGAGAGAGAGAGAGAGAGAGAGAGAGAGAGAGAGAGAGAGAGATTGTTTACCACTTATTTCTTCGTACGAGAGAATGTTTACCACTTATTTCTCCTTACGAGAGAATGTTTACCACTTATTTCTCCTTACGAAAGAATGTTTACCACTTATTTCTCCTTACAGAGTCAAGGTCACGTGTGTCAAGCAAGGGGGGAGGGTCAAGGGGTGGGTGTCGAATAACGAATGTGAAACGATTCTATTAATTTTAAGATGAAAGTGTGTTGTTGTTGTTTTTCTCGTTAAATTATGAAACAAAAAAAATTGTCTGGTAGGTAAGTCTCGTAAAAATTATAGAAATTTATTAAAATATGGCACAATTTAATGATGTAATTATATATTTTTTGTGTTAACTATTTCTCATAAGTAGATATAGTTTGCCATAATATTTGGGCTTTAATTTGCGTTGCGTATGAAAGAAAAAGAAAGAGAATAAAAGAAAGAAAGAAAGATATATTTTGATCGTGTGTGAATACATTTTTTTTTTTATCAATATTGTTAATAGAATGATCATAAATATAAACTTCAATCCTTATTTTCCTTTGAAGTTATTTGTGTGGAAGTTTTTACAATAGGTTACAATGGGCTGCACTGCGTTGTCTGTGATAGGCTTGGACGGCGCTCTAGCCTGGAAGAGAAAACCTGTGATGGCAGATTTTGTTTTCCGTGCCGTTACTCTGGGGAAACAAATGAACATAAATAATTCAATAAAAATCACACCGGTCAATTATCATGCAGTTCTTACAGTTTTGAGGAGACCGAAGCCTCAGTGTACCGAACGCAGTGAGAAATTATATATGCATTAGAAGGCACAATTCCATCTCAGGATAAGTAAGAATTGTTATATGCAGAGCGTGGATAAAGCCACCTGCAGACTCGCCTCTTTACCTGCCTCCATACACTTCCTCTGAAGGCCGACAGTCTCTTTTGTATATATATAACAATTGCAAAAGTTTTCTGTAGTTTGCGAGTCTTTTAATGTGAAGAATATTTTAACGTAGCGCTAAAACTATTAATGTTACGTAAAAATTATCATGGATTTTAAATTTATGCATTGAGGCTGTGTGGTATAATATTAGCCAAGTGTAATTTGCTTCAACTAACTGATGGGAAATATGCTAAAATAAATTTCAAGCGACCTTCTTCGTGTAAGCATAAAGAACATTGTAATAACTTGCGATGTTCTATTGTAAAATTAACGTTACGAGGGAGTGAAGGCGAGGCAGTAGAAAGGCAGCTCTGTTCTGGGGCTTCAGTCCACGTGTTCTTGTGTTGATCGGTGCCCCGGAGTCTCTGAGGCATATACGTGTAAGAAAAATGTGTATGTAAATATTTATATCGAAATTCATAGATGTTATAATACTGTAAATCACTGTACGGGACTGAATAAAAACATCAACCATTTTTTTCATCTATCTCTTTATTCTTGTGTTCCTCCGTTTCATTTCGTCTGCAAGGCAATGATTGTTATACCATATTATCCTTAGATCGTTACAGGACTTCTATCTATCTATTTATCTATATACCTAGCTCACATCTCCTTAAAGTAGGGTAGCTAAGGCAAGATTATTTGGGTTCGAGGAGACTTTACTCTTCCCTCCCCCTTAGTGCCTTGTCTTTTTGTAGGCGAGAAGGGGCTTTCCAGACTCCAGGAAGGTTTGAAGGAAGGAAGTATGTGGAAGGTGTTGGACTATGTGAATTGGGAGGAAAGGACGGAGGAAGGCGATGGCAAGTGGATAGTGTATTTTATTTCCTCGATAAACACTCCAATGAATTTTAAGATCAGTAAGTTTTTCATACTTGAAGTTTTTGGTCCTACCCGCAGTGAGTGTTGTGTTTACATTTTCTTTTGCTGAGTGAAGGACACACTATTGAAAACCTTACAACACACTGTTCATTCACACAAGTTGAAGTGATATATGTCAAATACCAATATGACTTTCTTCCTACATAATTGTTGAAATATATTGCTATTTCTATCTCATCCAATATCCTTTTTCACATCCATCCTTCATATATATTTGTTTTGTGATGTCTGAAAACTCTTAGCTCATTCTCCTCTTATACATCTTCTTATTTACTTTATAACATACCAATTATCATATACCCTGAACTTAAACCTTTCTCTATCATCTAATTCAAATGTATCATAATATATTATCGTGTCCTGTCATCAGATCAGTTCAGTTCAGTTGTTGGATTGAACTTAACTGAACTCAACTCAACTCAACTTCCCTTCCCTTCCCTTTCCTACTAAGAATGTAAATAGGATAAATTTGAATAACAGAAAGAAAGTTAGGTTCAAGTTAAGGGTTCAATATAATAATTAAGAAGAGTCTTGCTCAGCGTCCTGTGTCCATGCCTGCTATTGGTCACCCTTTGAGCTGGGCAGCCAATCAGGGCACGGGTTACAAACACACACAAACAGGAGAAGGATTCGAATGTTGTCAGTGGTGTGTGTGTGGTGAGTGTTAGGTTTATTTAACAGGAATTACCAGGAGAATTAAGCACCTAGAGGTTATATCTTCACCAAATCATGAAAGGTAAGTACTTGAAGATTGTAGTAAGTGGAGGTAATAGTAAGAAAAGTGTTTTAATGCGGTTTAATAAGAAATTATTACTATTTGTTTTGTCTCGTGTTTGTTTAGTCTTGGAACTGTAATGGTAAATAGTACAAAAAATAAATAAAACGCCTTTGTATTTATGGTTATTAAAAGGAAAGGAAAAGGACGTCTAGCATTAGTGAAGGAAATTATAAGTACATATTTCAAATTGATTTAGTAAAAGCTCACTGATGAAAATAGTTCACTAAACCAGAATTATGGAATTTTAGAAACGTCACAATATATGAAGAGCTCGAACCAATTCTTGTATATATGTTAAAAAGAATATAGTTAGGTTAAGAATAATTCCATGGTAGACAGTTGAGATAGACGGTAATGAAAATGATATTCAGATAAGTGAGAGAGAGGGCGGGGCTGGCGTGGGGCGGGGTTAGAGAGAGGGAGAGAGACGGGGGTAGGGAGGGCATCAATTAGTAGTATTTTATGTAACCTAACCTAATTTTCAGTATGAGTGAGGCACATACACAGCCAGAGGACAATGATGGCTGTATACAAAAGCAGTTATGGCGTCTGCGTCACGAAGACCCGACCCAGTACCACACCCTTGTTAAAATGCACCTCTCCTTTGCTACTGACCTCCCCACAGATGAGTAAGTACCTGTAGAAGGGAAGGGTTTATTTAGGGGTAACTATATTTTGTTGTGTTAATTAATGTTTTGTTGTGGCATTAGTATCTGTATTGAATTATCTGACTCTAAATACACATACATTCATATACACACAAAAAAAACCATAACATGTACAGTTTTAAGAATGTGTAGAATTGTGTCAAGGTGTTGTAGTGTAGTTTTACATGTATATCCTGTAGTTTTATAAGTATGTTCCTTAAGAAAGAAGTAAGAGCCCAATCCAAAGCAAGTTTCTTTTCTGTATTACACAAAGACTAAATAAAGTATATATTATTATTATTATAGTTCTAACTTACTTTTCCTCTCAAACTGTTTACCTTCATTCTTACTAACTTACCATTCCTTTCAAACTGTACCTTCATTCCTACTAACTCTATGTGTTTTAATAGTAGTACTGTACATCTTTATCTGCTATTACATGTGTTTTTCTCCCTCAGGTGTGATGGGCATGTCATCGAGGCCACCTCAAGCCGGCGGTGGCAGCTCACTCCCCTTATTAAGAAGCTGAGTCGAGCTGCGGTGTCCAACAAGGGTGTGATGGAAGGTGCTCCTCTAACGCAGGAAGGGGTGTGTCAGGTGTTCCAGGTCATACACTACCTTAATAAAGAAAACAGTGAGTATTACATCTAAATAAATAAATAAATAAGATAAAATAAATTGTTTGTAGTATTGAGTGATCATAAGTTAAGGACAGTTTTTTGGATGAATAGAGAGATGGAAGGAGAAATAACAGTTAGGATTCTGAAAGGAAGGTGTATTATAGGATTATTTGCAAGGCTTAAGAGAGGAAAGAATATATTCATAGAGGTAAAGAGAGGTTTAAGGAAAAGTATTCTGCATTTTATATTTTTACTTCCATCCTTTTCAGACATTACTCAGGAAGGTTTATTTCGTAAGAACGGAAGCCTCAGTAGACAACAAGAACTGAAGAACTTACTCAACTCAGGAGCCGACCTTAACCTTGACTGTGGCACTTACTCCCCTCACGACTGTGCATCTGTACTGAAGAGCTTCTTAGCTGACCTTCCTGAACCACTCCTCACTGAAGCACACTACCCAATCCACTGTAGAATAGCGGGTAAGGTCAACACTCTCTTTCTATGTATATATATATATATATCTGTCTTTTCTATATCCTATGCTTTGTGGATTAATGTCTAATACAACTATACTTATTTCTTACTGATTACTTATTACTAATGCGACTATACTTATTTATACAGAGATGCTGCAATCCCACATGAGTAACGACCAGAAGGCAGCGATTCACTCCCGTCAAATTAAGGCTCTCCGGCTCCTCTTCTTGTTGCTGCCGCCAGAGAACTACCAGCTCCTCCATGACCTCCTTATCTTGCTTCACAGGGTGGCGTCACATCAGAAACAGAACCTCATGTCTGCTATTAACTTAGGCACCATGTTTGCACCTCATATTCTTTGCCCTCGTAAGGTGGGTATGCATTTTGGTTCCAGGGAATTTGTAATTTATATTTATCGATCTATCATTTGTAGGTTAGATAAAGGTTTGTTATTGTTATACTATAGGAAGTGTTTTGTGTTGATGTTTTGATATATTAATTCATATGTAAAACAGTTGGCTTAATAATTATAAAAAGTGTGTGATGAGTAGTGAAAATTAACACTTAGGATAGAGATGAACATTACATTTCGTGTTTTCTTTGTGTTGCAGATGACTCCCAATGACTTACAGTTCCTCTCAGGCTCACTTAGCATAGCTGTGGCCTTCATGATTGAGCAAGTGCCTCATCTTTTCCAGGTAATGAGTTCTGTGATATTTATTAATACCCAATAAAGGAATTTAAACCCAATTGTAGCCAAACCACATGTTTAAACACACCTTGTCTGGCTATTGCTTTGCTTCAGAGGTCACTCAGAACTTTATAATCAGTGGTGTTCTATGCTCCTCTTCATAATATTTAGCATGTTGAAATTATATACATCTAGTCATTCTTCTTTCTCATTGTTTCTTTGGTGTGCTCAATCCCAATACAGGAGCTGCCTTGTGTAGGTCAACTGGTCTTTTGCAGCCTCCTTATTTTCTCATGTTCTTATGTAATCTTGCTTCTCAATTCCTCACCCGTTTGGGCATCTCTTAAAACATTACACATACTCATACTCATACTTTTTTTCAGTATGGTCCATCCTCTTTAAATAATTTTTACTGGACTAAGTTTGACTATCATGAATTATTGCACTTCTCACTTATGACATGTACAATGCAGTGAATATAATGTGTTCAAAACTATTAAAATCCTTTTGTTTAATATTTTCCTGTATTCATACTATTATGTCTTCCTCCCAAGGTTCCTCTGGAGTTGGAATACGATGTGAGGCAATATTGGAGTAACAAAAAGAAGATGAGTCATCAGTTATCGAAGGTGAGTACAAACACAAGGTTATTTATCATCAAACAGGTTAAGAATCAGAATCAACTGTTGTTTTTCCATAATAATCATCAATTTTTATAGATGAAACCAAACCATTGAAGATCTATGAGAAAAGGGAGAGAAAGAGATTGAATTGTAATCATTGTATTGTATAAACCTAAACTGTATAGCTGTAATTAAGGTAATGATTTAGTGTAATGTATGTTTCCAGCGGTCACTAATGGATGCTCCGGCCAACACAATATTCACTTTTATTGACCGGGAGTTGACGGCACAAGCTAATGACAAGGACGTGACTGAAGTAGCTCTGGCAGAGTTATATGCTTATGTTCAAGCTCTGCCAGACTCAGCTAAGAAGCGCAAGTTGATCAAGCAGTTCAACACAGCGAGTGGTCTTGGGACGCCGCAGCTCAACCAAAGTGTTAACAAGAAACAGGAAGCTCGGGGAAGGAGGCTCGGGGAGTCTATCAAGGTGGGCTATTGAAATTATGTCTATTGCTAACAAGATCTCTTTTTTTGGTTCACAGCTTTTTATTTTATTTTGCTTACAAACCTTTGCAGATACTTCATTAACTTCTCTGTCACTGCACTGTCATTAACTTTATTATTTACTTAAATGCATGTCCAATGTTACCTTTGCATGATATTAATGCATGTGTTCATCTGATATCCTCACCTGTTCTGTTTTTTGGAACATAATAATTACTGAAATAACATTGATTTATTTTAAATTTGGGGAAGAACGTGTTTTGCATTTAAAACATGTATAATATTTTCTTCATAACATTTTTCAGAAACATCTTTTCCACAAGACAGTGAAACCCTCCAAGCTAAAATGCCAACCTTTCTCTTCTCTTGACTACATTAGGGTCAAACGCGCCAACAGTGAAGATTTACTAACTGTGAGTTGAGGGTTTCTGACTTCTGACTGACAGCTTCCTTGGGTGTGTTTTGATATTCACTTCATGGAATAAACACATGGAATAAACAAAATGACATTCATCAAGTTTGTCAGCTTTCAAGCATGATTAATAAGCATTATAACCCAGCTAATCCTAAGCATGTGTTGCAGAGTCCCTCCACCAGATCGCCTGAGCTGCGTATGTTCCGCCATAACCCAGACCTCAGCTTCCCTACCCGAATAAAAGCAAAATCCCTTGAAGATCTATCCTCTTCTTTCAATAGCCACCTTTCCATTTCTTCCTCCACTGCTACCGAGTCATTTATTTCAACCATTGTTCATCCAGCATTCCATCCGAACTTATTCTGTCTTGGAGGCACAAAACAGATTATTTCAGGACCCCCCAAGATGAATGAGCGGGTAAACTCTGGCTATTGCTCTTGTTCCGGCCATGAACCACTGTCCTCTTTCTCTCCTGCTGCTTCTTGCTTACATTCAACTTGTGAAACACTAGATGGAAGAGTATGTTCCCCCTATCAGTCCTACAAGACCCCACCACCACAATGTAACAAGACTGCAGCTATCCCGCCTGTCTTGGATGTTTGCAAAGACAGTGTCCCCCCTTGGAATGCCAATCTAGCCTCTACACCAGTCACTCCTCTACTGGAAGTGCACTCCCCCATCTCACAGGCTATGATGAAGGCCAGCATTTCTCAGGTATTAATGGGTTTTATATTATTTATTTTTTGTATTTTTATAATTTTTTTACTTGAAAATATATATAGTTTAATTTTTCAAGTACAGTATGTTTGTTTATTTATAATGATTCCCTAGCATTATTCAAAGAAGATATTGATTTAAAAAATATTACCATAGTATTAGGATGATTGTGTATGATGGAAGTGAATGGATAGCAGCAGGGATAAATGAGAGGAGTGTGTGTGTGTGTGTGTTGTCTCGGCTACCCTCTATTAAGTGATGTCAGCCTGGTATATAGACAGACAGACCGTGATGTAACATGGTTTTTTCACAACACACTACTTAAGCATATAATATTATAATTCCAATGCTACTGCTTTTTAACTCTGTAATTTAAGAATCATTTGAATTGTTTATTATTGATGAATGATGTAATGGTATGTTTTGCTGCATTTATCTTGTATTAATGATATATATATTGCAGAAGTCTCTATTTACATTTTATAATTACACACTCCAGTCCTGTCACTCACTCACTCATCTTACTCTCACACACTCCAACGCTATTATAACATTGCTTGTGTGCTGTGTGAGAGCTTTCAATAATTATTTATGATGTATCATATCAATTTGTTTCAGATGTAAATGTTATTGCAATTTTATGATTTAACCTTATTGTTTCATTAATTTAGATAGCAACTTGAAACCTTTTTTCAGCATTGATTATTTTTGGATATTCATGATCATTCAACTTTGCTCATGATGGAGATTTATAATTCATTTTTTCTGATTTAGTTAAGTTTGCTTCATTAATAGAATGTACTGAATTGCAGCATGTATGCATATATTCTCACTGCCTGAATGGTGAACATGTGCACAGTGAGGTTACAAGGCTTCAGTGCATTATCTTGGCTCAAACTGTACATTCTGAAGCATGATAAAATTAGTACTGCTTATTATGATCAAATTAATAGCTATCATTTACTTCTAAATTTAATACAAATATATAGGAGTCGTGTCTTTGGCTTTGGTGTGTCTCATAACCACACCTTGTTTATAATAGAAAATTGAAGTATTAATTTCTCATATCTTATTTCAGAGAGTAATAATGACCCCACGGAGCCGTTGCCCAATAATCATAAACTCTTCATCAAGTTTATCAAGCATGGCAATCCCTGAAGAGAACTCACAAACACCAGTTATAAGCACCAGGCAACCATTAGCTGCTTCGGAAAACTTACCAACCTCACCAATCATTACCAATCCAACGGCACTCCTCAGCTCTCCTCCAAAAACACATCAGACACAGACAGATTCAATTATACAGAGTAGTTCTTCCCAAGAGTGCTTTACAAAATTTTCAGATGCTGATTCTGAAGATGAGAATAGTGATAAAGTTAAAAAGAGATCATTCGATGTGACGGGAGAGACAAAGACAACAAGCCGCTGGAGTTCGTCATCTCTCCGACGCACCTTAAGTTCGGCCAGTTCTACAACATCTCTGTTTGGTAACTTTTTCCGACACCTGAGTACTTCTTCCCTTGCTCAGTTGGCTACAAAACTTGCCTCTACAACGTCTCTCCACCACCCTGGCATTGAGGAGAAGGAAGGCTCGGAGGAAGAGTGTGATGCCAATGATGATTTAGACGAATCTCTCTCAAGTGTGTTTAAAGGTTATCTTCTGAATCGCAGCATCCTTACCGATAGTCCAGTTGATTTATCTGTTTTATACATAGATGATGATGAGAATGATGGTGTGAAGAAGGATTTTCCTCTTGAGAACAAAAGTGACAGTGAAAATGGAGATGATGATGATGATTTAGAAGACTCTGCTTATGAAAGTTCTCACCCACCAAGCAAGACCACTTCACGACAGTGCTCTAAGGCATCTTTGACCTCCCTGGATTCTGCCAATGAGTTATATTGCAGCGCAGAACTATCAGACTCACTTCTACACTGTCTAGATGGTCATGATCCTACTCAGTCTGTTCCGCTGATAGTGAAAAGCAATGGTGAGAGCAACATACATTCTTGTAAGACAAAAGGAGTGCAGCACACTGCATTTTCACAACAAGAAGTGTGTAATGATGGTGAGCAATCATCAGGACTTCACTCTTGTTCACCAGATGGTCGTAGTCATTCTCTACTCAAAACAAAGCAAGGTACTCCAGTCCCACAGCGAGAGTCGACTCACTCTGGTAAGGTTGCCAGCGGACACGGAGTAATGTTTGAGACTTCATTGTAAGGTTGAGGTGAGAATTTGTAAAGTTATTTTAAACCTTAGTAGTTGACAGACGATTTTGTTAAAACGATGACCTACTTGTTATTGAATTTTGTTGGCATTTTAACCAAAATACAATATTAGTAATACCTATGTACTTTTTATCTGATGTATTCATGAAATCAGTTTTTTATATGAATCTGTAAGGCATGTAATATAAAAGTGAATTAGTTTACTTAGATAATGAGTGAGTTTACTCAACCTTTGCATAATGAAACTAGCTAGAAAGGTATTTATATATTTATTATTCTTATGTTCTGTTATACATATGTTCAATAATTTATTCCTTAGACTAAAGTAAGCATGCATTATGCAGCTTATGAAACTCATGAAGGGGAAAAGATCACATTTTGTATTCATCTGAAAACCGTAATGATTTTATTGTGTTTAGAAACTAGATTTTTTACCAAAGGCATCCCAGTGTGTATTGTATGTGCAAAGTTGGGCTCCATTGACTACAATAAGAATGATAATGCATACCATTACATAGTATTCAGCCTGTTAAGACAATCACATCACTTTAATAGGTCTTGGACACGCCTGGAGAACAATGTCAAGGCTTGTGTGAATACTTAGTGAGGATGCAAAGGTGGGATTCAGTCTTAGTTTCCTGATCTAATTCTTTGTAGGTGATGAGGATCCTTGCACCACACACACACAATGGTGGGTGGTGCAGCTCCACCTCATGACAGAAAGTATCGTGAAGAAGTGAGATTGGACATGTATGTGAGATCTAATGAAACTAATGTGACCAGAAGTATTCATCACCAAAGTGTACCTAGATAGAGTTATGAGTACAGACTAGAGGGTGGAGCAGGCGGCTGAGACACTTCATCAATACAGATGGACACTATGTGCCGGCCAGGTATCATTGCCAGACCAAGGACACGAGGCTCCTCTTCTCTCCCATCCTCTGAGAAAGGTAAATTATTATTATTATATGATTGGTGTCAGGAATTACTAAGTATTCATTATATTGTAATCATATCAAATTTTTTTAAACATTTATATCCTCCAAATTACACTTGTGCATTTCATTATGATATAATTATTTAAGCATATGTGACCCCAACCAAAGTGTATTTCATTTCCATTCTCTCCCTCTTACTGTTGTTTATATACAATAAAAATTACACTTATATTTTATTACTATAATGATTTATAATGGAAGAACAGCAATCGCTGGTCCACATGTATGGAAAAAAAATATATATATCAAACAAATATCTTAATTTGCATTAATATATTGCATAATCAACACAGATCCAATACAAAAAAAATAATAGTTTCCATGAATACAACCTAGGTACAAGGGGGCCGGGTGACTCAGTGGTGCAGTGGTTGGCTTGTGACCTAGTTGTGAGTTCAATCCTGGCTCACGGCAGCTTCTTGGTGAGAGGGACAGCTCTCTCATTAACCCTAGCAGAATTATATAGTCTATAGTTACCTAGTTCAGGGAGATTATTTAATTTTTAACCTAGGTACACAACGATGATATAGATCAGTGGTTCTCAACCGGGGCGGCGCGAGCACAGGATGGAAGGGGAAAAAAATCACGGAAAATCATTGATATGCCTACTATTAGGCCTACTACTACTACTACTATTACTACTACTGTGGGTCAATACAATAATAGCCTAGCCAAGGGATATCTATCTATCTATGGTGCCATAGTTTGGGGGGGGGGTTGAGTGGGTGGTGCAGAGAGGAGGGGGGCCTCAACTGCATTGAACCAGCTTTGGGGGAGGGGGCTCAGCTTGCAAAAGGTTGAGAATCCCTGATATATATAACTGATTGCATGACTTACCATCTGGTCTGAGGTGCTCGGTGCAAGAACCCAGGATAATGTTGTTGTCTCTGTCAGTACAAACAAAAGACCCAACTAAAGTTCTGCCATCTGTCATCTCAATCTTCATAGAGGAGTGAAGCCATTTCTCAAGCTTCATTCGCCCTGGTGTACTCTGTAATGTAAGAGTCAACACAAAAGAATTACTTTCATAATTTTTACAGGAAATCATTCTCTTCTTACATCTGAAAACAGGCAGTGGTTCACTAACATGACTTGTGTGCCTGACTAACCAAGCAACAACAAAGCATCAGTAATGAAAGGGGTCTCTGTCACTTTAACACTCGGAGCTCTTTCACACGAGCATTCCCGTTCGCGTTTGCTGCATTTTAACATTCAATCGAGTATAATGAGACCTTTCACGTTGCATGCGTGTACAATGCAGCGCAAACTCCCAAGCAAACAAGGACATGCCCATTCTTCCTGACATGTCCGTCCTTGCTGGCTACTAGTGGCAATGGCAGCTTGCACACGAGTGTCTAGGTACACGGATGACTGAAAGGAAGGTTCAGACAGGAATGCAGGGTTTTGCTAGTCTCAATGAAACACGTGGACAACGCCTATACAAAAATCTAATGTATTTGATACACGCACAGAAATGTCCATGTGAAAAAGGCCTAATATTCCCTGTAAGGAACCTTTCAACTGGATATAAAAATATGAATGTCTATACTCTCAAGTGCCATTACAAGCATCACTACACCATACTAATTGCCTTTTTACAACCACTACTACTGATCCAGCTCAATTATGTATACTTGACAATATTCTTGATACAATATTTTCATTATCTACTATATTTCTGTAAGACTGACATACCTGCAAACTGAGCTGCCCTCTTCACCCCTCAACCCTACTACCTTTCTGGCGTGATAAAGTGTTACAGGTAGCTAGGTATCCTCTTATCTACTCCACTAACCCTTCGCTGTGGCTGCTTCTCTGTGGCAGCTTCCCCTGGTCTGCTGCCTCCATCAGTAAGGTCAACCAGGTGATCCCTAAAGTCTCCTCCAGTCTTCATGTCTTGTGTGTTCCACTCTTATGACGTTTAGTTTGCTTCAAAATACTGAAATATATATAATAAACATCAAACATTTATTAATGATACAATACAAGTAAGGATCCACTTACAACAACCTAACCTAAATTTCTTGAGTGGTCCTTCCAATGTAAATGTAGATGAATGAAAAGATGCATAATGTGTAGTTAAGTTTACCACCTCGAACAACTTCTTCCCTAATGATCTCAACATCTTTACTAATGTCAGATTAATTATTTGATTAACCCAATCCTGTAGTGGGCATTGTGTAACCCTTTTAATACAACTTTAACTACGTACTATAGTCACTGATTATGTAGAGTTTTCCTCGAAGTGTTTACAGATACGGCAGCCGTACCCCGTTGTCATCCCCTATTGGTACGGCTGCCCTACCTGTAAGCACTGCCAATTTTCTTTTTAAATTTTTCATTCAGTGATTCTTATTTAATTGCTTTTAGTACCACCATATTACACCAAGTCTTCACTCAGGTGTTGTAATAACCTTCTCTGTTGTTGGTTTAGGTGTTCAAGAGCAAATCCATGTCAAATTTTACATCTTCACCATAATGGCGTCTGCATCTCACCCAACTCCCTACTTTTGGTCATAGAGAACATTAGATAGCTTCTAAATTAACCTAACATAACATAACCTAAATTAACCAAATCTTTACCTACATTGACAAATAACAGAACCTTGTTCAAGTAAGAATCAAGTAAGTAAACTAAACTTTACTTTTCGAAGAGGTTTCACAGAAAACATTGAATATCTCACAAACTAAGAACTTGCGACGGAAATGTCCTGAATTATCTAGAGCATTCTGGTGAAGATGTAAAATAATACCCAAATCCATAACAATTTGATTTTGTGACAATATTTCATACATTTGTGTTAACTTTTGAACCTAACCTTACATACGTGATACTTCTGTTGACTCTCTCACCTTACAGATACTCACAGACACTCACATATACTTACACTAACAGAGTCGTGAACGATTGGAATAGGCTGGGTAGACACGTAGTAAGTGCTGAGTCAATAGATAGCTTTAAAAGACGGTTGGATCAGAGTATGGATAGGGATGACAGGTGGGATGGCTAAATATTGGATTATTCCAAAGGTGGGGGACAAGGAGCTGCCTCGTGTAGGTCGGTCATTAACTGGCCTCTTGCAGTCTCCTCATTTCTTATGTTCTTATGTACACATACTTACACATACTCACATATTCACAGATACTCACATAATCACTTTGCATTTCCCTCACTGCTTCATTACATACTCCTCAGTGCTCACTGCAGCTGTACATTTAACCATCCATTCAATATATCTCAATAACAGCGGTGACTACAACCTTCCCTTTCATATATTGACATTTTAACCCTGAAATATATCAAACCAATTAGCGTGTTTACCTTCAATTTGTCTTGGTCTGAGACGGTATGGCCTTGGTCTTGACGCTTATAAACATTAATATACCTCGATTATTACCTATACATTTAGTGATGATAATAGTAATAATGTTATAAATAAAATACATATGGATAAATATATCTAGTTTTAATGCTTATTCCTGGTTTCTGTGACTGTGAGAAGAGAGTGAGAGGGAGAGAAAGAGGGAGGTGTTTTGGTAGGAAGGAAGGAAGTGTCATCACCACAGTCAGCTTGTCACCACTCAGCCTGTTACCGCTACACGTATACGCCCACCTCCTCATCATCACCACTACCACTCATCACTCAAGCTACACCACTACATCACTACTACCACCATGGAGTCACCTGACCTTCATGCTAAATACCAGAAACTCGCTACTGAGTACTCAAAGGTATTGAAATTGTACTGATATTTGTACCTAAGTCTGCGTTTGGTTTAAGGATATAATGTAGGGTATTAGTTTACATCTTCACCTGAATGCTCTAGATAATTCCGGGTTATATTAATACATTATCTGATCAATTCTGAAAAGGTTTTCTTTATTACATTTCCGTCGCAAATTCCTAGTTTGTGAAATATTCAATGTTTTCCATGAGACCCTCTCTTCGGGAATAAGGTAAAGTTTAGTTTGGTTTGAACAAGCATGTTATTTGTCAATGTAGGTTAAGGTTTGGTTAGTTTAGGTTATGTTGTTATGTTAATTTAGAAGCTATCAAATCTTTTCTATGACTAAAAGTCGGTGGTTGGACGAGGTGCAGACGCCATTTTTTTCGTAGCCACATGCCATTATGGTGAAGATGTAAAAATTTACCAAATGTAGTGACTGTTTTTATGGGTTGTATAGTAGTAGTTGTTTATGTGTGGCTATGGGTGTTTAAGGTTAGGTTGGAGGGTATTATGTGGGTGTACTAAATATATGTATGGTGTTATAGTGATGGTTAAATGAGGTAGTTTGGGTAAAGATTTGTTTCTTGACCCACTCTATATTATGGACATAACTATTTTTATTTTGATAGATTTTTATGTATTTTTTTTGTATTAATCTGTAGTTTGTTCCACTAACTTGCTGTACTACTACAATGAACGCCTTGGTCTTGAAACGAAAGAACTTATTAATTTTCATCATTATTTTTGGTGTTATAAATTTTGACATCAGTAAGGATAAGTTAGTGTCCAATATGACTCCTAATATATTTGTGTTGGTACAGTGTATTGAAGTTATGTATCTTGTATTACTTTTAACAGTTTAAGATTGTTGCAGAAATGTTCTACTGCAAAATGTCAATGTGGATTTAATTTTGTGTGATGAATAAATGTGTCTTTGTTCGTCATGTATCTTGAATTACTTTTAGCAGTTTATAATTGTGAATATGTAGCAGTGATATATTTATTTGGTTTAATATTTCAGTTGCGTGCCCAGAACCAGGTGTTGAAAAAAGCTGTGGTGGAAGAACAAGGGAAATATACACAATTATCAGTAAGCATTGATGCAACATTTTATATTATTGTAGATCAAAATTAATATGATGCAAAGTTAGCTTTTTTTTTCTATTACAGTCATCATTACCTTATATGTATTTGAATTATACCCTTACCCCAAAAATAGTTAATTGTATGTTAAAACCCCATCAATTATCACCAATATTATGTTCATTTTTAATCTATTCTCCGCTTTACCTTACATATGTTTAACCTTCAGCTTACAGTCTTCAACCACACTATCCATCTATCCACCTTACAGTCATTGTTTCATTGAATACTTTCTTTATGTGTATATATAGTCTTCGAGTAGATTTGCAAAATACAAAACAGTATAAAACACCACTTAGTATGAATATGCAAGGTCATTTTGTGTAGTTCAGGAGTTATACTAAAAATTTTAATCTCAAGAAATTTTGAATCTATGTAAAACTAACTTTTTACAAATAAGGGAGGAATAAGCACATGTAAAAACGATTATCAATGTTGCATTTTTTTTCATATCTTCCCCAAGGATTTAATGAAGTCAAAAGATCAGGTGTTGAGGAAAGCTGAGCAGGAGAACGACTCTCTTACCTTCAGGAACCAGCAACTCACCAAGAGACTCACACTCCTACAGGAAGATCTGGATGAAATACAGGTTAATAATTATGATACAATTCTGTGATAAATGTGAAAGGAATTATAGAAGAAGAGTTGAAGTGTATCTCTATATGTATGTGTTGAAAGTATAGTACCAGCATTTAGAATTAAGGTGGAATACAGCACATTATAAAATCCATACCCCAGTGCTTTTATGCTATTGGAGAACCGGCCAAGGAAAATAAAAGATGTTATAAAAAAAAAGCCTATTTGCGATTGCCGGTTCCCTGTAGAAAAAAGAGTTATTAGATAAGGGAGATTTTGGGGGTAAAGCTCTTAGTTATTCTTGTATATCTGTATAATTCCTCAATGTAAATGAAAAATAATATAGTATGCTTTGACTGAAATACTTTGGTTACATTAAAAAGAAAATGTAATAGTATTATAATCTTTTATTGTGTGTTTATGTTTTATGTGATTTTCAGTATTGATTATAGTTAAGATTGAAATGATTTATGTATATTACTAATTTATGTTTTATGTTTGCAGCTAAAAAATAAGAGAGGACGAGGCAAGGGTGAGTCGTCTGTAGTGGATGGCGTTATTGCTGACACACAAGTATTCACAGAAGAACTACATGTAGGTATTACTTATTATTCATGTTATTCACTCTCTCTCTCTCTCTCTCTCTCTCTCTCTCTCTCTCTCTCTCTCTCTCTCTCTCTCTCTCTCTCTCTCTCTCTCTCTCTCTCTCTCTCTCTCTCTCTCTCCTCTCTCCTCTCTCTCCCCCTCTCCTCCCCCTCCCTCCCCTCCCTCCCTCCTCCTCCCTCCCTCTCTCTCTCTCTCTCTCCTCTCTCCCTCCCTCCCTCCCTCCCTCCCTCCCTCCCTCCCTCCCTCCCTCCCTCCCTCCCTCCCTCTCTCTCTCTCTCTCTCTCTCTCTCTCTCTCCTCTCTCTCTCTCTCTCTCTCTCTCTCTCTCTCTCTCTCTCTCTCTCTCTCTCTCTCCCTCTCTCCCTCCCTCTCTCTCTCTCTCTCTCTCTCTCTCTCTCTCTCTCTTGGGTGGTAAAGAGGTAACCAAAGAATGTTAATATCTTTTGGAATTCTAAGATGGTTTTATTTTCATTATCAATATATCTTTTTTCCAGTTAAAGATTCAAGAAAATGCAAGATTACAGTCCGAACTTGCAGACAGTCACACCAACTATCGTAAACGTTTTTCTGAATTGGAAACACAACTGGACGCCGCTAAGAGAGAATCACAGAAATACAAGGACATGCTACAACTCAGAGAAAGATCTACTAATGTAAGTGTTTGTACTCGACATATGTACGTACGTGTCATTGATTACCACTCTCTCTTTATAGGATGTTTTAACTTGTATAATTTCTCTTCAGGATATGGTGGATCAGTTAGAGAGTGAGAGGGTTCGGCAGGAAGTGGTGGGACAACAGAGAGAGGTAGAGCTGCGAGCCTTGAAGGAACAGGTCACCAAGTTACAAGAAAAGGTCAACAGTGAGGCCAGCAGCAACACTCCTTCATCTCAGGACACCCAGGACACGAGGACCAGTGCTCATCCTACCAGTGTGAAATGTTAGTTATAATAATACTCTTACTCAATGTGTTATGTATACTTAATTTTATGGTTTGACTGTAGGATACATTTCTATTCAAAGCAATGTTGCTGTTTTTTTCATAAATAGTTTGGTCATCTAGATTTCTTGCATAAAGTAAGTAGGTTGTCAATTACACTTTAATATTTCAGCTCCTGGATCTAGCAGCCTTAACATTCCAGTACAAAATGGAAGAGAGAAATCCTCCAGTTACACAGCAAGGAGTCTGTTGGACACCTATGATGGTTTGATTCAAGAGATGTCAAAACTATTTGCCAAATTCTTGTGTAGTTACAGTACCAGAGTGAAACATCATGATCAACAGTCAGAAGTTCAACAAAAAGTATGTTGTGACAATTATCTTATTAGTATAAATTTCCTGTCCTTGAAAAGTAAACATTGTTATACTAAATTTATTATCTTTATTGTGAAGTGAAATGACACAGAACTTTTTTTTCCAGTTAATAAAACACTTACAGTCAGCTGCCACACCCTGGCACTCCCTGGCAACATCATTCCACCAACTTACTCAGACTGCCTCGGTGGAAGGCTTTGTAGCTTTAGAGACCTTGACAGGACTATCTCCTGTCAGCCAACAAGTGAATGCTTGTGTTGCCAGTCTGCGTAAGGTGTTGCCCCTTGTGGTGCACTGGTAAGCTTGTGTCTCACTTGTCATCATAATCATTTCATTCAGTAATAAAAGTAGCAATGGAGTGTTAAGCTTGGAAATTAAAACAATTACGAAAGA
The DNA here is from genome assembly GCA_029783475.1 of Metacarcinus magister. Lineage (NCBI taxonomy): Eukaryota > Metazoa > Arthropoda > Malacostraca > Decapoda > Cancridae > Metacarcinus > Metacarcinus magister. Next base: position 9,407,646 of record JAPQNM010000016.1, read on the forward strand.
GGGAAGGAAATTACTTATGAAACTACTGTAGGAAACACATCTAATAGTGTATAACCTCATGGCTTGACATCATATTATACAACAGAGTAATTAATAACTTCTCAATTAAATAGCAAAGGATGAAATCTCTTATCATTATTTTTTTTTACTCACCTCAAGGCACTTAACCCAACTCACCATAGGCATTCTTCCATTCAGAATGAAAATAGTCTAAATAACCTACCATTCTAACCATTGCTTATATGTACATTTCTTTGGTCAGGATATGTGAGGGCAGTCAAGGTCAGGCGAGTGGTGACCGTACAGGTGCATCGTGGAGTGCAGCGTTCAGCCGGCTGGTGTCCTCCTGGGGATCACTCACACCTTACGTAGCCACTCTTGCAAACCAGAGTAAGTTTGTATAGTAACTCTCAACAATTTCTTAATCTATTTCTTTTCTCTTTCTTTCCTTTATCATTATGTTACGCTTCATGGTTTTCCTCCTCCTCCTCCTCCTCCTCCTCCTCCTCCTCTTCTTCTTCCTTATTCGCTTTTACTTTTATATTTTCAATGTTATCTCTTTTCCTTCTTTCATTTTGTAATTCTGAGGTATTTCTTCTCTTCCTCGAGCAATGCTTTGAAGTTCTTTTCGAAAACAATCAAGGTGCCGGGCCTTGTAATGGATAAAGGATAATTATAACTATTCTTAGGCAGCCTTTTGCATGTATATTTCAATGATAATTAATGTAGTTTTCCATGTTGTTTATTACACTTATGTTGATGATGTAGGATCTGTGTGTCTCCAGCAACAGCATATTTTCTCAGCACCATTCTTGCAAGCTTGGTGATGCAACTGATTACATTATTTTTTTAAAAATACATAATCCTTATCACCATTTGCGTTGTTGTAGTAAGATAATCAATGTCACTGTCCGTCCATAAACTTTCTTTAATGTGTCGCTTCCTGACTCTTCTCTCTCTTAGTTATGTTAATACTATTGCAGGCATACCAAACTCCACCCTGCCTTTGAGTGCCCAAGGCCGCATCATATCTATGTTGGGTGACCGCCTTAGTAACTTCCATGCTGCCCTCAAAGGTGAGACATTACTCCCACTACTGAGAGTATTTCTTTTGAACAATTATATTTAAACTAAACATTTACACTTTTAGGTATGTATGTATGTGTGTATGTCCATGTATGTGTGTGTGTGTGTGTGTGTGTGATTGTTATGTATGTATGTAAATGTGGCACTGTTGTATGTGTATAATCACTGTACAGTCTGCTGCTGGTCTCTCGAGACAGCCGGCCGTCCCCCTATGGAAAGAGCTCAGAGCTCATATTGACCAATCTTTGGGTTGGACCGAGACCACTCACACACAACACACCAGGACAACGAGATCACAACTCCTAGATTTACATCCCGTACCTACTCACTGCTAGGTGAACAGGGGCTACACGTGAAAGGAGACACACCCAAATAATCTCCGTCCGCCCGGGGGATCGAACCCTGGCCCCCTCGGTTGTGAGCCGAGTGTGCTAACCGCTACGCTAGCAGACCGTGTGTATGTGCATCTGTGTGTGTGTGTTTATTTAAGTAATAAGTAATAATTCCTATTGTTTTTAGATATATTTCCTATTATAATTAGTGGCCTGGTAGTGTAGTGGTTAGTGCACTCGCCTCACAACCGAAATATCCTGGGTTTGAATCCCAGGTCAGGCGAAGACAGTATGTATTTGTCATCTTAAACACTGTAACCCTGGCTCACTTAGCAGTAAATAGGTACAGGAATAAGCCAAGGGTTTGTGAACTTACTATCTCGGCAGGAGCGAAAACTGGGAATCCTATCCTCTTGTGTATGTGAGTGAAGTGTGTGTGTATGTATGTGTGTGTGTGTGTGTGAGTGTGTGTGTGTGTCAGATGCAATGGGTAATGCCACATCCTCTGAGGTAAAACAGCCATGGTATATGAAAAAAATAATAAAAAAATAATTTCCTACCAAATGTGATATTTCTTAATTTATAGAAATCAAATATACGTAACTAGTGTAAAAATATGAAGTTGACGTATATTTCTTTGATTATAGAAGCCACAAGTTCATACGAGAAGAAAGCTGAGAGTGAGAAGGAGCTTTATTCCATATCAAATGATGCAAAGGCTGCCAGTGAAGAAATAGTTATTGCCCTCTCGTCACTCACCACTGTAACAGGCAAGGTTAGTATACAGTGTTAGTAATGAGTGTAACAGGCAAGGTTAGTATACAGTGTTAGTAATGAGTGTAACAGGCAAGGTTAGTATACAGCATTAGTAATGGGTGCTGCCTTTCAAATAAGTCCTATCCTGATGAGCTATGATATTCCTGTAACATTAGTTGAAATCTGTATAAACTGTAGACTATAACCCAATCCTGTTCATAAGGTGTTGAAGAATTAGATACTTTATGAAGAGATGAGGAAACACATTTTCAGATGCATATATAATGGAATGTCAAAGCACAGAACTTTATTATAGTTTTGAAAGGCTCTATACTTGCTTGTACGTATCGTGTTTGTTTACCTAATGACGGCTACCCTTCACCAGCCTCCGTGTACGTGCTTAAATCTCCGACATCCTTCTGGACCATTTCATTACAAGTTCTGAGAAGAGTCTATCAATATCCGAGTAATTTATAAAGTTTAGCTATAAGTGTCGTGTGTAGATCATTTATAGTTTCTTTTTCTAGACCACTTCATTCCAAGTTTTCTTAAGTCTACTACTGAAATCCCTACCAACTATGCACTGATCTTGAACTATTTACATCTATAATCTGTCTGTCATTCTCTCAACATGCTAAAATCACCTCATTCTATCACATTTTGTTACTAGATCAATATCCTCACCTCTCATCTTCTCCGTCAGTTCACCATCTGTAATCCCAAGTCTTGTTCAATGATGCATTACACTTCCATCTAATCATCCTCATCTCTCAGCTTGTTTCATCCGCCAGATGTCAACCGTGTACAAGGAGCAAGTGGTGCCTTCCTGGAACAGAACTGGCTCCACCCCAAGCACACCTTCCTCACCCTATCCAAATATGCCTCATTCCCTCACTAAATCAAGAAGCTCACTGTGCGGCGTGCAAGTAAGTGAAAGTGTAACATAAGGAACCACTTATAACCCCAATACCTATTTAATTTTTTATCTGTCTGTCTTCATCATACTGTCTTTTGGTGCGTGAAATGATGTATTTTATGCGTGATATGGTCAATGTATTCTCTAAAAGGAATCTATTATAAAGGATGATGGTACGACAGCACTTTACGATGGCACATTAATAAGTCCATCAGACAGTACTACCCTCGGAGACACTGAAGCCTCCTTAATGAAGCAGCTGGCTCTGGCTTCATCTAAACTCACCCAGCTAGAGGCAGAGAGGGAACATTGGAGGCTTGAACACCAGCTCCTACAATGTAAACACCAAAAAGAAGCTAAGGTGAATATCTAAGTTTTTTTTTTATTATTATATTGGTTTTGGTGGAAATATATTTTTTTATTATCTTCGTGCAAATCAGAAGCAGTGTTTTTGGTATGGTTTTTGGTTTTATCTAAGGATGTATGATTTATTTTTCAGTATTTTAGTGGAAATCAGAAGCAAAATAATTTATAATGTGTTTTTTTAAGTTTAATGAAAGGATTTAAAATTTTTGACATTTTCTCTTGCAATCAATTTAGGTTTTATATCTTACTGAGGATTCCATAAATACATGATTATTTGAACGCCAGAGTGAAAAAAAAACTAATATATTTAATCTCATTCAAACTAATTGTGTACATAGAAATCATATCACCTAAGTGTAAAGTGTGTGTGTGTGTGTAAGTGTAAAAAAAAAAAATAATAAAAATAATAATGTAGGAAGTGTCATATTAACTGTTGCTTGAATTTGGCTGCAGCGAGTACGAGAACTGGAGGGTCAGCTCAAGGGTGAACCAGTGGCATTAAAGGAGGATGGAGAACACAAGGATCACTCGGCTTCTGTCACTTCTGCAACATCAATGGTAAAAAAATGCATACAACTCACATACTCCTTTCCCTTTGTTTTGCACAGGTTGACTATCAATAATCTGGTATGAGCAAACAGCTAATTCTGGGTACAGCGCCATCAAAACATAAACATAAACAGTGCCTCCCAAAAACAGTGATGCGACAACCCAGGAAATTTGAAACTGCGCTCTGAAATTCATGCCGGAAAACTGATGGAACTGGAATATTGATTGCCGGATTATTGATAGACAACCTGTATCAGTGACTATAAACCAACTTTTATGTGAGTAAAAGATGATTCTATTTTTATTTGAATAATTTCACTTTTTCCCTAGATTGGAGAGGTACAAGGGTGTGAAGGAGCACTGGATGAAAGGGAGAAAGATATTAGAAGTCATTTCACCAATCGCTGTTCACACCTCTACATGCAACTCACATCGGCAACAAGTCAAGCGGCTCTTTATCAAAATGAGGTATAGTATTATATTATATTAACCTTTATTCTTTTGGGTTATTTTGAAAATCTTTTTATCTCTCGTTATACCACAATATATCCAAACAAAACCATTTTCATTACTCATGTTGAAATCTGTCGTTGCAGTGTGAGTCATTAATGAAACGTTTAGCTGTAAGTGATGAGACCAAGACTTCTAGTGAACAGGAAATGGACAAACATCGGGAAAGAGTCAATCAACTGAAAGAAGTCCTACAAACAACATCCAGGTGTGTTTGTGTTGTTTTATTCCGTTGTATAAATATTTGCAGTGTTTGAGCGGGATGTACACTTCTTCTATGGGGCTGAGGTGCTAAGCGAGAGAAGTGTATATGTATGTGTGTGTGTGTGTGTGTGTACGCATGCCTTGTCCTGATAGATAGATCGTACATCAAATACTGATTATGAACATTATCAATACAATTTTTCAGAAACTATGAGGAGCAGATTTCCACCATGTCAGAACATCTTGCTGATCTGAATGAAAAGTTAACAGCACAGTCTGAATTAATAGAACATCTAACATTTGAAGCCAAGGTAAGGCCATGATAATGAAATATTTTCCATGTTTGTTTATATATAGCATGCAAACATTGTTTTAATTGACTGTATTAATTATTATTCTTTTTTCAGAGTAAGAAGAGCAAGAAGTGATAAAGGTGAAACCAAAAATTTAGTTATTTTTGTGAAGACAATTGTAGATAGAATTGACTTTTGAAGTTGTGTATATTGTTTTTACTGCCATCACCATTATCATCATCAGCAGCATTAGTATTATCATTACTATGTTATCTCCATTTATCATCAACCATTAGTCTGAAGTTAATTACACATCGTACCAAGCTTTAGTTATTTCCTTGAGTTAACATTTAGGATTTCCAACTATTAGCACACCACTAATTGTAGGTCACAGAGTTACATTCCTAACCATTTTCACTTGTAATACCACATTTATATTATTATTATTATTATTGTTGTTATGTTATAATTATTGTTATTGAAACCTAAGAAACTAAATTCAGATGTATTTAACCTCTTGGTGTATGGGAATCATATTCATTATCATCATCATCCTCATACACATCATGTACTCACATTATGTAAAGCTGAACTCCATACACAAGTTGAGTAATCAAACACTAAACAGCAAAGCAAGCACCATATTTAATTTTTCTTGCTTGCTATGCAGCTCTTATCACAGATGAGAATTTAAGATTTACTGAACAACAAGAAAAACTTAAATTAATGTAATTCAACTCCATGTTATCATAACTATGAAATCTGGCTTTACATTACAATATGTAGCCACATTTCCAAATTAAAAACACAACTTAAATTATTTATGCCCACATGGATTTGACTAAGAATATAATTCTTGGTTATTTTCTAATTTATTAATCAATCTAATACTTATAATTGATTTAGTTTTTAGACAGTAATCTCGGAATGCTACCATCAACATGAAAGAAGCCTTAACTAACATATTATTGTGTTTCTACTAAGAAGGACCTCAAATAGATGCATACTTTATATATATTTATTCACTGATAATTTATGAGTTATAAAAATATACAATTATGTATCTCAAGATACAACTGTATTATTGATACCATTGATGTGGAAACTGAATATAGATAATATTGAGGAAAATCAAGAAATAAATATTTACTTACAGTACAAACTCTATCATTTCACGCATCCCAACTAAGGTGATCAGTTCTAGAGGAAACAGGTAGTAGCTTCTTAAAGATGTATTGTAGTGTTTCAATGAACATATTCACCATGAAAATGTTGCTGCACATTATGATAATTTGAATACTTAGTATGTGCAAGCAGCTGTTCATGATAATTCCATTATTATATTTTAAATGAAGCTGACTTTACCAGCGATGACTTCATCATGTATTAGTGTACATCAATTACTGCAGCAGACTCTTCTGAGGAATCAGTTCCAGTACAACCACCTTCATGGAAAACACACAAACTGAATTTTTAACTCGGGAATCTTTCTGAGCCGTGTCACCTGATAGCTGTCTCCTTCACATCAATTAGGTATGCATTTAAGTTGTGTTTCTTAAGTAGGTTCTCTTTTAGAATGTTGTGCTGTAACGGTTAATATACCATGTCCAGTATGCTTCCTCGGCGCGACAAATGCATTGTATATAAGTACAAAGCAGAAAATTATATAATCTTAATTTCCTTCACTGAAAATATAACAAATACACCATAATATATACTTTATCTACACCGTTTCCTGAACGTTTTCATAACTGCTGCAGTTTCCACCAAGTCAAAGGCTTTTTCGTAGTTTTGTAGTCAATCCAAAGCCATGGTGAGAGCTGCAAGAATACTACCACCGTATTCCCTACAGCTTGTAAAAGGCAACCAAGAGAGGGGTCTGGGAAGCCCTGCCTCTGTATTCTCTCCAATGAAAAGACAAGGAAGGGAGAGTAATGTCTCTCCGAACCCTAATCGTCTTGTCTTAGCTAAACCCCTTTTGAGAAGATATAAGCCAGATATATAGATAGATAAATAGACATTATTACTGTACACCTATAATAAAAAATGGTGATTAAAGCATCGAGTTAGGTAGCTAAGAGACCATATAACAGCTAAGGTTATTAAGAGAGTGCTATCACTCTCATCAAGAAGCTGCTGTGACCCAGAATCAAACACAACCATAGAGCTACCTGGACCCTCTACACCTATGAAATACAGATTATATTTACATAGTCAAGCAATAAGCTAAAATTTTATTGCGAATGATGCTCCACATGAACAGCCGCCTTCCGCTTGAGGATTATCAATAACCCTGAATGCAGCTCGTATCAGTTCAGTGTGGTAGTCTATAGTAGAGCCTCGGACGAAGTCAAGTGACGTCTCGTCTATTACAACACGCACTCCATCTTCTTCAAATATCCTACGGACAGAAAAAGCTGCATTTAGTATTACCAATCAAAGAAATTTTACCACACAAATTCAAATGTTTTTAAAAAATATCGCACTTAATTCATATATAGGTTAGGTTAGATATAAGTTAAGGCACTATATTATTCTGGGTGAAAAAACGTTCTTACCTATCATCCTGCTGCACCTCAGTATCAAGGTCAAACTTATACTGGAAGCCTGAACAGCCACCTCCTTCAACAATCACTCGGAGAAAGGATTGGTCTTCTTTCTCGGTGATTTCTTTCAGTCGGGTTACACATGATGCACTAATTAGGAAATCCTTAGAAGAGTCTGTAGTCTTTGGGGTTTCAGCATGAGAAGTTGAGGTGGAAGTTGGTTGTTGTCTCAAAAAAGCAGGTGATTGTGAGAGTAAGCTGCCATATCTTGAAACTGGAATTCTGGAGTGAAAGTAGAGATGTTTCAATTCAAAGAAAAAAATGTGGAATAGGTAAAGGTGTATAGGAATCATTTAATATTATTAGAAAGGTGATTAATTTATCTATAACCTATCCTGTACAGTTAGTTAATATGTTGTTTGTTTGAATAAGAGGAGAGGATTAAGTATAGGTAATATATGTGATTCCTCCACTAATAGTGAGGCAATTAATCCTCTATTTAGCTGCCACTTGTAAACCTTAATATAGTTACATAACCTTTATTGCTTAGTTCAGATGCATTTCCATTCTACACATTTAGGTTGATTAATTTGATGAAGATGGTGTGTGATATACTAACAATCACGTGACAGTTTGGATGCATTATAATTGTTTGACATTACATAATCCGTCCATCAGTATGTAAATTACTATGCTATTATTTTACATCTTCACAATAATGCTATAGATAATTTATTGTTATATTTTTCCCTTAATAAATTGCTCAAGAGAAATACAACATTACACTTTCCTGATCATTCTTTCTAAAATTTCTTGGGGGAAAAAAAAACGTGATACCACCACAATAACATCGAGTTAATAGATAATAGAATAGGAAAGTTTTAATAAATGCCATATAATGCATTAAATATAATAACCACATACAAACCAATTTACCAGGACGAAATTATGAACCAAAAATTCATATAAGAATTGATGTAACAAATAGAGGTAAATAAATAATTTTTTTAAAGGTCCAATCAGCTGACTGTGACGGACAAGCTGGAGGTTCATATGTCACTTTCTACTTTTGATATTATTACTCTTATTTATGGTACCTGGGTGTATTAATTAGTCTCACCTGGTCCTTATTATAGCTCGGTCCAGGTGTAGGAGACGAGAGCAGCACCTGATGCCACCCACTCCTGCCATTTCTATACTATATCTGAAACAATAATATAATAGTTAGGGGTAACATTTTATTTCTCAATGTTTCGTTTACATTCATAATAACTCAATGTTGGTTCAGTTATGATTATTATTATGTATATATATTATTTTTTGTGGTCATTATTATTATTTAGAAGTCTTTGTAAAGTGTTATATATGGGAGGTTTATTTTTATTTATTATCAGACGTCTTTGTAAAGTGTTATATAGAAGGTAGGGATTTTTTTTTATATAATAAGTTTTGTTATGTACATTGACAAGAGACAGACAGGCGTGTATGTGCATGGATCTTACTAATCCGCAGACGACTTTCTCCCACAAGTCAAAGTGTTAAAGTGTGTTTTAGAGTGTGGTGGAGGCCGAGGCGCCGGTGTGTTGCGGGGACAGCCATCGATCCCGCCGCAGAAAACGACGCCGCGGCCCGCGCCTCCTTTCAATGTGCTATTATGTGCCTCTCAACACTTTTACTTACCTTACCTAAATGCCAATCCCTTTTAGACATTAGTGGGTGTTAAATGTCACGTCTGTATATTGTGTTATGATTTGTAGAAGGCGTCCATCTGAAAATCCTACAATCGCTGACCTTTCTATTCTATTCATACGTATACTTTTCCTTTTGCCTTTTTGTTCTGCTTCCTTGTACTCTCATCTATTTCCTGTCAAGCTCACCTCTCCAACTGTCCTCTTATCAAATTAATTAGTTGATTACCTTACATGTCTTTCCTTAATCTTCATGTATTATCTTCCAACCTGTATTTTCTGTAACACTTCGCCTGGTGAGAATTCCATATTTTTAACCAAGGCATCTAAAGAACACTGATAAGTAGTGTCAAAAGTTAATCTCATTCTTCACAACTAAGTATTACTTTCATAACAAATCTACTTCAAAGTGTATGTAATAATTTATTTGCTATCAGTACTTTAATTAGAATACTCCGAGAGGCTTAATTTATGTTCTGAAAATAAATTGACTACATTTAAAGATAATTAATATGCAGAATTGTTGAAATTTAAAACAAATATGCTATGTAGAGAAAGCTTACCGGAAAATGTAGCTAAAAGTTGATATAGTTTGGCTTTGCCTCGAGTAGGCTTCCAGTACTTTTTTCCAAAACTTTTTCTCTCTTCTTTCCGCGGCATAACGAGGACGCTGTCAGGACATTATGATGAAACAGATTCTTGCATGGTATCCAGTATATAACAAGGATGAAAAAACATTGCAATTATATAGCTTGAGTTAGAAAGCTAGTAAGTTTAAAAGAGTTGGAGAAAAGCGTTTAAACTATTGCAACATTATTGATTCACCATTTAACGAGTGATAAGAAGACTTAGGTTGAAGCAGGAGTATATACTGTCATGTACTATGTTAGTATGTACTATATGTGTATGTATTATGTGTACTTTAGATTAAGCCTAAGTTTCCTTAACACCTTGCTCACTCGTGTCTCAATTTTGTCCATCATGATTTCATCTTTACCGCAGTAGAATCTTGACAACTCATAAAGCTCTCCTCACGATGCCTGGTCACGCACCAAATTGTAAAGATATGTTAACTTTTCTATCCCTTAAATGAATGAGGCAATGCTACCTAGCTAATGTGTCCTCTTAAAATATATATATACAAGTGCAATATAGCAGATGATTTTACTTAGTTATAGTTATAATGTTTTATTTTATTTATTTTTTTTTTATTTAATCTCGCAACTTTCTTTCTCGTGTATCATCGACGTTCACTTTGATGAAGGATTTACATACCAGAATATTAATACGGCATCTTATTTGTACATCCTTAGAAAGAGCTAGTAATACTAGAGGAATTTTTATTGCTGAGAAGTATTGCAAAACTTATGCCATATTTCGGGGTCATTGTTAATAAAATGACAGAAATATGTATATCGAGGGAAATTGATAAATCGAAGGCTATTATAATGGACTGTACGTGTAACTGTGCCAGATTTTTTTCCAGCTTCTTTATCTTACCGAAGCAATGAATTATCCTGGGAAGTTTCAGTTGGGGGAAATATTTGTGATTTTTACCTTCCTTTTTCCCTTGCCATAATTGAAAAAAATAACTGAAGATGCAGATGTAGCCTATTCAGTTATCATACATCATTTTAGGCTTTAGGACAGCGCGGCAGCAATTAATATATTGATAATTTTTCTTATTTAGTTTATTTTTTTATTTATTAATTTGTAAAGGAGTTTTGAAAAATACTAATGCGTCTTCTTGCCGCTTGCGTAACAAAACTGTGTATGATCCAAGATACAGACGCAGTGACAGTACAGGTTTACACACACACATATATATATATATATATATATATATATATATATATATATATATATATATATATATATTATCTCTCTCTCTCTCTCTCTCTCTCTCTCTCTCTCTCTCTCTCTCTCTCTCTCTCTCTCTCTCTTTCTCTCTCTCTCTCTCCTGAAAGTACTATGGTGTCCGTTTAAGTGTGTAATGACTATAGGCTACATAATAAGTACTTTGATATGATGCTGTGTGTAGAGGGAGTTTCAATGAGAAGTATTGAATAAGCTTGTGAATTATTTCGCCAATTGCACCATTTACTTGTAACTTGTACTTGTAACATTTACAGACTCGCCCTGTTTTCTCAGAGCGTGAGATAATGTTTTTTCTTTTGGTGATGGTGGTGATATTATTGCATTGTATTCGAGCACACTAATGGCATTAATGTCTTGCTTAACTTACAAATGATGTATCCGTTTTGTAAGAATGTTAGCAGACATTCTTGCAGCCCTTGACCAGTCTCTCCCTGCAAACTGTGCGAAACTTAAGGTGCTCCAGCCCCACCTAGGTATAAGATTGAATACCCGTTTCATATCGGAAGACTTTGATCACATATGGTGTAATTAGTTTTACACTGTGATTATTTACTTTCATCCTTAATTAATCATGTAATGAGGTATAGAGGTTGGTGATGTATATTGTGCAATGCGAGATACAAAGTGCGCCGAGCGATGGCGTCATCTTTGGGCGGGTGCAGATTCACGCCCAACTGGGCTAGTCTTAATAGTTCTAAAAGGAAATAGAAAATCAGAAACATATCTAGTAACAACAATGATGGAAAATAACTACATAATACACATGTTTAACATTACTGGATGATGTTTGCTGAAACACGGATTTCTAAACCATATATTATTGGGTTCTATTGAATTTTCATTCGGTAAATCATCTGATTTAGTAGATAATGTTAATTATTCATCATGTGTAGCTTATATCCCTTTCTTATGATTATATAGATGTTATTGGTAGGCATAATCAACAATTATCCAGCTACATTTCTTCTGTATAAAAAAAACTATCAAAGGAGTGAGTGATTGTGACATATGCATGTCATTATCACTAGATACCTTCTTAACAACCTATTTTCATGTACATATACAAGTGAATTTGTATATTAGTGCTGTGTACAATGGTTTTGGTGGCCAGGATTGGGCTATCTTTTGGGCTACTTTGCGGGAAACTCCTAGCGGTAGCGGGCCAGCCTGGGCGGTCCCCGCAACACCATGACGTCACTTAATGAGGCACCAGTTTTATCGAATGGTGTTGAATGGGTGACAGTACGGTCGGCTTTACAGTCAGTTTTATCCTATTTCCCTATGCCCTACTGGGACCTATTCGTAAGGTGATACAGGGCTTGTGAGCAACTGATCAGAAATACACAGGCAATGTTCACGGGCACCATTAGAGTGAAAATATGCGAAGCTACAGATCTGCGCCGTACCGACTGTATGAGTCGTCATTTCTTAGTGGCAGGAGTTGGAAAAGGGCCACAAGATCAAACCTTGGATCCCTATGTTAGCTTAGATGTGGACGAAGTGCATTGGAATAAAACACAAGCCCGCCAGAGGACCTTCGCCCCCGTGTGGAATGAGTGGTTTGAGCATGAGGTGGATGGAGCCGCCCAACTCGGCCTCAAAATCTTCCATGATTCTACGGTTGGCAATGACGATTTCGTAGCCATTGCCACGGTGCCCTTCGATGAAATATGTGGCGATAACAAGACCCACGCCGATATGTGGGTAAGTCTCATTCTGGTTTGGTTATAAAAGGATATTCATGTATACTAGTTGAAGGGAGTAGATGTAGGAGAGGGAGGAAGGAAAGAGGGTGTCAGTGCCAGTTAAGTAATCATGATAAATTGACACTTTTATTAAACTCCTAGTGCCTATCATACACTTAACAACTACTTATGTCTTTAATCACACCTATAGACACCCTCCACCCCCTTTTTTCATGCTAGGTCCTCTTCTAAAAAAAAAAGAAAAAAATATCAGTCACCTTGTACTTACACAATTGACTTTCTCTAGTCCTCCCACACCCATACAGCCTGGTTTTATTCCTGTACTGTACAATGCTCTTCACCTGTATGGATGCCCCACCCACCCACCCACACACACACACACACACACACACACACACACACACACACACACACACACACACACACACACACTAGAATTATTGTCTCCTGTAAATGTTTATAATTACATTCAATGCTAAGTGTATGGATGGCTGGACCCACACAATATTGCTGCAAATAATTAATAATCATCAGTTATTTACCATACAGGTTTTCTTATATAGTGTTGAATTATCCTTAACCATCCTCTGCTATCCCTTATTATAGCTTCTTGTGTTAGTATGTTTGTAAATACTATTAGCTCTGAATTTGATAAGTATAAGTATGTATGTATTTTTTCCTGTTGTTAATCTGCTCCATGGAAGGTAATATCTTTTCAGGGCCATTCAATCCATCTATTGGTTAATAATCAGTTTTATTAATCATTATTATTTCCAACAGACTGTCTTCTTATTTTCTTCTCTCATACTTGATTGATGGAACTTCCTGCAATCTTTCTTGTTTAATTCCTGTCAAAAATGTATGTTAATCTACATAACTACAGCTGCAAACTGATCCGTATATTTTAGTACTGTGGTGGATCTTGAAATTCTGCAATCTTTCTTATTTAATTCCTGTCAAGAATGTATATTAATCTGCATTGTTACAGCTCCAAACTGATCTGTATTATTTTAGTACTGCTCAGAATACATACTGTTAATGTTTCAGTATACGGTTAACTTTACAAAGCTGCCAATGCCTCTATGAAGTTTTGGGGTGCCATACACAGTCTTAAGTCCATTGGTCTGCGTTCACGGCTGCTTCTTCCTTGTAGCAGTGAGACTGTATCAAAACTAAACCTAATGTAACACTATGTATCTTATTCAGTATTAGAATAGGAGACAGATCAGTTCAGAACAGTTGTTATCTACAGCCATACACAGTCAGTTTAAGTCCATTGCTCCTTCCTCGTAGCAGTGAGAGCATATCAAAACTAAACCTAATGTAACACTATATATCTTATGCAGTATTAGAATAGGAGACAGAATAACCACATTTGTTACTAGGCTACCTTACCCATAGGAATAATATGAATCAGGTTATGATTATCTATAGGAATGTATAGGACACTGGATATGTTTTCAGAATTCTCAAAAATTAATCTATAGGTAATATTTTGTTAAAGCAGCAAGTTTAATTCTCATTCTTACCCAGTTCTTACCCAATAGGCTTTATATTACCTTTATTGTTTCCATCATTCATGTACAAGGAAAGGATAGGGTCTTATTTAGTTTTTAAAAAAATGAATGTATCTATCCTTCAGTAAGTGAAATATGAATAGTGAATCCTGTAGAATTGTGAAAGTCTTACTTCTACTTTATTACACTCTAAGTTCGTGCCTTTCACAGTTCAAACCAGATTACATGAGCTATGCATCAGTTTCTTTACTCATAATTCACCTATTTAGATATTTATTTTCTGTTAATATATAGTCTACCTTTACAAATTCAATGACAAGATCAGCACGTGCAGTCACATAACACATCAGTATAGTAGTGTGTTGTTACTGGGTGAGTGAGGCTACAAACAGTACATTGGTAAAGATCATAGAGGTTTAGAGTACAGGCAAAGCACATTTAAGGATGGTCAAAGAAGACACACCACAGAACTAGATGGAAGGATGATATATAAAAACTTTTGCTAGGGTGACCAGAGAACTAGATGGAAGGATGATATAAAAACCTTTGCTAGAGTGACTATAGAACTAGATGGAAGGATGAGATATTAACCTTTGCTAGGGTGACCTGGAATAGATAAACAGCTGATAGTGATGCATGGAAAAGGGTGAGGGGGTAAGGCGTTTGTTTTACACTAAGATAATTGAGGGTGATGATAATTTCTGTTGTGTAATCTTTTTTTGACCACAAGGAAAGATTTAAAAAATGGTTTGGATAAGAGACAATAGTGACTGAGACAACTAAACTAAACTATTATCAAAACTATTATCATATCATTACTCTTATCTATTATATTATTTCCTTTTCATTGGCACACTTTCTCTATAATTAGTACTAGTCAAATCTTACCATACGACTATTATATCATGTATATTAGCTATCTATTAAAAGCTCTTCATTATAATTATATGTCGAGGGACTTTCCATAATACCGTACCATCATACTCTTCAACTTTGCACATTCCAATTCTCTAGTGTTTTCATCCTTTATTTCTGAAACATTCCATCCTTCCACTTTACAAGAAATAGCTGTGTTAAATTCTAAACTACATCTATTAATATAAAGCATATATACCCTTATCTCCTATATGAAAACAGATAAATAGCTCAATATCTACTAAATTCAGAAGAATGTCATCCCTCCCTCCCGCCTAACTCACCCCCTAAAAAAGTTCCCAAAAGATTGAAGATGAGTGTCTTAAAACTCCTCTTTTTTTAGTAGCTAACGAAAGTTATAAAAAGGTTGGAAAAAATACATAGTTATCATTATTTATATATTACAACCCCAGTAGTAATCTATTGAATACTATTTTATTGTTAAGTTACCCTGAACATCTACTAACTATACATACAATACTCCTACAGCTGTCATGCATTAGGTGAGGTGAGGTGAGGTGAGGTGAGGTGAGGTTAGGTTAGGTTAGGTTAGGTTAGGTCAGGTCAGGTCAGGTCAGGTCAGGTCAGGTCAGGTCAGGTCAGGTCAGGTCAGGTCAGGTTAGGTTAGGTTAGGTTACACTAAGCCTAGAGATGGTGTACAGATTGATTACCATTTGTATTGACACCAGAACATTTATACATTGTTAGCTGTACTTAGGTATATAACACTGATAGATTATATCCATTCCTACCAAATTTAATGTCAACTCCAGTTCAATTGCCTTACATGTTTACCAGACATGTACAGATTTGTGTATAAGTGTATGGAGGACAGAGGAACTTTAACAATATAAAGTAATGAACGTATAGAGTATAGATACAACTTAACATGTGTACAAAGTTGTGTATAAAGGACAGAGGGACACTACCAATATTAAAGTACTAGACGTATAGATATAAGTTGACATGTGTAGATTCCCTTTGATATGGTATGTGGTATGTGGTATGTGGTATGTGGTGAGGAGGTGCAGGATGAGGGTAGCACTAGGCCATCATCATCAGCATTACTATGGTCCGGCAAAACATGGGAGAGAGATATCATTATAGGGTTCAGTTTTATTTTTCATATATTAAGTTAGGTTAGGTTAGGTTTTTTTTCCCATTACTAGTATGCGATTGGGCAAGAGCTATGGAAAACTTGCTTATCATTGCTTTCTAAAACGTTTATAGTGTAAGATGTGTGAATAGGAAACGAAGTAATGAATCATATCCTGGATGTCAAGATGACAATATAGTTACAACCTCTGACAGTATGTACTTCAATTGTAATACTTATATCAATAATGTTTCAACCTTTTTCTTCATGATGAATATATTTTTAACATCATTCCATCCAATGTGTCTACTGTATATCATTACTATTCATTACTATTCATTATTATTCATTAGTTACTATTCATTATTAAGCTTTGTTCTGCACTGCTGTAGTCAATGTGTCCTCGTAACTCTGGCTTCAGATTATACAACATATAACATGCAGGAATACAATTACGTACTTATACATCATAAACAAAAGTATGAGATAATACAGTAAAGTTATCAATTCCTTATACAATACCTAGACTGTAGTTTTGCAATATATTCATGGTAATGTACATAGATAGGTCATTTGTTTATTGTAGGTAACTATACTGTTTTTATTTGTCTTTTTTTTTATGCTGGTGTGATAGGTGACACACACACACACACACACACACACACACACACACACACACACACACACACACACACACACACACACACACACACACACATCACATCACATCACATCACATCACAGCATAGATCTTCGTATATTAATAGGGATTTCCCTTTTGCAACAAATAATTGGATGGTTGATTATTTCCTTTTAACAGTTATAGTAGAGTGTTTAAGCCTTGTTGAAGTGATAGGAGTGGCTCGGGAAAGGAAGTGTGTTGGGAGGAGTATATAGGAGTGGCTAAGAAAAGGAAGTGAGTTGGGAGGAGTATATAGGAGTGGCTAAGGAAAAGAAATATATTGTTTGTAAGGAGTATTTTTTAAAGGCAAACATACCTATAGATTTTGCTCTGAGATATACTTATAATTTCTAGTGTTAGTATATAATAGAAAACTTAATAGAATGACTCGTACACTAAACATAATAGTAATGACTCAGCACACTTAGTATAGTATTAAATAACTTAGATGTGAGAGTGAAGGGTGGAGGGTGAAGGGAGAGTGTAGAGTATAGTGGTACAGTCATGTGGAGGAGCAGGAGGGTGGGACTCAATTGACTTCATTCTGTTCTATTAGTAGTTGTGGTGGGCACCTTCCTCACTCGCCTGCATGGTAAAGCACTGGTCTCTAGATGCAATGTATACTGTACTACTATTACTATTACTACCACATTACTATTACATTGACATTATTACTACTATTACATTGCCAATACATTACTAATACATTACCAATACATTACTAATACATTACCATTACTACTACCGTTAACATTACTATTACCATTACCATTACTACTACCATTACTACTACCAATAGTACTACATTACCATTACTATTACCATTACTATTACCGTTACCATTACATTACCATTCCTATTACCATTACTACTATTACCCTCTACCAGTGCTCATTGTGTAGACCTTTTATAACGAAAGGATATATTTTTAGGATTAATACTTTGTTCTATGTCTATTGCATTTTCATCATCATCATCATCATCATCATTCTTGACTACTATCTGTTCTGTCCATAAACAAATCTTTTATATACATCACTTCATTCCTTTACAGTTTTATATATTCCTTATATATTTTTCCACTCTGTACCACTTCTTTACACTGTTCCCTTATATAGTTTTCCACTCTTTACTTACCACTATAAAACAGATCTATTTTCATCTGTGTCCCTTTACTTTGCTTTGAGATATACTTTCTTGAGTACATAGTGTGTTTGCATCAGTCTTTGGCGTTGTCATTACCCTCGCCTGCTACTTATCCTTAGAACATAAGAACATAAAGAGGCTGCAAAAGGCCAGTTGATCTACACAAGGCAGCTCCTGTGCACCTAATACTTACCTGTTATACTGTTATGCATACAGTAACCACAGTTCATTCTTGTCAAAACCTAACCTGTCTCTTCTCTTCTATTGCCATCCTTTCATCTTCATTGTTGCTATGTATGGACTTTTACTCTTAGTACTGTACCCGTCCATTGTTAATACCTATCTATACCCATTGTAAGTCCCTTGGAAAAATACTTCATCTTAGTATTGTAACCGTCCATTGTTAATACTTATATCCACTGGAAGTCCCATGATAAGATAGCTTTGCCTGTTCCAATGTCTTCCTTGTACAGACTCCTTACACAACCTTTCCAAACAAGATGAATCACTTAATGTTTGTGTATTATATGCCACCCAAGTAAGTGGTAGGTGTTAGGTGCACAGGAGCTGCCTTATGTAGGTCAACTGGCCTTTTGCAGCCTCCTTATGTTCTTAAGTATTGGCTACACAAAATATCTTGACTTTCCATAAAATCGAATGTAACTTTTATCAGGTGAGATGAGACTTTAATAGTGGAGTGTGTTCGTGTTAACCTCTCAACATGTTTAATTGTTCTTAGTGTCTCAGTCTAGTGTCTCAGTACCATTATGTGATATCATGTACCCTCAGTTATCTATACTGTTATCAGCTGTATGATAAAACTTTCCTACAAGTAATATTGCGGCAGCCTTACAGATACAAATATAAGGAAGAGGAAGTATAATGTGCCCCATACATAAATAATTAATGGGATGGGGTGTAATACTCTTCAATTAAAATTAAAAATGGGTATTGTATGGTGTGTGTAAATCAGTGTTGTTTTATTTTCTGTTTGATTAACTGGCATTGCGTGTAATTTACTTCTTAGGGAGATGCCAATGAGAAAAATACACAGCAAACACACTTGTATTTCTGTTAATTTACCATAAGCATAAATAACAGTTTGTAGCATGGCAAGGTTAGGTTAGGTTAGGAGTTAGGAAAACTATTAATTGTGAACCTGGTAGCCTATTCTTGTTATGTGTCATTTGATTAATAATAAGTTATAAACCATTGTGTACTGACATGTGATATTCTGTTTTCCAGCTGGACTTGGAACCTCAGGGGAAACTACATGTAGTAATTGAGTTAAAATGGGTAGTACCAGAGGATGGAAGTGTTCGCCCTCGGGAGTTCAGGGAGCGTCAAGGCTTCAACCGGCGCCGAGGGGCCATGAGGCGAAGGGTACACCAGGTAGGTCAACTCACTCCTGGTGGGAATGTGTGTTCACGTGTTGAGGATGCATTGTGTTATATCTGGAATACAGTCAATGTAATACACCAAACATTTATATATTGGTGGAATACCGCACCTAATGTTTATTGTTTATATTAGACACATAATTATTCAATGAAGTAGACCAGTTTCCATATAGTTAGTTCTTCTGTATGATGGCTTTATTTTATGCATATTCTAATAGCACACTGCATTTGACGTCATAATTGTAATATTGACACCATGATTCATGTGAGTTGAGTTGTTTAAATGGTCACACTTTCTTTGGTTCTAGATGCCATCATGAGAAAGTGTCAATAGTTTGTTGAGGAACTGCACATTCACACATTCTTTGTAGGCCCTTATATATTGTAGATAGTACATGCCACACTTTCGATATCTTGGGAATAAACTAGATATCGTAATTAATTTGAAAAGATGTTTAATTCACCTTCTATTTCCAGGTCAATGGTCACAAGTTCATGGCAACCTTCCTTCGACAACCTACGTTCTGCTCCCACTGCAGAGAGTTTATCTGGGGCATTGGGAAACAAGGTTATCAGTGTCAAGTATGTACCTGTGTCATCCACAAGCGGTGCCACCAATCCGTCGTCACACGGTGTCCGGGAAGCAAGAATGCGGAGGCTATAGTAACTGAAGAGCAAGCAGTAAGTTCTTTCCCCTCCTACCTTATAATGGTTACCTTATTTTGTTACTAAGTAATTTTTGTATTTATACGAGGCATTATTTATGTTTTTTTTAGAGCAAGCAGTAAGTTCTCTCCCACCTTGTAATGAATGAGTTATTTTGTTTTGAAGGTCCTGTTCTATGTTCATACGAGGCCTTATTTATGTGACTTTTATTTATTCTTATTTTTTTTCTCTCTACAGGGAAGTGGTCAACAGCGGTTTAATGTCAATGTGCCACATCGGTTTTCGGTTCACTCATATAAGCGATTTACGTTCTGTGACCATTGTGGCTCGTTGCTTTATGGCCTTATTCGTCAGGGTCTCCAATGTGAAGGTGAGGGAGGGCATCATTACCCTTGGAGTACCATTGGAATAACTATCTGTCTATATACCAAGCTGTCATCTCTTGTATATTTGTAGGAGTGTGTGTGTGTGTGTGTGTGTGTGTGTGTGTGTGTGTAGCTAAATATCAATGTGTTTAATTTATTTCTTCTTTTCAGTATGCAATATGAATGTTCACAAGAGATGTCAAAAGAATGTAGCAAATAATTGTGGAATAGATGTAAAGCAGTTATCCGAAATCTTAGCAGATATGGGTATACGACCTCAAGAACCAGGGAAACCTAGTAAAAAGAAAGTAAGTTGAAGTGTTCGATGGCAAATGTATTCATATTATTATTTATATACACATTTTATATCCAAGAATATGTATACTTATGATTTTATGTGTACATGTTTACAAAATTTGTGCTTTAAAGTATTTCTCTAATGTAATATCTGGATTTTTTTTTTTTTCAGTCAATCAGTGAACAATCAAAATTCTCAACCTCAGCCTCTAGCTCAGTAAGTGTGCAAGGGAGTATCTGTGAAACAGATGAATTAGGCAGAATGAAAGATGAGGATGAGGAACTAAGACTAAGGCTGGAGGCTCAACGTATCATGGACCAGCACATGAAGGATCGCTATCCAGAAGAGGATCAAGAATCCAAGCGTAAGTGTTTGGTTAAGTTCATGTTTATTAGTATTTGATCACTACTTCTGTGTCATGAGTCTATAATGTTGTGCAGTGTGGTTGTATGATTACCTAAATTATGATTCAAATGTATATGCAATTATACTTATGAATTATTTATGTAACTGCATTTTGTGAGTTGGTGCCTGAAAGTGCCTCGACACACCACATTTCAATGCTGAGTCTTGGCCTGTGGGATGCCCTGGGCAGCCACTAAGAGTTTTGATATTTCACACTCAACACAACTGTCACCATCATTCTATATATAAACCAATGCATAATTCTTGATGCTAATAAGAATGTCATCAAAATATTTGTAGGAGTATCGGAATATTAAAAGACTTGATTAGTGAAACCAAACCTGTAAAATGAAATGTATCAAGATAATATATAAAAGACAGTAATTATTAATTTTGAAGTAGTGCAGTGTATTAATTTATAACATTAAATATACATTGTTTTGTTTTGAACAGCTAAGGCCTTGGACACCAATCTGGATACTGTGATGGGGAAGCTTGGTTTAGATGACTTCAACTTCATTAAAGTATTGGGCAAAGGAAGCTTTGGGAAGGTTATGTTAGCTGAACTCAAGGGAACCGATGAAGTTTATGCTGTCAAGGTGGGTGTCTATATAGTTGTTATTACTTGTTCATTATAACTATTTGTGTATGTATGAATTATTTCCAGTTGCTTTGTAATAGACTCAATACTTAAATGTAAATCTACGTTATCCCTTTATGATGAGACTTTTAATGCATTCTTGGTTACCTTTGGTCTTAGATGACTTCTTTTCCAACTCATGCTGATATTTAGTCTCATTACTGTGAGACCCAAAGTTACAGCTGTACTTGATTTAATGATTCCATTCTAGATCAATAAGTATTTTATTGTGCAATTATTTGACAGCTACAAGGCTACATATACTTTCCCCAAAGATTGTTAAGCTTAGCAAGGAGCCTGTATGGAACCCATCAAAATCATCATCATCATCATGACTTTATCTTTATCATGAGTTCTCGTAATTTTTCTTCCAGGTGCTGAAAAAGGATGTAATCCTTCAAGATGATGACGTTGAGTGTACACTGACAGAGCGACGTATTCTAGACATGGCTGCCCACCACCCGTTCCTCACAGCCCTTCACTCCTGCTTCCAGACTGAGGTAACTGCATGCATATCCAAGGATAACTTTTTGTATAGAGCTCTGAAGGAGATGAAAAAAGTGGATAGAGAAAATCTGTTTGTATGGGACTCAAAAGATACAAGAGGTCATGGAAAAAAGTTTAGAATATTAAGCACTTGTAAGGATACCAAAAAATACAACTTTTCATACATAAACATTGATATCTGGAACAACCTAGATATAGAATTTAAAGTTAGACTGGATGACAGTAAGTATGTAGATGGGAAAGTAAGAGTATAACTCTTTTCCTATTTACTACAACTAAGTATGTAAAACACACACTCATACTGTATTCCAAGGATGGGTATTGATTCTTAGTAACTGAAACTTAAAGGAGAACAAGGAACATTTGATGGAGATGGAAATTATTCTCTTTAAATTTTTAGCAACAGTCTGGTGGTCAGGTCAGGTCAGCTGGTGGGGTAAATCATGATAGAGGGTCAGCTGTCAGACACATTATGAATTATATATAATGTCAGTAAGGTATTGAAAGTACAGAAATTGCTCAATTATCATTTGTTTCATAATGGCATTAGAAAAAAAGGTGTTTATTATATTGTATTTTCAGCATCGTAAAGACTTCGCTTAATTTACATTTCTTTTTCTTCTTCCAGGACCGCTTGTTCTTTGTTATGGAGTACGTGAATGGAGGCGATCTCATGTTCCAGATTCAGAAAGCCCGAAAGTTTACAGAGCCGAGGGCAAGATTCTATGCTGCTGAAGTCACGTTGGCACTACAGTTCCTTCATAAAATGGGCGTTATTTACAGGTGGGTGGAAGGCAGACAAAAGGAAATTCACCTCTCGATTATTTCCATTCATCTTACTTACTCTTTGTAATTTAAAATGTCTTCATTGATATATTGAAAAGTATTATTTATTTATTGTGTGATTTTTTTTGCATTCAAGTAGTCATACAATATAGTAAGATTTGTATTTTTTATATTTTTTTTCAGGGATTTGAAATTAGATAATATTCTGCTTGATAGTGAAGGCCATTGTAAGATAGCAGATTTTGGTATGTGCAAAGAAGGCATCAAGGATTCAACAACAACCACCACCTTCTGCGGAACTCCAGACTACATCGCTCCTGAGGTAAGAACATATAGTATACCTTTATATTTATTTTATTTTATTTATTTATTTATTTATTTATTTATTTATTATTTATTTTGATGGGGTGAGGGAGAGATAACATGTCAGGGAGGGAAGGAAAGGTTAATTAATACTAATGTAACATCCCAGTGGAAGGGTGACACAACTGTTGCCTAATGTTAATTATAACCATTCGTCATTGGTGATCAATTTATTATTAAGATTAAATGTACAAGTGTCCTTACTATTTCTTTTACTACAACTTACTTAGGCCTTTTGCAGCCTCCTTATTTTCTTATGTACAACTTGTATCTCCATTTATGTACTTCTTAACTATAGTAAGAGTATGTTCCACAGATTCTGAAGGAGTTGGAGTACGGTGCGAGTGTAGATTGGTGGGCTCTGGGCGTCCTCATGTACGAGATGATGGCTGGACAACCACCCTTTGAAGCTGATAATGAAGATGATCTATTTGAAAGTATCCTTCATGAAGAAGTGTTGTATCCTGTGTGGCTCTCTAAGGAAGCTGTATCTATTCTTAAAGGAGTAAGTATTGAGTGGTTGGTAAAAAAAATTGATGGTTATTGGGTTAACACATTTATGTTTATAATTGTACTCATTCAACTGCCGAGGAAACTTTTGATCATTTGGAAGTAATGAAGTTTGCATCCTTATTAGCATTGAAAAGAGGAAATGATGTTAGTGATTTTAAACAGTATGTATCAACGCTTAGACTTGCCTTTGTTTTTCCTTGTGCAGTTTATGACAAAGGAGCCATCGAGGCGCCTGGGGTGTGTGATGGAGCGAGGTGGTGAACAGGCCATCAGGAACCACAGATTCTTCCGTGACATTGATTGGGAAGCTTTAGAACAGCGCAAAGTCAAGCCACCATTCACACCTAAAGTTGTAAGTGGAAACATCTCTTTTATATAAACCAGGAATTATTAACTTTGAAATGCTCATGTATGCACCATTTATATTTTTGCTTTATGGTGTGGGTGTGAGAATAGATGTAATAATATAAAAAGATGTGTACTGCATAGGATTGTAAAGAAATTATATGACATCCGAGATCATTGTGTGTTACAGAAGGGACGTAAAGATGCTGTGAACTTTGATGCAGAGTTTACAAAAGAAGACCCCGTTCTGACACCTATTAATCAAGAGGTTGTACGTGCTATTAACCAAGATGAATTTAGAGGCTTCTCGTGTGTAAACCCGGCATTTAAGCCAGCAGCAGCTGCACCCTCTCAGGCTTGAAGAAGTGCAGCAGAGTAAGTCTTCATTTTTTACTTTTGATTTTAGTTGGAAGTTTTATTTAGTAGGATCTGAAATTCATGATATAGTTGAGGTGTGCTTAGGCAAGTGTTATGCATCTTAACACTAGACTCATGCTCTGTCATTAATAGGTATTGGGTGTTAATGATGGAAGGACACGGTGAAAGATGATGAAAGAAAAACATGACAATTAATCAGATAATTTGTATGCATTTCATATTTGCTGCTCTTATCATATTGGAAAATATTATAGAAATTAAAGAAGGTAGAGAATGCATGCATATACTTGCAATAACATACTAAAAAATACTCTGTCATACTCCAGAATGGTGAATGGGTAATGGCATTATATGTTTATTTATTTATTTATTATTACATAGTATATGATGATAGTATATTGCATTTAACATTAGCTTACCTTGCCTTTCACTTTTCAGGTACAAAATACCATTGTATCTCCAAGAATGATGGTATGATGGTATGACAAATTTGGAAAACCAGAGTTTCTATCATTGGAGACTGCAAATTAACTAGGTGATCAAAGCTATATAAACAAAGAATAATTTTTGAACCCTTTTAATTGCACAAAAATTTTGATGTCAATAAGCACAACAGAGAATGGATGCATCATATTATTTTCTCATCCCTGACAAATAAATTCTGGAAGATTTATGGAAATACGTATCTTCAATTTCGAAAGTTTATATTTATTTTGTTATTTGTTATGAGAGAGAGAGAGAGAGAGAGAGAGTATATATTTAATGAAAGTCATCATTTTTTGTGTGTAAAGTATGATACATTTTAATTAAAAGATGTTAATATTTGTGATGTGCTGTTTATTTATTTTTTCTCAGTGCATCACGTTTTTCAAATAATAATATACTGAATATGTTAAATGAAAGAAATATTACAAAAGAAGTGACCAATTGTTATTTTATTTATTTTGTTGATTTCTTATATAGAATATTTTAATTAAGAATGAAAATCAATATCAGTTGATGTCTCTGCACAATGTGACAAAATTAATTAAGTGGAATATTGAAGTAGGTAGGAATCAATTAATCAATCACATGTTATATAATTTTAAAACCGAAAGACAAACAATAGATTACAAACTCTGAATAAAAAAGTTATAAATGAATCATCTACGGTACCAGCAACGCCACATTCATCAAGATAATAATGAATACATACTAGTTTAACACTGCTAGTTTGATGCCTGGCTATCACGACATGTTGAGTTGCACTTGGGGACAGAACAAATGAAGAGGGTTGTGTAATAACGAAGATGAAACGTCTTCACACCGAAATACAATACTACATAAGTGATATATTTATCTTATATTTAATCATGATTTTATATTGCCTAGAAACGGGTGCATAAGGAATAGTTTCAATATCTCTAGAAGGCGAACACATTTACAGTCATTGAAGGTATTTAGTGAGGAGGAAGGAGTTGAAGCATTATCCCGTGCATTGTTTTGCCGAGGGTTCCATAGCAACACTAGGTGAATATATACTCAGGTGCAGACAACACACTGTAAAGAGGCTATTTACCTCTTGCATTTGTTCATCCCAGGCTGCAACTGGGCTTGGTTATATTATCAATGCAGGTTTACTCATGTGAAGGGATTACTGCATAGTGTTTAGTATTTTAGTACAGTATTTTCTTTATTTATTTTGAAATGAGGAAATGGAGTTTTTAAGGTGCACACAATTAAATTATTGTAATGCTGATCCCTTCAAAGTTCTGCTACAGGAATAGTAGCGGAGGATTTATATTATTGTAGCCTATGTGATGGTAATATGCTTTTTATAGATCGGATCTAAAGTGACGCACAATTATAGTGTGTCTTGATTACTTCCTCACCACTTACTATGAGAATATGGTGTAAAGAGCTACAAAAAGGAAATTATTATGAATATATATATATATATATATTAAAAACAACAGAACGAACAAGGTCCACAATGAAATATACTGAGTGATGATATTATATTAACTGAGATTAGAAAAATGTTTACCATCAGAAAGGAAATAACGTTCAAACAAACTGATACAATGATGACCTTACATGATAATTAATGGAACGCAAAGATAATGTACACATACATGTGAAATTCTCAGTAGTAGAAGGGGAACAACCTCCCCTTTGACCCTATCCCACCTCACCCCTTGAATGTTGGTGTGTGTCTGTGTGTGTGAGCATATGTATCAAGTCCCAGATTGCAATGGTGTGAGTGTCGCAGCCGTGACTCTTTTCATCATGATCACAGGCTATTATGAAGTCAATTGCTTGCAGACTTATCTCCCCCAATTTTACAACACCGTTCACCCGTCTTTGGATGTGAAATATTCATAGGTAGACTAAAATATATGTATCATTGATGAATTTTTTGTTTATATTTAATGTGGCATAATTGGGTTTCTATAAAATATACATATTTAAATAGTATAAAATTTTTGTTATTATTTTTGTTATTTGATATATATATGAAACCAAAGAATCCAGACACATTTCTGACCCATGATTTTCAGAGACATGCAATGACCAGCATTCTAGTTGTTATGCCTTGCCTTGTTGAATGTCTCTGAATAGCTTGACCTGGCTTGGGTTAAAAATAGTGTTGCACCACTGACGCTGCGACCTGTCACCTGTCACCTGTCTGTTTCCAGTGAATGTTCCAGTGGTTTATACTTTTCGGTCTTCTTTTTATTATATATATTTTTTTTAGTGTGATGTTATTGTTGTGATGTGTGAACAGCAGAGTGCAGGGCAAGTCTCCCCCAGTATCTCTTGGTACTTCTCTGCCCCGTACTTTAGTGTGTTCACGTAACTTACCCTCATCTTTACGTCTGGCCTGCTCCCCTTGGCTTGGCCAGAGGCAAAGAACGAGGCTGCATGTCAGTGAGCCGCTGGGGGCCCGGGTCCAGTCATGAGTGAGGCCCCCAGCTGGCAAATTCAGTCATTCTTGTCATCTGCCTTATCGTCTTTCGCACAAAGAAGGAAATAAGTTGTGACTGGTGAGTGAGCAACGTGGAGGGCATCCAGTTATCCGTCTCCCCCAGGTGGCGCATGCCGCTGTGATCACTGAATGCCTCAGTCCACATTGTTGGTCTGTGCAGCACAAACTGTGCCTGCTGTCTCTATGTGCAATACTGTTTGGCCCTGGGTCAGAAGAGGTCCTGTTAGTCACTCCTGACTCCTCGGCTAAGCTTGGCATAGTGGACTGTGCTGCATCCACCTGTGCACACCCACCACCAAGGCAGTGTTCTCCAACCATTCTTGACTCATTACCATATCTCATAGCCCAGAAAATAATATTGGTATTGCATCAAGGCCAAAGATAGTAGATAATGTACTGGTAGAAAAGAATCAAATCTTGTAGTGTGCAGTTTTGCTGTCCCCATTGTTTGTTGTTGTGGTCAAAATCTGCATTGTTAAGTAGATAGTTGTCTAATGAGCTGCTAACAAGCCAGCATAGCCAGGAATGTTAGTTTGTTTGCAGTGCAGCAGACAGTCATGGGCAGATAACCTGCAGCCACCTAGTATGTGATTAAAGGCTCCACCCTAGTAGCTGGGTCAGTGTGTTGTACCCACCACCCAGCCAGACCAGTTACAATGTAAATCAAGGTCTCTGATGAGTGTACTAGCTTGTGAGAGACTACAAAAGAGACCAAGCATCCTGGTCAGGTGAGAAGTGCTTTTTTGTTCTTTGCTGTAGTCTGACTTGAGTGGCTACTGCATGTTCAAAGCTGGAAATAATTACATGCACAGCAGAAGCAGCTTTGTGTCTCTGCTGATGCTATAGTCGGCCTGCTTGATTAAAAATGTAAGCAAGCAGTGTGCCCACCAATAATGCTATGTAGAAATCACTTTGTGTTCATTAGAATTGCAGTCAGTAGCATTTACTGTACAGTGTGCAGTGAAAAATGGTTTTCCATCACACTGTCAGAGTGGTCACTGATAGCCTAGTGAGATTCAGAGACTGGACTAAATATTTCCTGCCACTTGTTGAATTCCACCATCTAGGATGAAGCAACTTGTGGTAGAGTTAATTTCATTATGAAGGACTGCTACTAGTGTCCAATCACTAAGTCTTTGAAGATACTAATGAAGTATCTAAAATGTCTGCCTACCCTTATATCATATGTGACCAAGAGGTGAGGAGTGTTCTATTATTATACTGTCACTCCCTCGTCCTTCTGAGGTCTCATTATAGGCAGGCACTGTAAACCATGAAGCCCTGCCCTGCTACTTCAGGCTGTGCTGCTGCCATAGGCTGGAACGTTACAGAAGTTATGGATAATTTATCAAAATATTTGGTGCAAGCTTTTATCTTTAATCTGCTTTTTATTATACTCATTCAAAGAAAGTTGTGTACCCAGTCATGCCAATTGGCTATTAATATATAGAATGGACACATTATACCTAGCTTTGAAAGTAGGGCCATATAGCAGAGGATGCACTGTTAAAAACTTCTGTAAGCCTAAACAACTTGTATTGGTAGCATTTCAGAGGGACAGTAGCTGCAGGGAGAACTTGCAGCACTGAGATACCCTGTGCAACCCTCACTTGCCACAGTCCGGCTTGAAGTAGGGCCCAGAATGTTGGGCTTCACTCAGTGTGGGCCGTGACACAGTGATTATCAGTATTCTTCCCTTCCTCATCACCTGGGTGCTCTAGGGTAGGGCTGGTGCACAAAACAAATGCTGTGTACAAAGTATTTAAATAGGATATGTTCTTTCTGTATGCATTTGCAAATCTGGTAGGATCATCATTCCTTCCCACCCTTTCTTGTATTCCTCAAGTCCTGCCCACCCTGGTGCTTGTCTGCATACAACACCTCTGTGGATACATATATGACTGGTTAGAGCACCTTATTGTTTAATTTATTTCTTCCCTGTTCCAATTGAGAGCACCCAGCCTATGTTGGATACAGAACACCTCATCCCCCTTATCCCTGTAAAACAATCATTCATGTTGTCATTGGTATTGTACTTAATTGCATTTTCATAACTTTAGTTTGGATCTTAAGCCAAAGAGATTGATGTTAGCCGTAGATTGATAGACATTTTAATAGATAAATGAATTGTTCCCATAACTATTCTATTTGTAAATGTTGGTGTGAAAGACAGCGTGGATGTGGTATGCATGTTTGCTGCTGAGCTGCGGTGATTTGGACAGGTTATGAGCAGGTTGGGTGTTGAGATGCAGGTTAGAGGTGATGAAATGGAACTTGTGTCCCAGAGTTACACGAGGGAACACCACCGAGCCCCGAGCAGTTTCACTTTTGAGAATTCTGCTTCTTGCCATTTCTGCATCTCCGTTTTGGTGCAACGGAGCAGATTAAGTCATCCCGTCACAGATAGCCGCCCCAAGTTCTTTTCAGATCACCCTTGACCTCAGTTCAATATCTTTCCTGAGCCTGTAAGTGGCATGATTGAACCTTCAGCCTATTTTCTTCCCTCAAGGAGCCTAGAGTCTAATGCCCAGCTTCTTCTGACATATATGACCCCAATATGCTGTGTCTTGGTGACT
>JAPQNM010000016.1:9443041-9495236 GCA_029783475.1 Metacarcinus magister
CTCCCGCAAGACTTGGAGTCCCGTCATGTGGTAGTTGAAGGTCCAAAGACACAGGTGGGTGTTGTCGCACAGGAGATCACTGCTCGCCTGGAGACCGTAGAGGCGCAGCTGCGTGAGGCACGGGAGCGTCGACAGATGAAAAATACGAAAGTGCTGCTGGATGTGGCACCCGACATGCGGCGCCACGTTGTGGGTCCCGGGGGCGAAACACTCAGGAAGATCGCACAAGAGTATCCCAGTGTGAGGGTGACAGTGCCACCTGCAGGCGACGCCCAGGCACAAAGCGTCATCATTAGAGGTCCGCGCGATGAGGTGTCTGCCGTCGAGAGCTGCATCAAGACACGTCTACAAGCGGTGGAGCGGCAGCGACAGTTCCGAAGGGAAAGGAGGGCTACAAACCGACCACCGGTGGCTGCAGGGCCCGCCAAACCTTCCCTCCACACCAAACAGTCACAACATGCTTCGCAATGTAAAAACTGAGTCGCTAGAGAAATATTCGCTCTTCAAAACACCCAAAGATACCGATGAATGCAATCGTACATTCAATCACGCAGCACGTTAAGCAAAGGCGCTTGTGTAAAACTTCAAAAATTTTTGTCTCACTAAAGTTTGAACAATTCGTGCAATGCCACGTGATTGGTCCTGTTAGGGAATGTTCCACATGTTGTTGTGCCTCCACTTGACCCTTTGATGAATCTCTCTTCGCCCTGACCATCCCTTGCGTTCAATGCGTCCATTCCCTTCACATGATGGTTCATGCAGGAAACAGTTTTTACCTATAAGCGTACACAATACCCGTGTAAAATGTTATATTTTGTACAAGGTCACTGTTAATGTTAATCATTCATGCCCCTTATGGAAATTTTGCAACATTATGTATATTGATTTTGTTTTTCATGCAGTTTTTTCCCCATATTATTACGTTAATGAGTCTTTCTTCATGAATACAGTATGAGCTAGGTTAACCTGAACTATGTTGTAGCTACAGAATAATGATGAATAAATGTTTTATAACTAAAACTATAGCTTCCTTTGACATAAAAAAATTTCCTTTTTCTTTAAAAAGTTATTACAAAGGAGGAAAAATAACCCTTAGGCATCTATATCCTTCTCTTTTTTGGCGCGATGTTATGCTAATTAAACCATTTATATCCACACGCTTGCTAATTCCTTATGTTTTGTGAACATAGAGGGTTAAACTATGCTTTACTTTGCATATTTCTTTTAATGCCTATTCTCTCTAAAATTTAATATGGTTGCCAAGATAGGAAGGTCTGCATTACCTCCTACGTATCATAAACTCCATTCCTTTTTATTTGCCCATCCTCTCTTTTACTCCTTCAAACTTTCATAATGTTCTTCCACTCTTCACAAACATACACTTGGACAGATAAAATAGAAAAAAGTAGGCTTGAAGGTGAACATGAAGAGAACAAAACTAAACTTCAACAATTACATACCAAAAAATTAACACAATACTATGATAAGTAATTTCACATTTTGCTTAAAGAGAAAGGGTTATAATCAGTCCATTCTACCAGTACTGAGCTACATTACCTGCATCAAAAGAATCACGGTTAAAAACATGCTGAACGCGCCTTGAGAGACCGTAAAATAGCCAGCAGCAAATAATTATGATAGATGAACAACTATAATACGTAGAGTAACAATGGCAATACGGGAATGATAAATCAGAATATATTAGATGAATAAGGCTGGAACAATGGCATTAATCTATGTAAGGTAAGTGTAGTAGGTAGTACGTGGCTGTAATCTAGATGTAATTATGATTTTGAAACTCCCGCTAGCTATTCATATCGGTAATGATAATTGTGAAAAATACCCCTACTCAGCTATGTAACACAATTTTCTTTATTTATATATTAAATCTAACTATAATGAAACTACTCCCAAAAGTTCAAGCTCAGTCAGACAGTCACATAAACAATACTTTTTTTTTTCCCTCGTACCACCAAGGCCAGCAAGGATGTAGTGATGGTGTTGTGTCCATTTTCTCAGGTATGTGGCCTAGGTAACCCTATATTACCTGTATAAGAAACATTGTAATGTATACAGCATAGTCTTACGCGTAATATATACCCGAGAAGGTGTATATATGTGTGTGTGTTGATATGTTGGTGTCCGCGGCCCGTGTGTTGTGAGAGTGTTGGCCAGGCAAGGCTAGGCAAGGCTAGGCTCAGGTAGACAGTGCCGGGGGCGTGGCTGGCACTGGCACTGGCACCCTCATCCCCTCCCTCCTTACCTCCTTGTACTACCCTTCCCCAGTACCATATATATTAGGCCTATAATCATATATATGTTAGGCCTATGATTAAAAAATACTACGCCTTTCTATATAAAACCAATCACAACAACAAGAAATGCCTTGCCACTAACTCCAAGGCAAAGATGAAATCAAATTAAAAGGGTAAAATTTTACATCTACACCAGAATGCACCTGGATGTAAATCACACACTTTTCGTACAGATTTTGATCCATTTCAAATGAATTTGACATCCATATCCGTCACAAATGAAAGACAAATTGAAAGATATCGTCATCGCCCCCAACAGGCCTGAGGACTTGTGGGAAAGGGATTTTTTTTTTGCGGGGAGTGAGGAAGACGAAATACAGTAATTTACACAAAAAGAACATATGATATCTTCTAGCCTCGGGGATAAAACCCCCGGGACTCCATAACCTAACCTAATTAAACTGAAGTCCCGCAATAACCTCTAAGCTGGGGGGGGCAATCCCCCCAGATTCCCCACCATTCAATAATATGTTTCCATGTCGTCCTATAGATTGATGTTAGTGAGGTCATTTTTTTGTGCTTCATATTGTTCCTTGTATGACAGATTCTTGAGTGTAGGGACTGGTTTTGATATCATTTCACCATTCATATAATTCTTTGGGGAGAGATGCCCTGTATGTATATGGTTTTTGCCAGATGCTGGATCTTCACCTCCTTACCGGACCAGATGGAAGTAAGGAGTAGGAATGCTCCAGAAAGCAGCACTGGACCACCAAGACTGTGAGGCACCGACCACTAAACTAATAATAATAATAATAATATATACTTTATTTAGTCTTTTTGTGTAATACAGAAAAGAAACTTGCTTTAGATTGGGCTCTTACTTATAAAATTACAGGATATACATATAAAACTACAGTACAACACATTTACACATTTCTACAAGTAAACCAAGTATAGAAATATTCAATAGGCTAATGCTGTGTACCTTATTATCAAGCCATATAGATTTGTGGGCTCATATGTAAAACTTTATTGATAATTATAGTTATTTATACATATAGTACTAAGAGTTGATACTCCTTTTCAGCTTGATGGAGGTTGGAGGACAAGGAAACTGAAATATTATCCTTAAGAATGGAGATTGTTAAGAGAGAATGCTTGACTTGCACCTCGGAGACACAAGCCCATAAGACCACAAACATTATAGACATGAGGGAAGGAACAGTAACACTAGGAAGTCCTGAGGTAGATGATGTCGAGGAGATGGAAGAACCTCAAACAGTTGTCACTAATCTACCGCCAGATGTAGACTCTCTCAGGTCTAGTAATCACATCCATGTTCAGCTTTTTGATGGACAAGTCATCCATATAACATCCACAGCTCTAGAAGAAACAGGAGGAGGTGATAAGAAGGAGTGTGAGGGTGTTATGAAGCCAGATTGTAATTCCTGTGTTGTGGGTGGAGAGGTTGGGTCAGGTGGAGGCACAGTGACACTCCTCACAAGTAATGGAAAAACATATATATTACCACAGCCTTTAACCTCAACAGAAGATGGAAGCTATTTGATATCAGATGAAGTACTGAACACAGAGGAAGTATTGCATAGTGGTAATGTGCTTCATGAAGAGCAAATGTTGACTATCTCACCGCCACCGCCACAGTCAACGCTGGACTTCACTTCCTCTGTAGCGAGCCATCCTGATGCTCTCGCTATCGCAACAAGTGAGGTGTTTAGTGAAGACTATGTGTCCGTACCTTTACAAACCCAAGGTCATATGGCGGAACAGTCCAAGGGTTTCAGATTCAAGACGATAGATACTGAAAATTCTCTTGAAATATGTGATAAGATCTACACACATTCAAGACCAGATTCACAGAGGAGGAACAACTTGGTGTTACCAGACGCTAGCATCATTACAATCAGTGCTGCAGATACTGGAGGCAGCGATGACTGGGTGGAGAAAAACCCATGTTTCACCTCCAAAAGAACTGTAAAGAAGAACATGAACTCTGAAACACTGATGGGTGTAGAAAATGCCAACCATCCACCACCACATTGCAAGGTGAAAGAGGTGAAGGAATGTAGTGATGATGTGAGACAGATACAGTTGGACCCTACAAGTTATTCTGTGTACTCCAAGTTAGTTACTTTACAGAATAATGAGCCTAGTAAAGTGTACACAGTTATGTCTCCGCCAAGAGTGTCTACGGAACAAGGTGGGATGACAGAAGTGAAAGTTGGTGATGTATGTGGCACCAAGACTACAAGTGATGAAGAGTTGTTGGACAAGAAAAGTGTACAGCATGTCAACTCAGATCATGTCCAAGAAGGAAACTCCAAACTTGATCTGCAAAATAACACAAAATTAAGACGCTCCTCGCGCATCAGAAAAGTTAAAAATATACCTAATGAAGTAAGTTTGTGAGTTATTCTGGATTGTATATTTAACACTACTTATTACCTTGAAGCTTTGCGATGTCTGTTTGCTTTGAAGAATTAATTGTAGTAATCGTTTAAATCATTATCAACGTATAAAGTTAGAAATATATATATATATATATATATATATATATATATATATATATATATATATATATATATATATATATATATATATATATATATGAACTGTTCTTGGCTGATTCTTCTCACATTCATAATTAATTACATACATTACATAATTACTAAGAACAAAGTAATTGAAACTGAAATAGTTGGATGTATTCTTTGCATTTTAACATGTGATCACACTTATATTATTGATTGTTTGGGAAGTTTGTGTCTCTAACGAGTTATTATTATTATTCATTTAGTAGTAGTAGTAGTAGTATCTAATAAAACAACAATAGATAGATAGAAAAGAGAGAAAGAGATGAAAAAAGTAATAATATTAATAATAATAACACCAACAACTATTAAAATTAACTTGTGACATTATTTCCACTGTGTGGTCAGGATGAGAGTGAACTTAGCGAGGAGGCCGCCACATGGAGGAGGAAGAAGGGTGTGAAGGGAGAGGCGCCGTCACCCCTGTGGGAGTGTGGAAGCTGTGATGCAATGTTCAGGTAAGAATGGAAATACAGCGTCACTACACAACAGAACACATGACAATACGTAACTTTTTATAATATTATTGCTTCTAGTGTATTTCTATCTCTTGGTTACATTTTACTGTTTGATGTTGTTTTTGTCAGTTCTATGAAGGTGACAAGTGGGATTTTATTTATTTATTTTTTTTTTTTTATGTATTTTTGTTGTCCCTTAACCAGTATCCTTTTAATGTCAAAAAAAAATATAATAAAAGTAAGTAGTGGTCTGTAATTTCTGAAAAGGAAAAAAGAGTGCAAATATATAAATAAGATATAAAAATATAAAAAATCTAGAAATAGAATATAGAAGGAAACAGTAAATATATCGTCCAGTTTCCCTGTAAAGGTTATTCATGTTTTCAGGACACGAGTTGGGCGAGACCGTCACATGAAGGAGGGTCACGCCTTCACCTGTTACGTGTGTGGGTGGGAAGGTCACAGCAAGACCAAGTATGAACTTCACATCTCCACGGTTCACTGTAACCAACAAGCTCGATGCCTTGCCTGCAGGTGGGGTTATGTTTCATAAACTCTGAATTATACAAATGTTTTTTATTAGAAATCTATATGAATCTTTACTTCAAAATGAAACACATCAAGGCCTATCCTAAGTTGGATGAAAAAGAACTGGGAGGAGAGCTTTAAATATTTCAAGGTGTGTTTTCTTCCCAAGGGTCTTTGAAATTCCCTTCTTCAGCATTTAGTTTTCACGTCAGTAATTAATATGTTTCAATTTCAAAGTGTGAATGCAAAACAATAGTGTAGAAGTATGAATCGCAAATTACAATACACACAGTTAATTAAGGTAATCCATTCAGACATTTTTGTGAACATAACTGTTATAAATCCTTGATGTTTTCCTTGTAACCTCCCTTCATTTAATACTTTATGGGATAACTTCATTGATAGTGAGGAAGACAGGCTAAGGGAACCATTATTAACATATAGAGATGCACTTGGAACCATTATTAACCTGTAGTGTGACTTGCAGGAAGGACTTTCCAGGCTACGAGGCATACAAACACCACATGAAGGAAATGCATTCAACCACTATTGTCACTGCTACTTCCACCTCCACCAGTACTCCAGCCATTATCACCTCCACCTCCACCTCCACCTCCACCTCTGCTGTTAAGATGGAGGTGGAGTCTGATGCGAGGCTGGAGGAACAGATGGAGAAAGAAGACCAAAGTGATATTATGATGGAAGGAAAACATGATCCCAACGATGCAGATTTCAAGTACAGGAACACTATTATTAATGTTGTCATAAAGAAATACTGATTATATATAATTCATTTGTTGTATAACTCATATATGTTCACGTTTTTAAAAATTTTTCTTTTGAAACATGAGATTTACGCATGAATTTTTGTGAGAGAAAACATACATAGCATCCCATTAACTACTTTTACTTTTTACTTTTAACTTCAAATTTTACTTTTACTGTACTTTTACTTTTACTTTTACTTTTACTTTTTTCCTAGGGATTTCCGTTGCCATGGTGAGCGGCATTGTCCGTACTGCAGCAAGACCTTCACACGACGCAGCCGCTTCCTGAGGCACCTCAACTACCACCTCGGCAACAGAACATTCTTGGTGAGACTCAGAAAGGAATCTGTTTGTTGTATTCATGGATTGGTATATTGATTCATTAATTTTTCCTAAGCTAGATTGGCCAAGATACTGTTATTTTGATGCCTTGAGAGATGAGGTAATTTCTGGTTGGATTGAATACGAGAATACTATTAAAATTATCTTTCCCTTTCAGTGTAGAATATGCAATAAACGTTTTGTAGAGAAGAGTGGCCTTGACGCACACCTTCTCACTCACTGCCCCATCAACAAGGAGTGCTCACAGTGCGGGAAAGTATTCAAGACAGAACGCACCATGACCCGACACCTCAGAACCCACCTCAACATGACCTACACTTGTAATTACTGCAATAAACAGTTCCGTCACGAGGAGTCACTGCGGGTGCACAAGGCAGTCCATAAAGAAGGGGGTGAGTATAAAGTTAGGTTTATATCTACCTTAATCACCACCATCATCATCATTAACCTGTATATAAAATGCTTCTTCACCTCTTCACTTCTTCACACTAACTTGGACCTCCACCTCCTTGCCTCTATTTCTCCTATTGTCTTCTGTTTAGGGTCTGGCAACAAGCGGTCATTTTTTTACCCTTTCAATAAAAAAAACCTATTATTCACATGCTTGCTGAGTTTGTTCCACTCCTCTACTACCCTATTAGTGAACCAATTATTACCTATATATAAATGCATCTTCCCTATTCTTTGCAGGGAGTGGCAATGTGTGCAGTGTGTGTGAGAAGGATTGCAAGACACCACACTACCTGCAGCTACACATGACCACCAAGCATGAAGCTGCTAAATTTACATGTCACCAGTGTAATCGCTCCTTTAAGTGGAAGCAAAGTTACCGGAAGCACATGGCCATCCACCACGGAGATGCCTGTAAGACAGTACTTCTCTCTGTGTGCTTCTCTGTGGAATGTTTTTGCTGTATTTTTTTCACTATAATTTTGTGTTGAGTTGAGCCCCGCAGAGGTTGTTCAGGTGGTAGTGGTAGTGGTAGCAGTTGTAGTAAGAGTTGTCTAGTGACTTAAATATATATAAAAGAAGGTAAATACACACACACAGTAATCCATATACTGAAGACACTTGATTAAAAGGAGGAAAAGAATGTGCATAGATGGGTAAAAAATAAGACTCCCGCCCTTTGAACTCACTCTTACGTTAAACTCACCATTACTTGTGTTAGCTAACCATTCAACTTCTAACTACCACCTCCTACACTATTGTTGAGATAAACCTTTGCCTTACAGACCTAACTTCTAACTAACACCTCCTACCCTATTAAGATAAACCTTTGCCTTACAGACCTCAAGTTTAAGTGCAATCTTTGTCCCCGGCACTTCATGACAAACTCTGAGCTGCGGCTTCACCAAGTGGTCCACAGCAGTGAAAAGAAGCATCTGTGTGACATATGTGGTGAGTATAACGGGGACTAAAGTTTCATAAAGACAATCCAGTTTAATATGTAATGGTTTATATGCCTTTTTTAATGTTAGGAATGTCCACAAAAGAAGTTGGGAGGTTAATTTTGTATGTTTGTCATCTTACTTTTACTATGATTCTCTCTACAGGAAAAGCCATAGTTTCACAAAGGTAATCCAGTTTAACATGTAATGGTTTATATATTTTTTTTTATTTAATGTCAGGAATGAACACAAAAGAAGTTAGGAGCATTAATAATTGTATGTTTGTCACCTTACTTTTACCACATTTCTCTATATAGGTAAAGCGTTCAAGCACGAGTACACACGCGACAAACACACCAAGACTGTTCACCGAGAGGATAGAGAACACATGTGTCCTCAGTGTGGCACTCTGTTCAAGGCCAAGTCATATCTGGACCAGCACTTGGCACACGTACACACCACCAAGGAGAGAGTTATGTGCAAGTGAGGACCAGAAATCTATCTCTTTTGCTAGATTAATTTATGAATGTGGGATAAGAATTAAGATCTTACTGTAGGAAAGGGAATTATTTGACTTTCCTTGAATTGATGATATGAAATTATTATGTTTAGTACACTCTGACATCAGTTGATCAGTCAAAAAGATTCAGTTTCCACCTCATTCTTACACAATTGAATCTCCTCTCACCCTTCCTTCCTTCTATACAGGTATTGTCCTAATGACTTCAAGACAGAGGCCAACTTACGAAGTCACATCAAAGTTGTCCACAAACCTCGGGGCTCAAAATACACTTGTAAAACCTGCCACAAGACATTCCTGGCACCCAAGGACTTACTGAGGCACTCTAAGGTGGGTGGGTCTTGTGAGGTTAACCTAACACTTAACCTTACCTAACCTAACATTATTTGAGTGGAAATTGAACTTATAATTACAGCTTTAAATAATAGTTTTACTGTGTATGTCATGTGATTATTGGTATTTTATCTTATGGTGTCATGATAATTAATTTGGTTCGTGGATTCAAGTTTCTTCAAGTACGTTCTAATTACAGATTCATTCTGGCGTCAAGGATTACGCGTGTCCGAGGTGTCGCCGGTGTTTCTCCCGCAAGGACAACATGATAGCTCACCTCCGCACCCACACCTCAGACCAGCAAAGTCCTGATCCATCCCTTGCGTCAGAGGCTGTGATCCCTGACACTGTAATATCCCAACCCAATCACAAAGCAGCAGCAGCAGCAGCAACTCAGGAAATGCCTCACATTCTAAGTCTTCCATCCTCTAATGTTTCAAACTTACCATCTGTTCCTTCGAGTAACATTATCTTATCCAGTATTCCTACAACCTCTGGGAATATTGTCCTTTCAGAAGTGAGTCCATCTAATAGTCTTATACTTTCTGGTGATTCATCTGAGGTTACAACATTAGCTAGTTCTTCAACCTCTCCTTGCATCACTACTATTACCGACACTCCTGCCACACATCATAGAGTCTCCATCACTAACTTACCCAACGTGCCTCCGTCATCCACAGGGAGTATCATCTTTTCTACAGTTCCAGTTTCGTCCTTTAACAACATCAGTGTCTCGTCTTCATCTGTATCAACAATAGCCTCTAGTGGGACTCTGTCAAATAGCTTGGCATACTCTACTTCAAATAGTATGTCTGGTAGTATTACATCATCATCATCTAGTAGTCTGAGTACCATGAACCCATTAACTTCCCCCATCATTAACTTGAGCTCCAGCGGCCAATTAGCAACTCACCTTAATCACCAAGCATACACTTTTCATCCTCAATTAGTTGTTTCATCACCCAATCAGGTTTCTAATATATCTTCTCTCATTGCTACGTCTCCCATCCCATCTCCTGTACTTTCCCTTCCACCATCTCATGCCACGTCAGCCCCAGTACTTGTGTCACCAAATACCCGGACACAGATGGTGTGCTCTACGTTACATGGGGAGCAAGTTGTCCTCACTACCGGCCCGTTGACTCCCATTTCCAAGGTGTCTATACATGATGGAACGCCTCAGTATACACAGGTAAGGAAAGACTTTAAGTAGTTATGTGAATTAAGGTTTGAAATCTCTTCCTTACTATTATTTTCTTTAGGGAATTATATGGTGTTTTAATGTTT
This sequence comes from Metacarcinus magister, assembly GCA_029783475.1. Classification (NCBI taxonomy): domain Eukaryota; kingdom Metazoa; phylum Arthropoda; class Malacostraca; order Decapoda; family Cancridae; genus Metacarcinus; species Metacarcinus magister. Next base: position 9,453,535 of record JAPQNM010000016.1, read on the forward strand.
GTACCTATGGAAAAGACCTTATGGTAAAGAATTGATCCAATACTCTTCATATAGAAACAACCTTAGATCATTTTATACAGACATTACCATAATCTTCATACACTTATCTTGTCTTAAAACCATGTATCAGTATTTTCTTATTTTTTCTTTCCAGCTTGATCCTCTGAGTGCCTCTGAATGTTCACCTCCATCTACTAGTATGAATGTGACCATCAATCCTCTGAGTCCCGCTGCATCAGGTGGTCCTACAAACCTCAATGTTGCTTCGCTAGGACCTAATGTTCCACTCTCGGCTCATTCCACTCCTCACACTCCAGCTATTGATGTCCAAGATTCTGTGGAGTCAAATATAATCCTTCCACCTTCCTCCATTCTTCAGGAAGCTGCTCTTATACTGCCAGAAAAGGTAAACAGTTTGTGGTTTGGATTCATAACTTACTGTAGATTAGTGAAGTTATCTTGCCCAACTGACGACCATAATGGCTTATAGTTTCAGGTTGATTGAATTGCACACCAAGGTAGGATGTCATGCCAAGTATATATTTATATCAATATCGCATGAATGGTATAATAGGTAATATGGTTTTTTTTTCAGTCTGGTCTGTACACCATAGTAGGTGGAGGAGGAAAAATCAGCCCCCTAGAGACCCTTACTTTGCATCCTGTTCCTCCTCCGTCGAGTCATTCAGATTAGCTCGACTTCGGATCAGGAACCATTATAGGTGGGTAGGTTTCTTTTAAGTTTTCTGCAACTTTAATAATGTGTTTTCATATTCATAACCATCATTTATATATGTACAATTTCACACGCCGGATAATGAAGATAATATACTCTCTTATATTGTTTATTTAAAGTCATGTTAGCGGTCCATGATACAAAAATGTTGAGAAAAACTTAACACAAGGCATTTTACTGTAACACTTTGTGCATCAACATTACACTGCCACAAACAAGGAAGATGCAATAACCAAACACTTTATGGGGACATTAATTTAGTAAAAAAACAAAGCTGGTTTTCTGGCTAATAAATAGATCAATTATGTATTTAATTTAAAAGTTTACCCTAAATATTAGGGAATAGTGTGAAGGGTGACTGATGATGAGCTGGCCTTCACTTAGAGATTGCTGACACCTTCCTTGATGCTACTTGGTGATACTCACAAAGATATGAACTCAATCTTTCTTCAGATCAAGATGAAACAGTTTCAAGTCAATATGACACAGTTGTGACAGTCATCAATTGCATAAGATGCCAACCAGCACCAAAACTGCTTGTCAGTAACCAGTTCTATTTGTGTATTTTTACAATAAGATGCAACAGTCAATAATGGAATAAAAGAAAATAATGCAATCACAGTCCAAGTAAATTTAGTTCCAGTGGATCCCACAAAGAGATAATGATTATGCTTAGTATTGTTTTACAGGAACTGTATAATGATGCAAGTCTTTGTGAAAATTATGAAAAATCTGCATAGATAAATATTGATTTTAAATTTCTGTTGTTGATGCTGTTTTCTGCAAAATTAATGGATCAGCAGAGAAAGAAAATGAAGTTACTACAGTCACCAAGTGCTTCCAAATCAATGCTTCTCATTTAACTAATTTTATAATAATTTAATAAGGAATTCAATTATTTATTCCTAATATAAAAATATATATTTTTAAAACTCATCCATTTTTCTTATCAGACTAACCATTTCTTTGAAGTTCTTGCTGAGTGTTCTTATGTAAATATACAGTTAAGTATTATGCGGGTTAGAAAATATAATATTTGAATTATAAAGATGACATCTTTGCACATCAGTGCAGATACATTGATATATGGTATTACTACCTGGCTTACTGTTAAGTACAGTTATAATGTATGTGAATTAGCTCATGACTGGGATACTCCAGCTGCCTTATAAGGATTGCAGGCCAAAAGGATTTGCTGTAATTATAAAATGTTCTTGGTTTGAGATAAATAGGGAATCATAATTTAGTTTAAACAATTCTGATGCCTGTACTCAGGAACTCTCAACTCTCCTTGGTGTTGTACAGCTGTACGAGTCTAGCAGTCTTGCAATAGCAGCTTTAAAATAATCAATTACTTTTCAGTCATTCATCCACAGAGAGAGAGAGAGAGAGAGAATTTCTATAGAGGAGGCTGTTATGAGTCTTGACTGTGATTCATAAACATCCTGTGGAGGACATCCTGTGGACATGTGGATATATATATATATATATATATATATATATATATATATATATATATATATATATATATATATATATATATATATATATATATATATATATATATATATATATATATATATATATATATATATATATATATATATATATATACCCACACCCACTGGATGTCCCCCACAGGATGTTTATGAATCAGAGTCAAGACTCATCACAGTGTTCCCTTATATAAATTGTCTCTTCCCCTACAGTGCCACGACACGTCCCCGCCCGGATGGTTACACACTCACGCATGGGTTGTACTGTTAATGTCTTGCTTGAAGACAAAATGCAAAACCACCACAAATACTTTTATCATATTCAAAGTTAATGTAAATGCTAATTCATTACAGAGGAACTCAAACAAAATCTGCACATTGGAAAGCATCGATCCCAAGACCATTTAGATGTCAATATATAGTTGCACTACACCTTGTAATGACCTTGACACTCCACCTTACATTGACCTTGTGCCGTATAACTTTGAGAGGTTTAGTTTTGATTCATTTTAACACTGTAATTTTAGGCAGTGTTTTGCTTACAACAAATTCACCTTAATTTGTCAGCAAAAACTTTCTTTATCTGGGTCCCAAAAGAGTCAGAAATAGATAACTATGATGAAGTAAAAAAGTAACTACTTATTAATCACACAACTTAAACGAAGAATCTGCACTTGTTAGTACTTTTCCACTAGTGACTAGACACTTAAAAACATGAGAAAATTAAATCATTCAGACTATAAGGAATACACAGTTTTATCTTGTTTGTAACACCCATGAAGTTGTTTGTTGTTGAGATTCACACAATTAAATTTACTAATCTGACATTATAAAATTATAAAAGGACACAGCAAGATGAATTCATCTTTAAAAAGCTATGTGTATTTTTTACATTTAGAAAAATCCTAATAACCCTATAATGTGGATACATATAGAATTGACAGTAACAAAATTCAGCAGACATGTATGACATTAAAAACAATTAAGTCTGACAAGCTTTGGGTACATTAATCTGTTAGGTTATGATGCAGATTTGCCTGTTTGCTTGATGCACACTTGAACACTGTGTCCTTGAACACTTGAATGTCCTTGATGTACCTGACCTCCCTCACTGAGCTTGTTAAGTGCACACCACAAGAGGCAACAAGCAGACAAGTCATCACAATTCCCACGGCGCCACAAATAAAATATCAATACATAATGCTATGCACACTTAGTCTCTGCTACAAAATATCAAATCTATAAACAACAGACCTGTAGTTGCCTGGAGCTGCCTAGTGTCATCTACGATTATTTTTAATTCTGTTGTGTACCACAGAAATAAAGCAGATACCATGAAGCACTGGTTTGGGAGAAGTTGAAATAATGTAATGATAAATGTAGACCACAGACTGTTCATTTTCTGTTGATTTACAAAAGTCTCTAGAGGCACATCTTAAAACGTCCTTAAATCTACATTAAGTTTTACACTGTGCATAACTTCTCTAACCAGAACTGAAAGGAAAAGTGAAAGGAGTCTTTAGTCATTCTGTTTTTACTCTTGTGAATGTGTGAATGTTGCATGAATGTTGTGTTGAGAAGAGTAAATTAATTAAGACACATAATCTTGATGAAGTGAAAAGCACTGGATGTACAGCCTTAATGCAGCAAGGAGGGAAGAACTGTCTCAACCTCAGCATAAATGTAACTGTATTGTGTCACTGAGGGAAGGAAGGTGTTGTGTTGTAACTCTAAAAAGCTCATTGTTGAGGCTGGAACACGAACCAGATTTAAGATGAGGAAACGTGGGACGAAATAGTCATTACTTTGTGTAAATAATCTTAACTTAACCACCAAGTGAGCAAAGATTGGATTAAAACTAAACTTTAGAAAGATCGACAGCAGCCTTCTGAGACAGTATCAGAGGTTGTCGGATATGGGAGCAACCGTGCTGTAAGAAAAAATATATCATCTTATTTCTGACACACTTAATTAACTGTTCCGCTATCTCTCAACTTTTAGCTTTACGTTTGATTACAGGTGCATCAGTTGTGTTGTGTTAGTGACACTTGTGCAGTAAGTAAATTATCTACATACATTATTAAAGTCACGTATAAAAAAGGTCTTTATATCACTTTACAAACACGACTTGAGTTGATGGAAAGTAACTAGTGCAGATGATGACAACTTAAAACAAAAACTCTATTTACAAGATGAATTTCATAGATGTTGCATACTTAATTTATTGGACTTTTCACTATGCATGGGGTCTAGTCTTCCTCAAGTCAAGAGACATCCAAGCACTGAAACAGACCTATGACCAATCTGTATTCACCAATGTGTAGTAGTAGTAGTAAGTAGTAGTAGTGTCCCATGAAATATCTCCCTCACCCAACGCCACTGCTAACTGGCACCCGTAGCTTCCCCCAACACACACACTAACTGCAATATAACCTGTGTATAATCCCAACAGCTCACCCACCTTGGCATATATCTAAAGACAAGTTCAATTATGACCATTCTAATATTACTGAGTGAATGTGTATATATGTGTTCCAGGTTTTAATTATTTCGTACATTATGATCAACAACATTACAAGTCATCGCTATCACTGCCCAAGTGTCAACAAGTGAGCAATAGATTGTGGGTAATAAATCTTGGTATCCTATAACATTTGCTCTTTGGTAATAGGTATTGATTGAGTGGTGATGGTGAGCCTGACCATGAGAAACAATAATGATTTCCTCCACCTTCACCTCGTTAAGTCCATGGCAGATACATCAAAGGAGAAGAATCAATGGAAGACTACATGAGCTAAGGGAGTGTGCTTAACTCTCGGATTAAGTGAAATAATGAACCTTTACACGGATCAGTTCAAATGTGCAATATATGACGAAATCTTAAGTATTCTGGAGGTAAATTAAATGCAGTTTCATCCTATACAATGTAGAAGGTTGTGAGCATGACAGGTAGAGTGAGTGAGTGAGGCTGGGTGGGGAAGGGATGACATTGGGGGAAGCCTTGGGTTGGTCTGAGGATCAGGGCAAAACTTGATAAAACTTTACAAAGTAACATTGAAAGATTTTCAAATACATGAATACTGATTACAAATGCTCAGTTTCAGATTAGCTTGGAAATGCCTTTGTTAAAGCTGAGTCATGAATTGTTGGAAGAAAACAATCTCAAAAATGTTCCTACATTACTGAAAATTAAAGCTGTTAATATACTTATACTGATACAAGTAAACAAACACCTAAAGAGCTTCTGAACACTACAAAAATGCATACAGCCCAAGCTGCTGCTGTACCCTGTCCTGCTGCTGCTGCACACGACTCTTACAGGGTGACAACGGTTCTGTATGGAAACAACCCTAATGCTGCTGCCTCGGGGAAAACAAAGAGCAAACCTTAAAATTAAAAGCTGTCCTCTGATGGTTCCTAAAATGAACTCATTACATAACCAAAGAGGAAGGGAGATGGAGGGATACAGACATTCCTACATGTATGAATGCATACATGTGTACACAAGCACACAAAAACTGGCTCTATTTACTTAGCTTAAGCTCAACGTACTATGATTTTGAAGTTACCAATTTTCCAGTCAGCAACAAACAGAATTAACAACTGATAACTCCAGTAAAGATTTTACAAATTAGATAATAAATTTCAGATAATTTTGGTGGCACAAAGATTCATGAAACAATATAAAGTTTTAAAGAAAATATATATGTATATATATTTATATCTGGTCACCAAAATCCCTGTGACTCAGTAACATGGGTCAGAGACTAACCTGGTGCTTGCTTGACTCTAAGTGGTGAGACAGAGGGAGCGAGACAACTGGGGACAGACAGTAAGAGCACTCGAGAGTTTAGAGAACTGAGCACTTACGCTGTCTTCTCTTGACTGGTTCTGGCCGAAGAACTGCTCTCACTGCCTCATCAAATACCTGAACAATATACAATGTCAATAACACAACTTATCCCTGGAATAGCTAACAAAAAAATCAATACAATGCTTGCTATATTTAGGTAATTAAAATCATCTAATATAACAAAATAGCATGCTAGCCTCCCATTTCACTCTTGGTCATCATCTTACATCCACCATACTTATACTTATATACTATTGACCTGTCATGCATGAATAATTTTGTGCCCAGTGAAGTAAAGTTGTGATGGGATAAAAAGTTTAACATCAAAACATGTATCTATATACTCGGCTGACAACCCTCTGAAGGGGACTAGGTGAGACGAGGCAAACATATACAAACCCAGGCCATTCTACACTTAAATTTCTTACATATAATTCTTATTTCTGCTCAATATAACTTGGCACTAATTGTTATTTTTTTCTTCCCAATAGGATTCAAGACCCACCAGATGGAAGCCGAGACCCTTCACTGTGGATCCTTAGCAATGATGGAGTCAACATAATTTTGTAACTTATAATAAAACATTATCTATAGAGATTTACATTTGTATTATTTCTTAACTTTGTCACTTCAAACAAAAAATAGTAATAATTCCTTACTATAACCTAGATTTAAATTTATATTATTTCTAAACCTTCAAACTAAAATCTTCAAATAAAAATATTAATACTTCCTTCCTATAACCTAGCCCGGCTCACCTGTTTAAGTCCTCGTTGTGTTAGTGCCGAGCATTCCATATACTTCACAGCTCTTATCTTATTGGCTAGCTTCTGTCCAGCCTCTCGCTTCACTGGAGACTGTCCCTGGTCAGAGAGGAGAGCCAGGGTCTCCTTGTCTTCCCGTAAGTCCATTTTGGTGCCTGTTCACACCATAAAGAATCACAAATTAATTACAATGTTACTATTATTACCTTGGTAAAAAATCCACTGCCTAGAATTTTGTAATGACTTTCTTCATCCATCAAACATCGTAATTGTTTATTTGTTTTCCTTCCCTTATCCATAATTGAATGAAATGGAGTTTAGTTTTTATCATAAAATCTATATATTTATAGACCTGACTTATAGCCAAGTCAAGGCATTTTTAAAGTTAAGGGAGTCCCCCTACCACAGCAGACCTAAATAATAAAACCTAATGATTGATCTGTAAGGCAGACAAATTTCTATCCTGGAAATCGTTATCTTCCCACTAAGTTTGTAATATCCTTGTTTAACTCTTACCAACAATCTTCTCAGGGAGTCCCTACCACAGCAGACATAAATAATGAAACCTATTGATTTATCTTTAAGGCAGATAAATTTCTATCCAGAAAATCCTTATCTAGTTTGCAATATTCTTGTTGAACTCTTACCATCAACCTTCTAACAACTTACCAACAAGAATGATTGGAGCATCAGGGCAGTGGTGTTTGATCTCCGGATACCATTTAGAGGTGACATTTTCACACGAGGAGGGACTGACCACACTGAAGCAGATCAGGAACACGTCTGTCTGTAAAACACATAAAGAGTAAGACATACTGATGAGCACACAGGCCACCACACAACACACTCACTGTACATCCACTCACAACACCAGGGTATCCCACTGTGCTATCCAGGCCTGCAGCCATGTACACTTGTAAACAACCGTGCAAGCCTGGGAATACCTTGCCAGTTTTACGTTTTCACACGTAGCTGTTCCTCACAAACCAGGACAAATGTGCACACCCATGAAACTTAATTTTCTCCTTTTATTTACATTAAAAGGGTACTGGCCAAGGGCAAACAATAATATGTTTTTTAAAAAATCCTGCTTCTTGCCAGACCCTGTATAGAGGACAGTAGGAGAAATGGCAGTGAGGCATTGCAAATGAAGTGATATCCAATGATGACATGGTATGTGTTGTGAGCTGCAGGTGACTACTCTACACACACACACACACACATACATTCTCACAGCAAGGCCATAGTAAATATACCATCACACAGGAGAACATTCACATATCACAATTCCCTCTCCCTCTCCGTGAGCCTCCCTGAGAGAGTAATGAGTCTCACCTGTGGATATGAGAGTGGCCTCAGTCTATCATAGTCTTCCTGGCCGGCAGTATCCCACAGGCCGAGACTTACTGGAATGCTGTCCACTACCATTGGTGCCGAGTAATTGTCAAATCTGTAACAAACAAGTACATTATCTATTACTCAATCTATTTGTCTACTTTATCTACTTGCTTAGCTCTCTATGTACAGTCTTAAAAATGTGTAAATGTGTCAATGTGTTGTAATGTAGTTTGACATGTATATCCTGTAGTTTTATAAGTATGTTCCTCAAGAAAGAAGTAAAAGCCTAATCCAAAGCAAATTTCTTTTCTGTATTACACAAAAGACTAAATAAAGTATATATTATTATTATTATTATCATGAAAGTGTGATCAGCAGCCCCTTTCTGGCCACGTACTACTGATGTGTTTTAATTTAATGTCTATTGCATTTCATTTACATAAATAATACAGACATACATGCATCAGAAAATTTTCCTCTGCCTCTGTGGGACATGGAAGTTATTTACTCGTGTCTATGACCAATCTCTGCCTGAAAGTATGATTTAATGAACTTTCTGGAGTCAAAACTTAACAAAAACTTGCATATCTATTAACTATTATTGACTTTAAAATATTACAGTTGTCTTAGACGAACTCAAGTTTAATATTCCATAACTTTTTAACAAGTCTAGATCTTAACTTGCTTCTATATGTTTAATTATCTAAATATTGAAGGTAACATGACTACAAAATCATTCCATATATATTACGTACAAGGGATTAAAGTTTACAGGAAAACAATCATTAAAAAGTGAAGAGGTGAAGGTGGAAGAAATGCAAGAATGTTTCAACACACAGTATTAAAAAGTGAAGAGGTACAAAGGAGTACAAAGGAAGAACAGACAGCAACAGTCCTACTAAACCTAATGAGGCTACACTACTACTATAATATCTACTTGATAGAGACAAAAGGATAGCGTGCAGGAATGGTTCAACACACAGCATTAAAAAGGTAAAGGATGTACAGGAATAATTGAACACACGGTACTTAAGGGAACTCACACGGTGGGCACGTATTCCTTTGGGAAAGAGTCGGTGGTGTAGGAGATGAGCATGCATGTCTTGCCCACTGTTCCGTCTCCTACCACCACGCACTTGATGGGACGGCCAGAAGACATCTTCCCTACATTGGACTGCAGGAGCTGAGGGTCAGTAAGGGTCATGGTAAGTAAGGTATAAGGTAACATGGCATGGTAAGTAAAGTATCAGGCACTGGGCTGAGTCAGTTTACACAGCAAGTTTACCAACACGTGACTTATTTAACATGGGAGGGAAGAGAGTGGAGAAAAAGGGAAAAAGTGAGGTAACAAGGAGTTTCTTGGCCCTGTGCTTTTTGTCCTCTTCATAAATGAGCTGCCAGATTGCATAACTTATGGAAGTGAGCTGTACCTGTATTTTTTATTATTATTATTTTTTTTTACATTAAAAGGGTACTGGCCAAGGGCAAACAAAAATGACACAAAGATATTAAGAACTATTTGCGACTCTGATGGCTTTCACTTAAACCTCCAACAAGATTTAAATTAAATAAAAATAACTGGACTGAGAAGTGAAGTGGAAACTGAAATTCCATTCTGAGGAATGTATGTTTATGAAGGTGTGTAGATCCAATGTAGAGGGTCAGGTATTGGTCAGGTGTATACTATGTTTGGTGACCTTAACAAACAACTGAACAAAAAGTGTGCTCATTGATGATAAGTTACAGTTTTGTGATCACTTCGCTGAAAAAGTGAACAAAGCCAACAGTATAATGTATAATTATACGCCTCAGTAGTGTAGTGATTAGCACTGCTAGTCTGACTATGAATATGCTGACCCGAGTTCGATCCTGAACGAAGGCAGTCAGCACACAGCTCACCCAGCTGTTCATCCTCCCAAACATGTTGGTAGATAAATGGGTACTTAGGGAAACCTGGGGAAGGTAAACTGTGGAAACTCAGATATCACAGTGGCCCTGCGTCCCGGCGTAACAGATTAATTTCCACCACAGGCTCAAAGGCCAATGTGACGGGAGGTGACCGCCCACACCTATGCACAGCTACAGCATGTGAACACACTTTACCTTTAATGGGTGTAATAATGAGAACATTTGTGCATCTTGACCTGTCAATGATTAAGGTCCTTTACACTATATAACAATGACTTGCTGGATGACACTCAGACAAGAGGAAAACTGTTTGCAGGCGATGCTAAAATATATCAAAGAATAATGAGTATAGACGATTTGAATAAATTAATTCAGTGGAGCCAAAAAAGGCAACTCACTTTCAATGAAGAAAAATGCAAAGTTATGCATATTGGTAGAAACAAGCCAGGCTATGAATACCACTAGGCACAACACCACTGAAGGAAACAGCCGAGGAGAAGGGCCATGGGGTTTTCATTACCAACAACTTAAAGCCATCAACACAGTCACCAAAGTAGCAGGTAGTGCAAAGTCAAAGGTAGGACTGTTAAAGAAAACCATGACCTGCTTTCATCCTGATATGCCACTTAATCTGTACAACACCTTAGTTAGGCCTTACCTTGAGCACTGCATCCAGGCTTAGGTGACATACAACAAAAGTGACATAAGGCCAATGGAACAAGTCCAACGGAGAGCCACCAAACTAGTCCCTGAGCTGTCTGGTCTCACATATGAACACAGACTGACTCAGCTAGGCCTCACTACATTTGAAGAACACAGAGTTACAGGCGACATGATTGAGACTTTTAAAATTCTGAAAGGATTCGATAAGGTTGGAAATGGGAATTTCCTAAAGTTAGCGTCTATAGACCGGCATCTGGAGACAAGAGGATATAACATGAAACTGTTGAACCCGTGCCACACCACCACCAAGAGGAACAAGTTTTTCAATTTAAGAATTGTGGACACATGGAAGTGTCACTGAAAATGTAGTAAAAAGTACCACAGTTTACATGTTTAAAAACAGATATGACCAATTTGAGACTGAAACAAAACTGAGAAGAGGCACTGGCACTGGCACTGGCACCCCTTGTGATCTTTGACTCTCTTGCCTCTTTACTATCACTAGGGTAAGCAATCACTATCACTATGTTAAGTAACCAACGTGCATAAGAACATAAGGAAGCTACAAAAGGCATGGAAGCCTGCACGAGGTAGTTCCTGTTACTTCCTTATTATCTACATCCACCCTCATCCCCATCCATAAAGCCAGCTAATATTCTTTTAAGGCAGTGCTTACAGGTACGGCAGCTGTACCTGTAAGTGCTCGTTTATAGATACCACATGTGCCTAACTTTTGGGTAATAAAATATAAAAAGCTTATATAACCAAACCTAACCGAACCAAACCTAACATAACCTAATCTAACCATAACCTAATGAATACCGTATCCTCATAGTGCTCCCTTATAGATACGGCACGTGCCTTACTTTTGAGTGAAAAGCTTATATAACCAAACCTAACCGAACCAAACCTGACATAACATAATCAACCTAACATAACTTGAAAGATGCTTTACCAGGTAAATAATAAGGCACAGGCCGTAGGAATAGCAGATGAATACCGGATGACAATGCGGTACGACTGCTGTATCTCTAAGCACTTCCTTCTTTTAAAACTCCCTATCGTCTGTGCACTAACTACCTCATCACTGAGTCTGTTCCAATCATCTACCACCCTATTTTTTAGCCAATCTAGGCCTATATCTTTTCTACATCTACCTTTTTCCAGTTTGAATCCATTATTTTTTATTCTATCCTGACTACTGACCGTAAAAACCTTTCCTACATCCCCCTTATTAAAACCCTTTTAACACTTAAATACTTTAATCAGATCACCACTTACTCTACGCCTCTCCAGTGAGTGCAATTTCAAAAACTTTAGTCTCCTCTCATAACTAAAATTACGAATCCCCTCTATCATTTTGGTCATCCTTCTCTGCACTATAAGTTTAAAGCTTAGATAGTGTCCTCCACCACCAAACATAGGTTAAAAAGTCAAGTGGATTTTAAACTGGAGCCACAGACTTAAACCTTATTCAGGCTATCATCTGTGAGTATCTATGAGTATGTATGAGTAATAAATAGCCAACTCTTGCCTCCGTAATTTCCTGTTCCTCCTAACCATCTTTCTCCTTCAAGTTAAAGCCGACGCGTCACACCTAGGGTCACACAGGGCAGGGGGAGGCACTAGGGCAGTTAATTACATAAATACAACACCAGGAACATGATCTATGACTTAATAGGAGTAAATCGGCGTAAAAAAAGGGTTGGGTCACCACTGTAAACGAACGTAAACAAACCTTCCTAAACCTTATTTATCCTCTTGCCTTCATAACACCCTCGCCACGCCCATTACAAGCTGTCACTACTATTATTTAAGGTCCCATCTGTGTTATAATGTTAAATAAAGTCTTGTAACACTCACCATTCACCGTAAAACACTGTAATGGTCAACAGCTCCTCATTGCCGCCTCAGCTGCACCTACGGACATCACCTTATCTTATGGTTCTTATTTATTTCACACTATTTTCTCATCTTTAATATAACAGATTATACAGATTTAGGTTGATTTTATTATCATTTGGTTAATACTATTTATTTTTTGTAATTGAATATGCAGGTAATTGTGATTTGGTATGTATATTATTTTCTATCTCAGATGTCTCATACGAATATACGAACGTAAGAATATAAGGAAGCTACAAAAGTTCCTGTTACTCCCTTATTACAATACCTACATCCACCTCTCATCCCCATCCATATAGCCGTCTATATATAGTCGATTTTCTTTTAAAACTCCCTATCGTCATGTGCACTATATATATATATATATATATATATATATATATATATATATATATATATATATATATATATATACCTCTTCACTGAGTCTGTTCCAATCATCTACCACCCTATTTGTAAACCAATTTCTGCCTATCTCTTTTATAAATATATATTTTTCCAGTTTGAATCCGTTATTTCTTGTTGTATCCTGAATACTGACCGTAAGAACCTTTCCTATATCCCCCTTATTAAAACCTTTCTTACACTTAAATATTATATAGCTAACCATTATTTACCTCGCGAAGCGAAGTAGATAATGGTGATCACCGCCTGAAACCTTCACAGATGTGTTGAGTACACTTAAACATAAGAATTTAAGGATTTAAGGAAGCTACAAAAGGCCCGGAGGCCTGCACTAGGTATAGTTCCTGTTAATCCTATACCCCTTATTACCTACACCCACCTCTCATCCCCATCCATGAAGTCTAGTCTTCTCTTAAAACTCCCTATTGTCTGCGCACTAACTACCTGATGACTGAGTCTCTTCCAATCATCTACCACCGGCTATTTTTAAACCAATTTCTGTCTATTTCTTTTTAATAACGTATCCATGGAAGGGAAACTGAATTATAACTAGACATTAAAAAATCAGGTAATAAGAGGTAAGTGTACGTACACCTACACGTACACCTGTAACTACCTGAATTGATATGTTTTGATGAGAAATATGATGGTAGAGGTCAAGATAGCTAGCTTGGTGGGAGTAACGCGTATATAAGACACGTATAATATTAATAATGTTTAATAGGAAGGTTAGGTAAGGATGGGTCACGGAGTGCTGATGTGTGTGATTGTCAGATAACACGTACACGTGATTCTGTTTACTTAATTATTTGTTCCTCATGTGTCCTGTGGTTATGTGTTGACTCTGTGGGACTGTAGAGAAGTTCCACATAAGAACATAAGAACATAAGAAATGAGGAAACTGTAAAAGGCCAGTTAATGACCTACACGAGGCAGCTCCTTGTTCCCCACCCTTGGAATAATCTAATATTTAGCCATCCCACCTGTCATCCCTATTCATACTCTGATCCAACCATCTTTTAAAGCTATTTATTGACTCACCACTTACTACGTGTCTACCCAGCCTATTCCAATCGTTCACGACTCTGTTAGTGAACCAATATCTACCTATGTCTGTCCTGAATCTAAGTTTTTCTAGCTTGTACCCATTTCCACGTGTCCTATCCTGACTACTAAATTCTAAAACCTGATCAATGTTTCCCTTATTAATTCCTTTTACCCATTTGAAAACCTCAATCATATCCCCTCTTGCCCTCCTTCTCTCTAGGGAGTGGAGATTAAGACGTTTTAACCTATCTTTGTAGGGTAAATTTCTCAGCCCCTGAATCATCTTGGTCATTCTTCTCTGGACTGCCTCCAAGGAGCCTATATCCTTCCTATAATAAGGGGACCAAAACTGAGCTGCATAATCTAGGTGGGGTCTTACTAGCGCTAAATACAATCTCAGAATGACCTCAGAACTCCTATTTGTCACACACCTAATAAATCCCAGTATCGTGTTGCATACACATGCATGGGTATGCATACCCATGCATGTAACAGGTAGCAGCCAGCCATGGCTGGCTGCTACCTGTTTGTGTGTGTGTGTGTGTGTGTGGGTTTGTGTGTGTGTAATCTGGTGTGAGGTTGTGAACTTAACACACCGTATACAAGGTAAGCAGATCCTTCCTCTTATTACTTATGTGTGCTAGAAGGAAACTGGGGATTGTATAGTTTAATTAGGAATGTGGTTGTGTTATAGCATAGCATAGTCTCCCTGCAAGTCTTTTACGTCAGACTGTGATATAATAATCCTATACCTAGCTTAATTAGAATCATCAGCGAATTTACTAATATCACTACTAATCCTACTGTCTAAGTCATTAATGTATATTAAGAATATTCTTTGGGGATATTACTATATAGTAATAGCCCCAAAATAAATCCCTGTGGAACCATTAATTGTGACTCGTTTTTGCCTATCGCTTAGCCATTTATTTAATTATTTTATAGTCTACCTTTCATACGTAAAAATATGTCTGTAATGATGATGATAATGATGATGATGAATAATTAGTAATGAGGACATGTTAAATTAAACATTATAACAATATACACAAAATAAAGAGACAGATTTAGGAATTACAGGAAAATGATTAACATTATTGAATAGGAGGTAAATATGACTTTTATTCTCATATTTGCATCATAAAAAAACATAAATATACAAGATACACAGAAATGCATACTATGATACGTTGTAATTATTTTTATTGTATTAGTTATTAATATTATTGTTTTATTTGTGTTTTTCCTGAATTTCGTGGATGCCAACCTAGGATAATTTTTATCTACAAAATAAACATAAATACGTGATATGATACATTACAACTATTATTATTGCATTATTTATCATTCTTATTAACTTATTTGTATTTTCACTATTTTTATTGCATTAGTTATCATTATTATTAGTTATATTTGTGTTTTTCCTGAATTTCATGGATGTCAACAAAGCAGAAGGAGAGGAAGGACCAAGGGAGGAGGAGGAGCTACGCGCTACTCTTACCCTATTATTACTACTCTCCCTCTCTATCTACCTCCATGACTCACATATCCAGGTGATGAATGACTTAATTAACTATGACAGGTGTTAATAGTTTGTTAAGAGTTGTTGTGTTTTGTTTTGTTGGATGAGAGTCACGTGAGGAAGGAAGGTGCGACTCAACATTTAGTCACGCATTCGTATTTTTTGGCCTTGACTCACCTATACTAGACAAGGGAGTCACAAGATGTTTAGTGAATAATAATAATAATAATAATGTTGATAATGATAATAATAAGAGGAAGGAAGGTACGACTCAACATTTAGTCACGCAATTCTTGGCCTTGACTCGCCTATGACTAGACGAGTGAGTCGCAAGATGTTTAGTCAAGCTTGTTTTAATGAAGCCTAAAGCCAGTCAGGATCTGTTAGCTGGTAGGAGTACGGATTTAGGGTCCAGTAAGCTGGGAGTGAACGGACCCTAACAAAGGAGCCACATTTACACGTTACATTATATTATATTAATGACTTGTAGTAAGGTGTGTGTTAATTTACTACGTTATACATGTGTGTTCATTATTTCCTTTGTTCACGTATGTGTTCATTATTTCATTTGTTCATGTGTGTGTTCATTTGTTGGGTTGTACATGTGTGTACGTGTGAGGTGATATGAAAATAGGAAAGAAGCTTTCAAAGTGTGTATGTGCTTTGATTACATGTGGTGTAAGGGAATAAAGAGGCTCAACACTTCACATTGAAAAGAAACGTACTCTTTATTTATAATGTTTGGTAGTGTGTATAGTATAGTATTCTGACAATAGTTCAGAAATAGTAAAAAGTAGATGACATCGTTGCAGGTATGATAAAGCATCTGGTCAAGGTTTTCCTTAAATGGATAATGATATTGGTCAAGTAGGTGAGTGTGTGTGTAATCTCTCCTCGTGTAGCTGATAAGACAGACAGTAGTGTAGATTAGTGTGTCATTCTTATACTCACTGGCCTCTTGGATGCATGTTCCCTCCTCATAACATCCTTTTATTATTCATTGTCATCTTATGAATGGTTAGTCTGTCTTACTTTGGGAAGTGGTCACTTGTATAAAAAATAATAGTTGTAAGTCCACAATAATGAAGTTGTGCATTTTTTTTTTTAATATATATAGTGTGTGGGCTCATAAGGTAAGACTGATGTAATTGAAGCTTGTAATACACTCACCACTTTTTTTCTTCATTTATTTATATATTTATTTTACAAGCACCACACTAGATGCAACGCTAACAGCTCTCTCCCTCATGGCCATTGCAACACTAACAGCTCTCCCTTGTTCCCATTACAGTGTACGATGGTAACTACGCATGGGTGGCGGGGAGGTGACCCCAGGAACATGCTCATCGTGCCCACAGAAACAGTTATCCAGGTCGCTGCCTCTCAGGACACCACCGTCTTTGTCACAGCGGGAGGACGGCTTTACATCGGCCAGTACACAGGACATGAACGAGGCACCCTAAAGCAGGTACTGTAGTGGTAGTGGTAGTGTAGTGGAGTGGCATTATAGTGTAGTGGTAGTGTAGTGGTAGTATAGTGTAATGTAGTGTAGTGTAGTGGAGTGGTTTGTGGTATTGATAATTGTTTTTTGAGTAGTGTTCCCTTAGGCTAGAAAACATATTACGTGCCTAGCATTATATTTAGTTTTACTTTGCTAATCTTATTAATATTATTATTACTATTATTATTTTTTATTATTGTTATTATTGTTAATTTTTCAACCCTGTCATTTTGTATACTCCCTTACTGTATATTATTATTATTATTATTATTATTATTATTATTATTATTATTATTATTATTATTACTTTGCAATAACAAGCTTTGGTTTGGCATGATGCAGGTAGAGCTTGGCAGCCGGTGTGTTCGAGATGCAGCAGTGTACCGAGGGCAGGTGGTGTTTGTAACTGATGCTGGAGAGGTGTTTACCCGTGACCTATTGGGGGGAGATGTGCGATCCTTGCCAGTGCTGGAGCCCAAGAAGACTTGTACCCACGGCCAGGAGGAGAAGGGTAGGAAGGTGCGGGTGAGGGCGGTAGCAGCTGGCACTGATCACATCCTTTTCCTGAGTGCTCTGGATGAAATTTGGGTTCAAGGGTGTGGACCAGCTTTAGGTGAGACAGATGACTTGGGAATCTATTTGTTTCAGTGTTTAATAAAAGCCTCTGATGCATATTAAATCCATATTCTGTAATGTATAACTATGTACATATCGTCAATTTTTACATATGATTATAATTATTGGTATGGTGTGTTAGGTGTTTACTGTCCACTCTTTCCATCAGGTTTGTTCACCAATAAGACGGAGAATGAGATCACCAACCCAGCACGCGTTGACTTCTTCAAGGGTCGGCGGGTGTTGCAGGTTGAGGCTGGGGCTTACTTCACAGTGGCCCTGGTGGAGGCCCTTCCCCCGGTGCACTCCGACCCCTCAGCTGATGCAGACCCCATCCCTGACTATGACTCCTTCGTGAGGTCATGTGAACAGTGTCGTCGGGAGACTGGTGATCGAGTGCTCTTTGAGGAGGTTGACGATGGGTTTGATAAGTGTCCGTTAGGTTTGGCTGTGAGGAAGAATTACTGCAACCATGACCACCGCTCAGACCTGCTGTCTCCGGCCCCAAGCAGCGTCAACATGGATGGTCGCTCCTCCAGGAACAGTGCCTTCCACGAGGATGGGGAGTCATCAGACTGTGTGGCTGATGACCTCGACCCGACCTCAGGGGAAGCTTCCTGCAATGGCACGGCTCTCAATACCCCCGTGGAGTCCCATTCTGGCATAGAGCTGAGGGACATGGTGAGGCAACACAAGCCTAGCATCGGCAGTGACTTTGAGGTGGTGGACTGTGGGGAGGAGTTGGTGGACGGCGGTGTGGGTGGCTTGGAAAGGAAGGGTTCTGGTGGTCCCGGCAACAGTTTATTCATCAATGCGGATGCTGCCAGGCAGTTCATCTCCCGCCAGCTGTCCTGGATGACCACTAATGTGGACCCGGAGTGTGGTCCGCCGGATGCCGACCGTATCAACAAGTACCACATAGACAGTGCCACAGAACTAATCAAGGAGAACGTGGCCAGTGCCGCCAACAGTGCTGCAAGTCTGGTGGCCACAGGAGTTAGGACTGTGAGTGATAAGGTTGGTCAACTATCCCGGCACTTCAGTAGTAGTGAGTGTGCGGACGGAGAACTCCCAGACCTCACCCCAGACTCAGATCCGTTCACACTCGAGTCATTATATGCAAAAGTTCCCGTACCAAAGATGAGCAAAAGTGACTCATACGAATGCAACAGTCTTCCACGCCGCCTCTCAGACGAACTCTCCCGTAAAAAGACACACTCCCGCACGGCATCTGGAGGCATTAGTTACCCCAAGATTAGTCGAGATGGCATGTTGTGTGTGGAGAAAGGACCAGAGCAGGTAGCCAAGAACACCAGCCTCATTATTGATGGCGGACGACACATTCTAAACACAGAGGTGAGGCATTAGGGAAGGGAAGGAGAGGTAAGGTGTGGGAAGAGGTGAGGTTCTAGGCAAGGGAAGGAGAGGTAAGGTGTGTTAAGAGGTGAGGCGCTAGGGAAGGGAAGGAGAGGTAAGGTGTGGGAGTAACTGTTGTATGAGGCATCGGAGACACACAAGCAGGATGAATGGAGGGAAGTTATAGGGAATGATGAGAAGTTAGTTGTATGAGATTTATAAAGTAACTTCAGTTGTACTGCATGCAACCCCTCCAGAGGATTTTATTAACGTTTTTTTTTTTTTTGTTGTCCCTTAGCCAGTACCCTTTTAATGTAAAAAAAAAGAAAAAAGAAAAAAAAAATTGTTGAGTTGTTTTTAGATTATATGAATTAGTGCAACAGTGAATTTTTTGTTTTGATTTTTCAAGCTTTTTTATGGTTACTTAGTATTAGGATGTATATAATGTAATACTATGATTCACACCTTCTATAATGATCCGTGTGTGTGTGTACAGGTGTGGGCGTGGGGGTCAGCCAGCAAAGGTCAGCTGGGTCTCGGTGACCTTAGCCACCGATCAACACCCACCTGCATCACCGCACTCAACCACATGGGGGTGACCAAGGTGGTGTGCGGCACTCACCACACTGCTGCCCTCACCATTGATGGACAGGTAAGTGTGACCCCTGGGTGACCTCTGCTGCTGCTGCTGCTAGTGGTGGTGGTGGTTGTGCTTGGTGTGTTTCAAGGGAAAATGTGTTTTGTGAGGTGTAAAAAAAATAAATAAATAAATAAATAAATAGGTAAATAAAAAAGGTATTGAAATGTAGTTTATGTGATGCTTTGTAAAGATAATAAAGGAAGGTTTAAGGATACAGTAAGGGTGTAGAGGTTTAGTTTTAGGTCAAAATGGTGTGTATTTGATTTGATAATTTGTGTAACATTAATTAATATGTGGATGATTTTGATTTTTCTTCTTTCTATTCTAGTTCATGATTTAATTTCCTTTTTTTCTGATTTTGAGCGTCTCATTTGCTTAGTGGAGAAAGCAGGACTGATGATGATGATGATTAATTAAAAGTTCATAGTAATTATTGCCTGATGAGAATGGCATTAGATCAAAATTATGCTGTATTTAGTTAGCTTATCTGACGTTGAGTTAAGGTTTGTTTTATTTTAATGATTTACTTTATTTACTTTCTAGGTTTATATATGGAACCAGAAAGATACTAGAGATGATGTTGGTGGGGCTGCAACGGAGTCTAAGTCCTGTAGGCCGTCATATTGGAAGGTTCCTCCTCCTCCCTCTGTCTCGTGATAACTGAGCGACCCTTGTGTCCTCATGTCCTTGTGTCCTTCTCTCTTAGCTCCTCTCCATCACATTGTCACTCTCACTAACCTTATATACAGTGTTAAAGAACATTATATTAACATGTTTTAATTTGATCAAGTACTCATGTTGATTTTAAAATTGAATATGTTTTAATTTTGTCAAGTACTCATGTTAATTTTAGTATTGAATGTGTTTTTAGTTTTGTTTGTTTGTGCGTGTGTGTGTGTTGTGTGTGTGATGGAGAAGGATTGCTTGACCAGAGGACTTTGGGCTTTGTTGATATGGCTCTTGACAGAATAATGCGTTTGTAGTCCCTTTGTGTCAGCTGCTAGTGTCGTGCTGGTGCTGTTCTAGTATTGCAAACTAATTAATAACTGCATGTTTATATCTGGTCTTGTGTGGAAGCAGTGAGGAATTGTAGTTATAGTTATGTTGTGGTTTTGGTCCAAGTATTCCAATTAGGTTTTAGGTTAGACTGCATTAGATTCAATACTATGCATACAATATATTGAATTTACAGTTGATTGATGAAATGATTTTTTTCACTATTTTTTTTTTTTAATGAGTGAAATTATTGTGAAAGGATTATGAGACATTGTCCTTAAATAATTAGAGTTAAATGTAGGTAATGTTTGTGCTTTAATCCTGTCAGTGAATTAAATAGTGATTATTATTATTAGGCATTTAGATGTTATTAACCAAGAAAGTTTGTTTTGTATACGTACACACTAACCCCAAAATCATGTAGGTTGATGCTGATTATATTAACACTGACTCACCAAAAGTATATATGCCAACATTTATTTGACTTTGGTTATTGCTTATACAGCGAGAATTTTGGCGAGTAATTATTATGCCAAACTAATGGTAAAAATTTAGTTAAGCATGGCTGTCGCATGGTCATTGATTAAGCTACATTTACTTATTATTATTAAAATATATATTCTAACACAGTGTCAAGATAAAAATTCATGGAAGTTTTAATTCAAGAAGGTCATTCGGGGCTCCTGCTGATTCATTTCCAGTCCTTATTTACTTATTTATTCATTTATTTATTTATTTATTTATTTTTTTACCCCATCCAGGAAACGCATTTAGAGTTCAGTCTTAGCTAAATAGTTTCCACTTTGTACTTCATCCTTGTTCCACTTCATCCCTGTTCCACTTCATCCCTGTTCCACTTCATCCCTGTTCCACTTCATCCTTGTTCCACTTCATCCTTGTTCCACTTCATCCCTGTTCCACTTCATCCCTGTTCCACTTCATCCCTGTTCCACTTCATGGCTATTCAGTCTAGTCCTCTCACTCTTCCTCACTCTTCTCCAGCACAAAGTTAGACAGGACTGTAAATACATTATGCTATGTTGTATTTAGTGTGAAAGACAAAACTCTCAGCTTTTCACTGATTCTATAATTGCAGTAATATTTATAACACGATAGATTTTCCCTCAAGTGAATTTTACATCTCGTAGTTATTTTCATTTCATTATGTCTCGTGCCTACTACTTCTATTAGTTATTTTATCAATATCTTCGTGAGTTGGTGAGATAGATTCGTCTTGAGGTTATTTCTGGGTTCGATTGGAATGTATAAGTCTATGGTATTACAAGTTCAATGAGAATGTATAAGGTTCAATGATGTGGGATGACTTAGTGGCGTTGTGCGTGTCATCATTTATTTGTTTGCTTGTGTGTGCTGCTTTACTATGCAATAATGTTGATATTTTTGTTTAACATTAGAACATACTTATACTTATACAATATCTGTTTTGTTTTTTGGATATGCAGTGGTGTGCCAAGATTTATGTTTAATTATTTGCTCTCATAAGATCATTTGTACATAAGCGCATTGATCCTATGGGAAAAATGGTAATTGGCTCATCCCCCCCCAAAAAAAAATTTGTTGTCGCCATATTAACAAAATTTAAGGAGTGATATAAATAATGAATTGAGTGGTAGGTGATAGCAACATTCTCTTTGTGGAAACTCGGAGACCTTCATGTAAATATCTAAACGTGGAATGTTTTTTGTGTTCCTGCAAACCATAAATTTAGATAAATCCATAGAATCACATAAATCCATAAATTTAGATAAATCCACAAATTTTAGACGCCACAAAACTTGGCCCACCACTCACTGTCACATAATATCTTTGTATAATAAAAAAAATGACAAACCACAAGGTATCTTCAAGGCAGCAACATAATAAATAAAAAAAAACAATAATCAACATAGAAACAACAATATGTACATAAGGAAATTAATTAGTTATAAAATATACTCTTCTTCCAGGTGTGGGTTTGGGGGGACAACTCAGGTGGACAGGGAGGACCTACCACCACTACCACTACCACAGCTATCACCACTATAACCACCACCACCACCACCACCATTACCACCCCCAGTAGTTCCCCTTCCCCTAGCAAGTCCCCCAGTAAGTCTCCCAGCAGAACCAACGCCTGCGCCTCCTCCATCATGACTCCGAGAAGGCTGGACGGGCCGGTGGAGGGTGGAGGTGGGCTGGTGCGGGACTTGGCTTCAGGAGACAACTACCTCATTGTTATAACAGTAGATGGACTCACTTACTACATAGGCAAGCTCAGGTAAGGTTGTGAGAGGGTGTATTTACCTAGTTGTATTTACCTAGTTGTGTTTGCCTAGTTGTGTGTGTGTGTTTGTGTGTTAATGAATGTGTTTAATGAATCTTTTTAGTATATAGGTAGTGAAATGATGGGTATTAATGTGTGTAGTAAGGTTTAAGTTTGTATCTCTTGTGAAGCAGTTTTAATAATGAGCGAGTGAGGGAATCATTAACAGCTAATTACACTTCATTACTAGATAAACTCGATGTCTTCCGTTCTTGGGAAATGATAATTATTCACACTATTATATTACCAGGTCAACATTCTTTTCTTATCCTTTTTCTTATTAAACCAATTTTTATTATTGTTACTATTATTATTATTATTATTATTATTATTATTTACATTCAAGTGCAAATTATTCTCTATTTAACACCATTTTAAACCTACATACAAGAGCTGAGTAATGCCAGAGATGTGTAAAAATATATCACTTTTCTAGGAGTGAGGAGGAGGCCAAGGTTCAGCAGATTCCTGTGGGCGATGCTACGATACACTGCCGGTCAGTGTTGTGTCAGTGTGACAGTGTAGTCTGCACCACCGACGAGATGCATCCACAGGTAATGTTATACCTCAACATGTGTGGCTGGGAGTGTAAGATGAGAGGGAGTGTAAGGTTAGGTGCCTCATACAGTCATACCAATTGTAGGCACCTTATTGTAGTGTTTTTGATTATTTTATGTTGTGGAATTGTATTGTAATTATTGAACTGGCCCACATGTATGAAAAATTATTAGTGGTCAAAAAAAAGTTATATACATGCATGAGTCATTGTATTGTTTTTTATTATTTTATGTTAGGAAATTGTATTAGAATTATTGGACTGTGCAATGAGAAATTATTAGTGGTAAAAAAAAGTTCAGTTCAGTAGAAAATTAATATGATGCATAACTCTTAGATAACATTTATTTTAACAGGTCCTGGAATTGTATTGAAATTATTAAACTGCACAATGAAAAATTATATATTAGAGGTAAAAAAACATTCAATACATGCATGAGTCCAGTTCAATTTTCTTCAACTTTAGGCAACATTTATTTGAACTTAACAGGTGGTCAAGTTTGTGAAGAGTGAGACAGCTTTCCTGAGTCTACTGAAGGCTGTGGTGCAGTATGTAGTGCGACCTTTCCTGTCTTCTTGTTCCTCCAGCAGTAAGGCCACCACCACCTCCTCTCCTTCCTCCTCCTCCACCTCACAGAAAGACACCAACACTTCTTCCTCCGGGGCTGGCAATGCACTCTCAGGTTAGGAAAGAGTTTTATTTATGTTTTTTATTAAATGACTTACGTTGAAATGTTATCAATATTAATGTGAGAATATGAAAACATTCTGAATTAACTTGATGAATTGGGAAACATATATTTTAATCCATGTGTGTGTGTGTGTGTGTGTGTTCGTGTGTGTAGATAATAACCAGATGCAGCAGACCAAACAACAACTACTAGAGGCCTACCTGGATGTAACTCAAGCAATAGCCAGCAGCCTCAGTGACCTATTGGATGACCAGGCTGCGGATGTCACTGCTGCCATCCCAATCATCCGACAGGTGAGGAGTTAGGGACACAGTTGTCTCTGGATGAGTGGATGAGTGTGTCTTGATGCTTCAGGTTTTCTTTGTTGTATGTCCAGTTTAGATTTTTTAATTAATTTATTTATTTATTTTTTTTATCCTTTATCCGTGGCGCTGGTAGGATTAATGCTGACTGTATGTGTGTTTCTCTCTGTCTCTTTTCTGTATACATGACTTAAGTTTTATGTATTCTGTGATTTTTTTTACATTTTTTGACTTAATTTTCATCATTCAATGGACTGTGTAATGTTTCTTTTTAAATGTCAAGTGTTTAAACCCATGGTAATGTTTTGTTATTGTTATCCTCAAACCTTAACATTATAAGCCCATTTTCAGTGTGATACGTGTGAAAGAAACAGAACTACCCACTAAAAATTACTGAGATTTCTTAATATCCATAATAATATAAATGATTAATCACCCATCTATCTATCTATTAATGTACTTATATGAGTTATTGTAATTGAAACATCACCTAGAGTCCTTTATGCATTTCCAGAATAATACAGAGGACTAATCACCTATCTGTATATCTCTATAAATGTACCTGTATTATCTATTTCGATCGAAACATCACTTTAAGTCTTGTATATATTTTCAGGTGGAGGAGCACAAGTCCATCTACCAGCGCTACATGAAGGTGGTGTGTGATGCAGTGGCTATGAGCGGCCTCAACATTATAACCAAAGAAGCCATCGCCACTCTAGAAAAGTCTCATTCCATCTTTGCCGCCTTAATACCTGAGGAGAAACATCGCAGCCCTAGTGACTTATTCTCCTACTTAATCCTCAGACCGTTACAGCATATACATGAATACGAGAACTTCCTACAAAGCATGAAGACTGATGGAGATAATTATTACTCTCCCTTCACTCTGGATAAGATCAGGGTCGCTCATGCCCATTGGAGGCAGCTGTCCATCACTGCACACAAGAACCAGGTGAGGAGGGAGGGTGAGGCACAGGCTGGGTCCATCTAGGTTATGCATTTACTTACTAACAACAAGAATACAACACCTAAAACTAACTGATCTAGGTTAGGTTAGGTTAGGTTAGATAAGATTAGGTTAGGTTAGGAACAGTCAAGTGATTGGTGAGGCACAGGCTTGGTCCATCAAGGTTATCCACTTGTTCAAGGTTATATAGTCTGAATAAGAGGCATTCTACACTTGGCCTTCCTTGTACCTTAAAGATTAGCTTGTGAGAGTTGGTCTAAATAGCAGAAACATCAAATTATATACAATTATGTGAGAATATTTAGCTTGATATGGTGATGGTATTTTTCTGTGGTGGTGAGAGAGAGACGTGTGCGGGTAACCCTGTCAAAGGTATGCATGTGTTCTTACTACTAACGTAAATGCCGTTGATATAGTTGACAAATTTATTCCAGCTTGAGGCCGAGGACACCAAGACCTTTTGGGAGACATGCAGCCTCAAGATGGTGGAGGCTCTAAGCTCACCCTCAAGGAGGATGCTTAGAGAGTCCCGGACACATCCCATTAACGTGCATAACGCTGGCCGCTTCTCCTCCCACTCCTTTGTGCTGCTGACGGACATCTTAGTGCACATCCAGTACACCACCTTCTCCACCTACAACCTCAACACCATGTGGGTGGAAACTGTATCCAATATTCCTAATGTGCAGGTGAGGTTGTGTTGCTTATCTTGTTATGCATAATAGCTAAAAAAAATAACTGTATATTTATTATTTATTTTTTGTCCTGTGCTGTAATGTGGTGTTAACTTCCATCTTTTATAGCCATTTAACCTGTAGTGTAATTAATAAATACCATATACTACGTGGGTCATCTGTTTTCTAATATTATTTAATGGGAGGTGATTAGGTGACAGATACTGACCCATACAAGCATGAAACCCACATTCCAAAAACCATCTATGGATAATGTACATGTCATCAGTATATTTATATTTCCTACAGCATGGCATCTACATCACTCTGCCTGAAGAAATACTGACCCTGACGTGCCCTTCTAGTGGGGACAAGAACCAGTGGATGTATGCCCTACAGGAAGGCATCAAGAGAGCCGTTGATAAGGCAGAAGAATCACCAGGAACCATAACCATAACAGCAGTACCCAGGTCACCTCCACTAGTCCGGAATGCATCATACGCCTTCACTAAAAATCCTCTGTATAAAGATGCAACTTACTCAGGTGGGTTTTATGACACTCAACTTTGACCACTTTGTTTGTTTTATCAAGTTTTAGTTAGATGTTTTTATTATTTTTTTTTTTTTTTACTCGTCAAACCGTTTCTTTTTTTACGTTAAAAAAGGTACTGGCTAAGGGACAACAAAAATATGTAAAAAAAAAAAAAAATTCCGCTTGCAAGTTGGAAAAATGAAAATATAAACGGAATATTATAGCTTACCATTATAGATGAAGTGACTTGTGCTATGATTATTTACTTTACCTATTATGCTTCAGGTCAGTGGGTGTGTGGTAAGCTGCAGGGGGAAGGGAATATGGTGTGGGGAGACGGCCGCCGCTACGAGGGACAGTTCCGGCAGAATGTGTATAATGGCTCAGGGAGGCTGGAGGTTCCCACTGGAGGCGGCGTCACTGTCTATGAAGGAACCTGGAAGAATGGAAAGCTGGAGGGGAAGGGAGTCATAAGGTGAGTAGATGGTGAACTATAATAATAACAGGTTTATTGATCAAGAAGCAGTATACGGTACAATAATATAGAATTACTGAAAAGGTCTTGATATAGTGAGCTGGTGACATTGTGCTATTACTATTAGGTCACCAACAACCTAACCAAACTTAACCTAAAGCTGAAAGATATACATAAGCTGTAATATTATTGCTTGCATACTCTGGTTCAATATATAGATAAATGAAGTTCTTAGTCATAGATTTACTGAGCTATTGCAAAAATGGAGTTATGTTTTCTTCCCTTCAGATACGCCAATAAAAATGTGTATATAAGTCTTACATTTACTAAACTGTTGCAAAAATCCATTCATCTTTTCTTGCCTTCAGATACGCCAATAAAGATGTGTACATAGGCAACTTGCGTGAAAGTCAACCCCACGGCCACGGTGAGCTGAAGAAGGGACGGTTCAGCTCCCAGGCTGCCTCCATTTACACCGGGGAGTGGAACAACGGGGTGAAACATGGCTATGGGGTACTCGATGAAATAGTAAAAGGTTAGATAAAAAAACTTGGTGTGAAAACATTTAAACCACTTAAACTAATTTGATTGGGTCGGCCTCATTCTTTTAAGTGTTTTTAAGTGTTTTTAAGTGTTTAAGTGTTTATTGAAATACATGTGTTTAGGAGTTATTTGTTGTAGGGTCATAACCAACACTTAATTCTCCACCCAATACAACCTGCTCATATTGTGTTTTTTTTTTATTGAAATACATGTTTTTAGGAGTAATTTGTTGTAGGTCCATAACCAACACCTAATTATCCACCCAACACAACCTGTTAAATAAATTGTACATTGTGTTTGTGTGTTAAGTATGTGTGTGTGATTTCAGGGGAGAAGTATATGGGTATGTGGCAGAACAATGTGCGTCATGGTCCGGGTATGGTGGTGACCATGAATGGTGTTTACTATGAAGGAAACTTTCACCAAAACAAACTGACGGTGAGTGTGATGATTTGTGTTTCTGTGTTCCATTGCAAACATTAATGACATTTATTCACTGATTCTCATCACTTTATTCTTTTAGTAACTACAATAATAACAATTCATCTTATTATGTTAAGTATCCTCTGGTTTTGTGTTATATGTATAGATTTTTTTTTTACATTTTGATATGATATTAATATTTAATGATGATTTTGTTAAGAGGCGCTCATTCTTTTTGATGGTCAAAGAACTAGAGCTTTACAAGGAGTTACTCTGTTCATAACATAGAAAATAAATACTGTACCACCTGATTTTAAATGATCATCTTGCTTGATTGTGATGGTGGCATTAATAGTGATACTTTTTTATTTATTTATTAATTTTTTACATCAAAAGGGTACTGGCTAAGGGACAGCAAAAATACGTTAAAAAAAATCCCGCTTGTCGCCAGACCCTGTAAAGAGGACAGTATTTATGATTATTATGATTATGAAGAAAATACAAACACTGATCAAGTTTAATATTGTTCCAGGGTCATGGTTTGATGATGTTTGAGGACAAGACTTACTTTGAGGGCGAGCTGGGTATTGGTGGAACATTTGCAGGTAAAGGCAGCTTGCACTACCCTAGCGGTGATACCATTGAAGGCACATTCACTGGCAACTGGGAAGATGGCATAAAGATCAATGGTGTCCTGCAGAAAGGCATTGGATCCCCTGATGAAGACAATATTCCAAAGTGAGTCAAGTCATGTAATCAAACTACTTATCAATGTATAGTGTTGTGTTGTGTAGTGTAAGGTATAGTGACACTAGATATAATTGTTCATCGTTGTTTTGATGTGAACAGATGAGGTTAATAATTAAACTAAGCATCAATACTTTTCTTTGTTGCAGATCATTTGAAAAGTTTAGTGTGAATGCTGATCAGAAGTGGTCAGCTGTGTTGAGACAGTGTCAAGAGCAGCTGGGCTTGTCTATGGGCGCTGATATTACCACCGCCAAGGTCAGTACATAACCCTGCTTCTATTTCTCCTACTTACAGGGTCTGGCGATAAGCGGGATTTTTCTTTTAACGTATTTTTGTTGTCCCTTAGCCAGTACCCTTTTAATGTAATAATTAAAAAAAAAAGATCTGACTCTACCAATGTTTTTTGCAACTATAAATTGTATATTGTTATTACTTTCCATGTATTGTCATTGGTGCAGCGTAGTGTACATGTGAACGATGTTTACTAAACCTTGGTCTGTCTCCTTATTTTGGTTTGAAAGTATGACCTTGTGATGAAAAATTATGTGCCTGCATTATTTATTGATTAAAATATATATATATTTTTTTATTTAACTTTTTTCTTATATTTTCTTTTTTGTGTATTTATTGATGTGACACAAAACATTTCCACATCACCATTCAATTCATGGAAGTTACACTAGCTATATATTCCTTTTAATTTTGAAGTTATGTAGAAAGAAGAAAAGAAGCTTTATCACCCGCTGCTTGAAATATTTTGACACTCTATCAGCCATGGTTACTTGGCGACCACAAAGGCAGAAAATTGAATCCTCCAGCAATCAGGTGGTGATCCATTTATTCTGTCTGGAGTGGTGTGTGAAGGTGGTGGTGTGTGGGTGTGGGTGTGTGGATGGTGGTGTGTGGGTGAGGGTGTGTGGGTGTGTGGGTGTGGTTGTGTGGGTGAGGGTGGGTTTTGCGACTGCTTGGATTTTCAATTTGTTCCCTGTGTGAGGCTCTACACAAGGGCATCATTAGGGGGCTAACTTAATGGTAGGAAGGCAAAAGGTTGTATTATTTTTATATTCTTGCACCACCATTGGCTTTGCATTATTTTGCTTTTACTCTCACCTGTGTCTTGCTTACTGTCTTGGATGGGAAAATTGTTGTTGCATCTTTGTGTAGAAGAACTATGAACTTTGAAAAAGGATATTCTTCTTTTTCATTTTGATATTTGTACCACATTTCTATATCTTTATTGTTGAAGGTAATTTCTGCTAATCATCATCATCATTACTGTTTTCAGCGGCAAGTCTTATGCTTACAAGGGTCAACATGGTTATGAGATACAGTATATAAATCACCCTTAATACCTCAACACATCAGACCATTATTATTATTATTTATTTATTTATTTATTTATTTTATTTATTTATTATTTTTTTAACGTTGCAAATGAAGAGCTACAAATCAACAGGTACAATAAGTGAACCTCCTTTCCTTATCCCATTACTGTTACTTATCCTTAACAGGTGTGGGAGACCCTTGCCACGAGGCTGGAGTTGGAGAAGCAAGCGTCACAGCGGCACGGCGGAACACTAGACCTGCTGGATGGTATTGACCGTATACCTGATGCAAGGGATGAACTCACATACCACTTTTTCATGGAAATTCATACCTACTTAGGCAAGGTGTGTACTGTCTGTCCTTCCTACATGCTTACATAACTGTGTTCCTAAATACTTAAGCTATTTCAGTTCCTCCATTCTCTCTCCTAAAACTATTTCACACCTGATGCTGGCAAAGTCACCCTATAAAGTGTGCTAAAATTACACTCCTCTATTTCCTTCCTTTCGAAAACCGTCACCTACTTATCATTTATGGTTATTATGCATGGTGGAGATTTAGTACTTATAGGACCATCTAACTATTTTAAGGTGCTAGAGATAAAATTTTTGTCTTTCTGATCCTATGTGCCTTGTACCCAAGTTTCAGGTTACTTACTATCTTTAGAAAATGCAGACCAAACTAATCTATTGATAAATATGAATAGATATCACTTCATTTACTATGGAGAACCATTATCTAAACCATTATCATGAAACAGATTGGAAGGAAGGATTCATTTCATTCATCCAGATTAAGTCAGTTGACACTCCAATTAAATCATCATGAACCCATTTCAGGCTTTTGGCAACCGTCTTCACCCTCTTGGTCAGTTGTTACTGTCCCTGGTTGATGCGTTCCGGGCTACGTACGGGGGAGTGGTGGCTCACTCTCGCCTGCTGCCCTATGCTGTACAGGAGGTTGGTATTGAAGGTTGGGAAAGGAAAACAAAGGCTGAGGTGTATGTTTGTGGTGGAAACAGAAGTACAGACTGAAATATGTACATGTTTAACAAAGAGAGAGAGACAGGGAGAGATATTGAATGGATAGGTGGTTGGAGGGAGGTTTTTATTATAGTATTACACAATGGTTCACCTCCAGCAGGTTAGTTTATTTGTAATGGTTCTTTAATTTCAGGTTCGATCCTTCACGTCAAGGCTGTACCAGCTGGTGCGTGTTTTGTTCCCCGTTCTCCCGGCTGAGACAGAGAACGTCTTGCTGGAGCCTGACAACGAGGACCTGGAGGAGGTGTAAGTGTTATATTCAGTGCTCCTTAAACACCTCATGTCCTATCGATGGATCCTTACCCAGTATAGCTATAAGTAATTGTTCCTGTTCTCCTTTGAATATGCATTTTCCATTTTCTTGAGTTACATAGAGGGATTTGTTTTTATGTATGTTTGTTGTCCCTTAGCCAGTACCATTTAAATGAAGAAAA
This sequence comes from Metacarcinus magister, assembly GCA_029783475.1. Taxonomy (NCBI): domain Eukaryota; kingdom Metazoa; phylum Arthropoda; class Malacostraca; order Decapoda; family Cancridae; genus Metacarcinus; species Metacarcinus magister. Next base: position 9,485,322 of record JAPQNM010000016.1, read on the forward strand.
TCACCTCCGTGTTCAGGAAATAACTTAAGTTTTACAGAAGGAATTAGAAGTTGAAGTACTTCATTGAATTTTTTTGTTTCCAGTGTGGTGACTCCAGCGTATGTGATCCACCCTTGGTTGCTGCCTCACGTGTACTCCCCTTTGTCCACCCTGTACGTCCTGCAGCACCAACACAAGGATGAGGAGTACTGGCGGAGACTACTTAAGTGGAACAAACAGCCAGACACAGCACTCATGACCTTCCTGGGAGTGGATGTGTATGTTCATTACTTAATCATTGCTGTTATTTCATTATGTTGTGGTTTGGTGTGGATGTGTATGTTCATTACTTGTAGTTAGTGCAGTGTATTTATCTGTAGTTAGTGTAGAGTAGTTATATCCAACAGCCTTCGCGGAGACCCTCGGTTCCGTTGCTGTTTGTGTTCCCTTGTATTCCCTTGTATTACTTCATTTGATTATAGGAAAGTTAAGGTTATATTTATTGAAGAATACATATACAGAGAGAGAGAGAGAGAGAGAGAGAGAGAGAGAGAGAGAGAGAGAGAGAGAGAGAGAGAGAGAGAGAGAGAGAGAGAGAGAGAGAGAGAGGAGAGAGAGAGAGAGAGAGAGAGAGAGAGAGAGAGAGAGGAGAGAGAGAGAGAGAGAGAGAGAGAGAGGAGAGAGAGAGAGAGAGAGAGAGAGAGAGAGAGAGAGAGAGAGGAGAGAGAGAGAGAGAGAGAGAGAGAGAGAGAGTGTGAGAGTGAGAGTGAGAGAGAGAGAGAGGGAGAGAGAGAGAGAGAGAGAGAGAGAGAGAGAGATATATATATATATATATATATATATATATATATATATATATATATATATATATATATATATATTGGTGTTGAGAATATTGTATTATATTTCCTTGGGAGTTAGTTATTGTTTTCCATTTAATCTCATTGTTATTGTTATTATTATTATTACTATTATTATTTTTTATTAATATTGTTATTGTTATTATTATTATTATTATTATTATTATTATTATTATTATTATTATTATTATTATTATTGTTAGTTGTGTCCTTGTCTTGTGAGAGAAAGAGATATTCATGTGTAATTATCCTTTTTTTCCAGTAAATTCTGGTTGCCTGAGGGAGCCAGCCTTGTGGAGTGTAGCCGGACTTTGGGTATTCTCAAGGATCAGCATTTTACAGAGGCAATTGAAACCCTTCAGATGCTGTCTACTTCATTCAGTCCCCGAGACAAACTCAACCTCATCCACCATACATTCCAGCTAGTTAGCAAGGCAAGACCTAATTTTCTTTTTTCTTTTATATTATTTCTTTGTTTATTTTTTATTTATCTTTATATTTGGCCTGTGGTATTTGAAAGTAATGCTCCATATTTTTTACACAATTAAAGTTCAAATTTTTTACCATATCACTTAAATTTGTTCCTGAATGTTTAATGAAATGGTATGGTTTTTTTTTAATTTTTTTTATTATTTTTTTTTATTTATTTATTTATTTATTTTTTTTTGTGCAGGCTGTGATGGCTAAGCTTGGGAGTAACTACCTGTGGAGTATGGATGACTTGTTCCCAGTGTTCCAGTATGTTGTAGTTCGCTCCCGCATCCAGCACCTTGGAGCCGAGATTCAGTTAGTTGATGACCTCCTGGAGCCTCACATGCAGCATGGAGAGCTGGGCATCATGTTCACCACACTCAGGGTTAGTTTAGTATGTCTTGGGTATAAAATTAATGTGTTGTTTTACGCTATGAGGAAATAATTGTTTTTTTTATGGTTTTTATACAATTATGTGTTTTATAAATTGTGGACAGTGTGTTTTCATAACATATATAGGTATTAGTATTCTCATATTTTTACTATTTGGGATTCCTCTGGATGTTATAAGTTTTTGGGTATCATAACAATTGCAGTATTTATTGGTAACATTTTCAGTTGGAATATTTGTGTTCATATCCATCTTACTTTTTATTATTATCTATAAGAACCTTGTAATGTCTATTTTATATACCTGGTTCACATTATTATTATTAGGATATGATTATTAGCATATTATTTGTGATACATTTGTTGGTGGGTTGGTAGGTACATTTGATTGAATCCATTCTTTATACTTTCCTTCCAGGCTTGCTACTATCAGATCCAGAATGAGAAGCTCACTCATATGCTCTGATGGAGTTTGATTGGTATAAGTTGTTTCCATCAAGAGGAAGCATTGTGTTGGTGGCTGGACTCTGTGTTGGGAAGTTTTACATTTTTCTACCCAAGTTCTCTCCATTAAGTTTCCCGATGCATCAGTCTAGGAATAAAACTATGAGATTAATGATGGTGTTGAGATAAAAGCCAATGATTATTATTATCTTTAATGTTACTGCTGCAATTAATACTACAAATGGCCGTCTTTGACCATACCCAGAACACACAAAGGTAAATGAATACTAGGAAAATATCCATCGGTATTGAATATTTTGATATTTGGTGGTAATTTAGACATAAGAGTAATGCTTTATCTGTAAGAATATTGGTAATGTCTTATGTGTTTTCAGCCTTTGAAAGCATACTATCCAATATTACTTTCTTACTCAACTAAGAGAAATCAAAACTTTTTTTTACAGATGTTAATTCTCTGTCAGGATACAAACTTTAGGGTACAAAGGTGTGTACTGTAATAAATATGCATAGACTGTGGCCCTCCTGTGTACATTACAAGTATATCAATGTTAGGATGCAACCCATGCCGCTGCATTTGCTCAGAATTACATTAATACCATATCAGTTTGTCAGGGCTTAACATTCTCTGCTTTATGAGGAGCCAGGCAAGTAGAGACGTGTATATTGTAGCATGTATTTATCATGCCGAGTGTTGGGTTGTCTCCTGTGGGTGATAATTAAGTATACTAATGATAATGTCATTGGTATGTCATTTTGTATCATTTTGTACAGTATAGCCTCAAAGAACATGGAGTAAGCATTGTTTTATTCTTATTTCTGAACTTGAGACTAGTGTCATTATGTATAAATGTTCAATGGTATGATCTGATATAACAGCTGGGATTACATCTGGCACTTCACCTTGTCTTGATAACACAGCAGATTGGCAGCGAGTTGTTGGTACTGAGACCTCACATTGATCAAACCCAAGTGTAGTTTTTTTTTCCCATCTTCTAAACCCTAGTAGAGCAGGGCAGGGTATCTTATCACCAACTTTGAGTCTGCTAAGCTGGAGGGTTTACTGTATGTTGTATTCTTGTTAGTGAGTCTCTTGAACAGTGCTTGTCAGGCAAAGCACTGCACACACATGTAGCGCTGGTCGCTCATTAAGGAAAGTGATGCGTGTTGCTTCAGTGGAATGAAATGATATTGCCGAGGCCTTAAAAGGTTCACGGAAACATGTCAAGGCAATGTACATTTTTGAAGTTAAAGAAAGGCCTTATGAATACTGTATCCTCCATATTGGATGACAGTTTAAGCAATATTGTACATTCTCATATGTATCTGATTCAGAGGCATAAAACTGTGACTGGTCTTATAATTACTCAATGCAATGCTACTATTAAAACTTTTGTATATTGATGACAAAATTTTTAGTATGTTAAGAATTATTCTGAGCTTATGCATTCTGAGAGTAAGATTCAGTTTTGAACTAACTGTTGTGATGTACGCTTGATAAAACTTAGTTGACTCTGTGAGATGTATGTATATGTTTTACATGTTGGCATTTTTATTATGCTGTCTATTAATGCACCAGAATGTGATATGTATAATTTTAAGTTTTCTATGTAAAAGCGAACAATGATGTGCATATGTGTCTGTTTTAACGAGGTAATAATTTCCTGGTGATGTGCGTGCGTTGGGGCCTAAGAAGCATTGTGGCTACACTATACAACTAGGTAAATACACACAGTGGAATGTGTTTGCATATTTAACAGACTTAATTATGTACTGTATTTTTTGGTGTAGAAGATGCTCTTTTTATAAACAACAAAATTTTGAATCGTTCTACATCTCATACAGTGAAGGTGGTCACTTTCTTGCCTTTTGTCATGTTTTTGTGTTGGTGATGAATATGATCGAGGTGAGTTGAGGTGACAAGATCCTGCCTTCAATCAGACACCACCAAGCCAATGTAGGAAGTGACTCAGGCTCACTTGCACGTTGGGTGAAAATATCAACATTTTATAATACATGATGGTACACATAACATATCATGTACATAGTGGTGCTCGTTTACACATACAATATACATACACTCATGACTGGAAAGACAAAGTACATAATTTAGTCTTATACTGTAGCTAATTGTAATAGATATTAGGGGGCTGGGCGGCTCTGTGGTGCAGTGGTTCGGCTCGTGACCTAAAGGTTATAAGTTTGATCCTGGCTCACGGCAGATTCTTGGTGTGTGGGTTAGCGCTCTTGTTAACCCAGCAGAAGTATATAGTCTAAAGTTACCTAACTCTGGGGAATTATTTAATCTAATAGATAATAGATATGTAAAAATACAGAACTTTTCACTAGGTTTATACAAAGGTGCATTTTACAGACCAAAAAATACAATAAATGTTTAGTTATCCTTATGGTTACTTTGTAGCCTCGCTAAACTAGTCTCAAGGTTAAGCAATTTCTATTATGTAAATATGTTTAGCTATGAATTAAATTGTTTTGCAGTTTGTTTTGTGTTACAGTTGTTGTTAATCTTTATAGATATATATTTTGTCTGCTTCTTTTTTGGATATCATAGTATGTGCAGGATAATTATATAAAATTGCATTTATGCTTTCTGTTATTGGCCTTATATGTAATTTATTTTCATAGGCCCTGTCACTCTTATCCTGATGTGTGTGTGTGTGTGGGTGTATGGGTGTGTGTGTGTGTGTGTGTGTGTGTGTGTGTGTGTGGGTGTATGGGTGTGTGTGTGTGTGTGTGTGGGTGTATGGGTGTGTAACATTCTGAGCCTCCAGCAACTCATGTATATAGGTAAGGGTAGAAGTTTACTTAGATTGAAATTATTACGGATGAAACGTCTTTGCTGATGCTTGAAAAAGGCAGCACTGAAACCTGCATCAGTAACCCCATATGTACTACTAAGCAAGATGAGAACTATTTTATATCTCACAGCAAGTTGATTTAATGTTGAAACATAATGAATAATTTCCTATGAACAACAACCATGACATCAAAAGACCTTCCAATGGTAATTTAAAAAATTTTTATTTGTTTAGTAAGATTTCTTTTATACCTATTCTTTGCTTAGTGGGATTAAATACATGGAAGACACAGTAAAAACTCTTAGTAATCAGCCTGTAAAGATTAGTCTGTACCTGAAGCATCTTTTAACTAATAACCTTCTTACTTGGGGTTACTGATGATGGTTAATGGTGGTGAAGATGAAACAAAGTAAAAGTACACTGTGGTACATTAGTAGGATATTATGTATATAAATGATGAAGAGAAAACAGCCACTTTATACAATTAATCCCTCCTTTAAAATTCTGATGAAGTTAAGATTGCATTTAGAAAAAAAATCAGCTATATTTATGAAGTTGAAGGAAATTAAAATGGGTGACTAACAATTTATATTACCCATTGAAAATAAAGAAGAATAGAAGAATCTGAACCCAAGAAGAAAGATGAGAATGAAGCTTCAAATAGTTCAATAAATCTTTTATTTTTAAAGCCACATTAATTAAGATTTTCACTTTCATAACTTTTACTGACACAATTTCAAAGTTCTATGACATATTTCAGGAAATGATTAACTAAGGTATAGGATTTCCACTCAATGTTTATTCATAAACATAAATTGGTTGCCATTTCCCTACCTCTAATACAGTGTACACTCATGATCACAGATAAAGCAAAATATAATATGTATATAATGTATAGATGCTTAAGACTTCAATTAATTTATTTCTTCATGTGAGGATTGTGAGCTAAATGTATAAATAGGAAGTCAATGTTGGATAACTTAATGACTTCACTTGGTGTTGATGTGTATTGGTCTGGTGTGTGAAGTAGTACAATGTAAGGTGTTTAACTGTTTATATAGAGTCAAGGAAACCCTCTGGACAGTTTTGAAGACAGTTAACTAGTGCTCTGATGCAGATTTGGTCAGTATGAAGATATGGAGCAGTGCCTTTCTTGGTTAACATAATATTTACTTTATGCCTTTCTAACTTTGTATTACATCACGTCCTATATAATCTCTTGTATTAATGAACGGTTTGCTTTGATTATAGAACACCAGTAAGGTTTGTGGGTTATGATGTTAGGTAAAAAATGTGTGGATTGAGCTTGGTTTCAATCTTCATTACATGTTGCATTAGTCTAGGTTGAATTAATGTGTGTTAGAGAATGAATGTGATGGTGATTTGGTAAATATTTATTGTGTTGGTAATTTTTTGGGTTGAAATCATGCTAATTATTTTTTACTCTTGATACACTGAAGAAAATTTATGTCCTTTGAGAACCTTTGAAATTATCTTACTGAAAATGGCATTGTGATTATTTTAGAATCATTAAAAAATGGATTATCTTGATCTTTCACATAATATTTTCACTTTGTAATGTGTTATGTCATGCAGGTTTTCAAAGTGAAGATGCAAAGACTGTGTCATACTTGGAATGGATTGAAGGAAGAGGTAATAATGGCAAAAAATGTACATCAACTGATGGAAAAACTGGACAACTATAGATGCGGAGACAGGATCCCACGAGTGTAGCTCAGGCCCTGCATGTATACTACAACTAGATAAGTACAAGTGACATGTTAATGATGCTTTCACCTTGTCACTATATCACACTGTACACATATCTTAAAGTTATGTTATTGTTATTGTTATTGTTATTAGTTTGATATGTCTTCTTTTTCTTTATTCATATATTTGTTTGTGTATTTTGTAATTTAATGGTTTTTGAAAAGTTTGTGCTTCATCTAGCATTGAAAAAGATATCCATATAATGTAATACTTTTATTGCTCAATGATAATTATTAATGTAAGTCAGAAGCAGGACTTGATTCCTTCCTCATTTGTTAATTGTTGCTTTAATTACTTTGTTTTGTGATAATTAATGAAAAGTGTGAAGAACAACAGACTTGGATTGCCATTCATTCAGCTTTTCATGGTAATTTCTAGATCTGTGTTTTGCTTCATGAAATAATAAATAATGATAAATGATAAATAATAAAGCAGCTGAGAAAGGATGCAGTAATGATATACATACGTACTAATAAGCAGATAGATAGCATATATATTACTTGATGGAGCTTGTCATTTGAAAAATATATGATAATTTGATATGTATATTAAAATAAGGATTTATTAACTAACTTTTGCTTTGACCATTATTGTTTTTGGTGGTGGTGATGGTATTATTATTATTATTATTATTATTATTATTATTATTATTTGGAGTATGACAGTAACAGAGAAGAAGAGATTGAATGTAATGGATATAAAAGGTGTGAAAGAACTGATGTGTCTCCTTCCTTCTTTCTTTCTTTCCTTCTTTACGTTATTCATCTTCAATACGTTTTTTTTTATTCTCTTGTTACCCCTCCCCACCTTCTGCCTCTTCCTACTCCTCTTCCTCCTCCACCTTGGTTTTACAAGAGAATTGGCTGGTTAATTAAGCTGTGGTGTCATATTTTGTCTAATTAATCTGATTTATAATTGCTATAGTAGATGAGATGTCACTGTATATTTTGTGTACATTATACCTGTTTTTATAAGAAATAATTATCAAAAGCTACAAGAGTGTGAATATAAATACCAAGGGATATATGAGAGAGAGAGAGAGAGAGAGAGAGAGAGATATTACTACTGTATAATATATATGCTATATATATTTGTGAAAAAAGAAAATTATATTATTAAAAAAAGGAAGAAAAGATATATAAATTGCTAAGTGGGTAGACAGAATGGGGAATGCAGAATGAATTAGAGCAAACAAAAGTATATGGAAGAATGTGTGTGTGTGTGTGTTTTAAGTATATTATGTATGGTGCCAAAGTGACTGCAAGTGAAGGAAAGTGAACCAGAGAAATTATAATTAAGTAGAGGCTAAATAAAGTAACGAGAATGGCATTGAATGGAAGTAAGTAAGTACCAAGGTAGTTTATAACAGGACAAATATATGAAAGCGACTCTGAAAAGTTGATCTGTGAAATGTAAGAAGTAGCACATAAGGAAGAGGTGCACTTTAGTAAGATAAGCACATAAGAAAATAAGGAGGCTCCAAAATGCCAAGACCCCAAGATAAAGACCCCAAGACCAAGACCAATTATTATACAAGACTAAAACCACAACATAACAACCTTAACCTCCATAGAAAAATTATAACTGATTTTGCTTCGTGGCTCCTAAAAAGGAACGAAGAGATATGAACACGTACCCTTAGAGTGCCTGAATAGTAGTTATTATAATCGATGAGATGCTGAATAAACAATACCTATCACATTTTTGGGGGTGAACAGTGAACTCTAAAGTAGCAAGGACTTGCAACAATGCCTTCTTTATCTCGTCTTTTATTTGCTGGGACAAGGATAGGCGCGGGTGAGTTTATTTAGGTTTATTAAGTGACAATACCTATATATACGTCATTTATTGTGTCTACTTGACATACTATACTACGTTATTAATAAACTGATGGTAATTATGGTCTAGTGTGTATGTTTTCAATGGTAGGAACTAGAAAGGAGGAAAGGGAAGCGAAGAACACGTATTACTGTCAGTGAACAAGTTATGATCACTATCATAACATTTATTATTTCTACCATGATGATCTCAATCATCCTTGAAATTGAACTTGAGCTTAATGTCCTCCCATTAAAAAAACTGATATATTTTTATATTTGCAGTAAAAGACTTTCAAATAAGCAGGCAAGGAAAATTAGTACTTCTGGTGTATTTTTATGTGGTTCGACTGATTTTTATAGTTATATCTGGCAGTAAGAGCGAAATAACTTTATGGGTAATTTAGTAGTGTTATGTTCCAGTATATTTATTTTATTTTATTTATTTTATAATTTAGTAGCATTATGTCCCTGTATAGTGAGTGAATAGAATAGAATAGAGTGAAAAAGGTTACAAGATTACATGCCACATAACTTGTCTCTGTAATTCTTCTCTTATGTTACAGTGATTTAGTCAAAGTATAAATTTTTTAAAAGTGAAAACTACAGCTAAGGTTTGAAGCTTTGAAGTGGAATTTTGTTTGAAATGTTTTTTTATTATGTATTAATATACCATACTTATTGACAGGTGGAAGAGGTAAGCCAATACAACAATTCAACTCTCGCATCAGAATGCAGCAGCAGCAGCAGCAGCAACAACAGCAGCAGAATCAGCAGAAAAAATCTAGTAAAATGATGAAGCTTCAAAAATATGACTATTTTCTTGTGCTGGATTTTGAGGCAACTTGTGAAAATGGGAAAAAAATGAATCCACAGGTTAATGTTTCTTTTTTATTTTTGCTGTTTGTGTATCTAGAACGCGAATGCAATATATACTGATCATTACTAATAATTCCTTCACTAAATGGGTTCCAGGTTCATAATAAGAAAATAAGAGGAGCTGCAAAATATGTACTACCGCCTGTAATTAAGTGTTTCCTCTCCCCTAACTATACTATACATTAGTAGTCCATTTATCTATACATCAAGCTAATATCCCCCTTAAACGATGGTAGCTAAGACGATGTGTTAAAGGTTTGGGCAGACATATTACTCTCCCTTCCTCCTCTGCACTCTGTCCATTTGTAGGAGAGAATACATTTGGTTGAGTTTTATGACCTGCTGAAATATATTGGTATTATTCTTGCATCATCCACCACAGGAGTTGTTTGATATTGAACTGTAATTGTATACTTTCAGGAAATCATCGAGTTCCCTGTATTGAAGGTGAATGCCAAGACATATATG
>JAPQNM010000016.1:9495336-9500336 GCA_029783475.1 Metacarcinus magister
GGGCTGCAGGGCTGCGGGGCTGTCGGGTTTGTGGGGCCTCGCGGCTGCGGGGTCGCGGGGCAGCGGGGCTGTTGGGCTGCGGGGCTGCAGGGCTACGGGACTGCAGGGCTGCAGGGCTGCAGGGCTGCAGGGCTGCAGGGCTGCAGGGCTGCGGGGCTGCAGGGCTGCGGGGCTGCAGGGCTGCAGGGCTGCAGGGCTGCAGGGCTGCGGGGCTGCGGGGCTGCAGGGCTGCGGGGTTGCGGGGCTGCAGGGCTGCAGGGCTGCGGAGCTGCAGGGCTGCAGGACTGCAGGGCTGCAAGGCTGCGGGGCTGCAGGGCTGCTGGGCTGCTGGGCTGCAGGGCTGCTGGGCTGCAAGGCTGCTGGGCTGCAGGGCTGCTGGGCTGCAGGGCTGCGGGGCTGCGGTGCTGCAGGGCTGCGGGGCTGCAGGGCTGCGGGGCTGCGGGGCTGCGGGGCTGCGGGGCTGCAGGGCTGCAGGGCTGCAGGGCTGCAGGGCTGCGGGGCTGCGGTGCTGCAGGGCTGCAGTGCTGCAGGGCTGCAGGGCTGCGGGGCTGCAGGGCTGCGGGGCTGCGGGGCTGCAGGGCTGCAGGGCTGCAGGGCTGCAGGGCCGCGGGGCAGCGGGGCTGCAAGGCTTCGGAGCTACAGGGCTGCGGTCCAGTGAGACTTCGGGGCTGCAGGGCTGCAGGGCTTCGGGGCTGCGTGGCTGCGAGGCTGTGGGGCTTCAGGTTAGCAGGGCTGCGGGGCTGCGGGGTTTCGCGGATGCGGGACCGTGCGGAAGCGGGGCTGTGGGCTGCGGGACCTCGCGGGTGCAGGGGCACTGGGGCTGCGGAGCTGCAGTTCAGCGTGCTGCGGGATTGCGGTGCCTCGGGGCACTGGAGCTGCGGGGCTGCGGGGGATCGGAGCTGCAGGGCTGTGGTTCAGCGGGGCTGTGGGGTTGCATGGCCTCGGGGCAGCGGGATTGCGGGGCTAAGAGGTTGCGGGGCTAAGAGGTTGCGGGGCCTCGGAGCTGCGGGGCTGCGGGGTTGCAGGAATGCAGAGCTGCGTAGTTGCAGGGCTGTGGGATTGCAGGGCTGTGGGGCCTTGGGGTTGCAGGGCTGTGGGGCCTTGAGGTTGCAGGGCTGTGGTGCTGCAGGGCTGCGGGACATCGGGGCTGCAGGGCTGCAGGGCTGCAGAGCTGCGGGCTAAGGGCCTAAGGGGTTAAGGGGCTGTGGCACTGCGGGGCTGCGGGGCCTCGCGGCTGTGGGGCTGTGTGGCAGCGGGGCTGCGGGGCTGCAGGCTACGGGCTGTGGGGCTGCGGGGCTGCCGGGCTGCGGGGCTCCAGGCCTGCTGGGCTGCAGGGCTGTGGGGCTGCTGGACTGCAGGGCTGTTGGGTTGCGGGGCCGCTGGGCAGCGGGGCTGCAGAGCTGCCGGGCAGCGGGGCACTGGAGTTGTGGGGCTGCGGGAGACATTTCTCAGACGGCCAAGTTAGGGAGAGGGAGATAAGAACATAAGAATTGAGGAGACGGCAAGAGGCCAGTTGATGACCTACACGAGGCAGTGCCTTCCAATATTTAGCCATCCCAACTGTCATCCCTATCCATACTCTGATCCAACCGTCTTTTAAAGCTACCTATAGACTCAACACTTTCTACGTGTCTACCCAGCCTATTCCAATCGTTCACCACTCTGTTAGTGAAACAATATCTACCTATGTCTGTCCTGAATCTAAGTTTTTCTAGCTTGTACCCATTTCCACGTGTCCTATCCTGACTACTAATTTCTAAAACCTGATCAATGCTTCCCTTATTAATTCCTTTTACCCATTTGAAAACCTCAATCATATCTCCTCTTGCCCTCCTTCTCTCTGGGGAGTGGAGATTAAGACGTTTTAACCTATCTTTGTAGGGTAAATTTCTCAGCCCCTGAATCATCTTGGTCATTTTTCTCTGAACTGCCTCCAAGGAGCCTATATCCTTTCTATAATAAGGGGACCAAAATTGAGCTGCATAATCTAGGTGGTGTCTAACTAGCGCTAAATACAACCTCAGAATGACATCAGAACTCCTATTTGTCACACACCTACCAATAAATCCCAGTATCTTGTTGGCCCTATTTCTAGCTATAATACGCTGTTCCCTGGGGCGCAAGTCACTGCTTACTTGAACTCCTAAGTCCCTCACACTATATGACCTTCCTAAGTATAGTATCATTTAATGTGTAGTCCACCTGCCTATTACCTTTACCTACGCTCATAATGCTACACTTGTTAACATTAAACTGCATCTGCCATTTTTCTGACCACTCGTACAGCCTATTTAAGTCATCCTGCAGCATCCTAGCATCATCTATATTCTTTACCGGTCTTCCTATGTTTGAGTCATCAGCAAATTTACTGATATCACTGTTTATTCCTGTCTCTTAGTCATTTATATAGATTATGAATAACAACGGTCCTAGTACTGATCCCTGTGGTACCCCACTAGTGACATTAACTCATTCTGATTTCTTCCCATTAATCTTTACCCTCTGTTCCCTACTAGTAAGCCATCCCCTAATCCATTCTAGTATCTTCCCACCTATGCCATGAGCCTTGACTTTACTTAACAGTCTCCTATGGGGTACTCTGTCAAAGGCTTTACTGAAGTCCAAATAAACTATATCATACTCGTCCCCCGTATCTATGGTTTCAAATACTTTCCTACAGAAGGATAATAAATTTGTGAGGCAGGACTTCCCCTTGCTAAAACCATGTTGACTATGTCTATTTAGCTTGTGTTCATCTAAATGTTTTCTAATTGCCCTTGCTATGATAGCTTCTAACATCTTGCCTACCACTGATGTTAAACTAATTGGGCGGTAGTTACTACTTTCTGCCTTATCTCCTTTCTTGAATATAGGAACTACATTTGCCTGCCTCCATAGCCTAGGAACTACTCCTGTGTCTAGGGATTTTCTAAAAATCTTCGCAATGGGTTCAACGAGTTATTTTCTATCAAGCTGCCATCCATTCCTTTAAGAGGTCCTATTCTATCCTCTGCTTTAGCCTTGTACAGCTGATAAAATCCCTTTGGATCCTTCTGGGCATCCCTAGCTAACCTAACCTCATAATTCCTCTCTGCGGTCCTAATATCCTTTTTAACTTTCCTATAATAGGTCATTATACTGCCGTGAACATATCTAAATGTGACTTATAATTACACTGTTAGGGCATGGCACAGCAAGAGAAATCAAGGATGTATGATATGCGAAGTTTAAAAGGCATGGCATTACCTCCTGAGTAAGAAATATCACGCAATAAGAATAATGAGACGACTGTGGGTGGTCGGAGAAACTCTCAGACGGCAAGGCGAGGGTGAGGAAGGTGACGTGAATATACCTGAATGTCACTTTTAATAATTACACTGTTGAGACATGGAATCGCAAGGGTAAATGAAAGATGTATTATATGAGAAAGATAAGAGGCATATAATTACCTCGTGAGTTAGAAATATCACGAAATAAAATAATGAGACGACAGTGAGTTGCGGGGAGACATTTCTCAGACGGCAAGGTGAGGGAGAGGGAAATGACGTGAATATACTTGAATGTGACTTATAATTACACTGTTGGGACATCGAAGAGCAAGAAAAATTAAGGATGTCTTATATGAGAAAGTCAAAAGGCATATAATTACCTCCTGAGTAAGAAATAACACGATTGAAATAACACGACGGAGGATAATAAAGTTACCACAGTCTCCCCTCTAATGTTTTAAAAGTTCTATGTGTATTATAAGGGTAACGCTTACAAATTAGCGGAGCCAGTTTAATATTCAACATACTCAGCATGACGAGATATACACAATGAAATAGCTATTAATCAATGTCCTGGATGTTGATTTGAATGATAATGCAGAAATATCAGCTGAGAAACGAGCCATGTTTGTTTCCGTCCACTGCAAACAAACATGGCTTCGACACCCTGGCAAACAGTCGCTTCTCTGCACTTAATTATTTCTCTACCAACGATGATGATTCTGTGCGTCCATGGTGTGGAGGAACTGAAGAGTGGCTTAAAAATCAAAGTCTTCCGAACAGTTTAGTCATGCGAGACACTGTTGGTTATAATGAAAACACAAATTAAATGTAACCTTATGTGCAATTATTCAATTGAATATTGCTAATCATTTGAGAAATTTGAATTATTTTATTTACATACAAGTTAGCGGTTTACCTCGAATAATTTCATATGAATTCCGATTTGACTCAAAAGTTGACGACAATCTTACCCCGTGCAGACGATCATGTCCGTCTGACTGATGCACAAGGAAAACGAAGACGGTTAGGAGGTTATTAAAAGACATTTGATTAATATAATAGTTTAACATAATATTCACTATAACGGAATCAAAATCTATCTGGCGCACTTTTCCTTAAGCAGACAAGACAGATTATTTTATAAACATGCATTCACACACCTAAAAGTTTTCACGGTGTAGAATTCCACCTTCAAAATTCATGTCCTGTAGCCTCCCAATCCTCCTTGATTAGGTCAGCGGCCTTCTCTGCAATCATGATAGTGGGCGCGTTGGTGTTGCCGGAGGTGATAACAGGCATAACAGAGGCGTCCACCACCCTCAACCCCTTGGTCCCGCGCACTCTGAGGCACACAACATATACATACATACATACATACATACATACATACATACATACATGCTTACATACATGCATGCATACATCCATGATATTATTGTCACTATTATTATTACAGTACTTACAAAACTACTACTACTACTACTACTACTACTACTACTACTACTACTACTACTACTACTACTACTATATACTACTACTACTACCATGACCTTTGTACTGACCTTAGCCTGGGGTCAACAACAGCCAAGGGGTCAGTGTGTGGCCCCATCTTACAAGTGCCAACGGGGTGCCAGAAGGAGCCAGCCATATGTTGAACGAAGCAGTGCCAGTAGCGGTAAGTGCCGAACCGCTCGCCCTTACACCCTGGCACCACCTACACACACACAC
>JAPQNM010000016.1:9502836-9522836 GCA_029783475.1 Metacarcinus magister
GTAGCGCTGTGTAGGATGTGTAGGTTGGGTCGAGTAGCAGCAGGTCTCAGGTACGCCCAAGCTGTCGAGCACCTAATGCCGTCACACACGTTGTACTCTGGCATAGCGAACCCTGCGAAAAACCAGGTGAACATAACACGGTGAGGCTGATATATTTCACAACATTGACTACACTTAACGAAGGATTTTTTATATATATATATATATATATATATATATATATATATATATATATATATATACATTTTATATACATATACATTTTATAAACAAAAAAATCCCGCTTGTCACCAGACCATGTAAAGAGGACAGTAGGAGAAATAGAAGCAAGGGGTGGAGGTCCAGTTAACATTTAATATTTCAATCTCATCTATTTTGTATGTATGTATGTATGTATGTAAGGGTGTAAGGGGCGTAATCCTCACCCATCTGATCGGCTGCGTTGGGATCCACCACCTTGTAGCCGAGTTCCTTCCCAGCCTGTAGGAAAGCGCGGGACAGCTTGCCGGTCTTGGGCTCTGGTGTGACGGCTAGCGGTCCGCCGCGCCCGTGGAACCTGTCTGGCGCATATCAATAATGATAATAATAATAATAATAATGCCCATACATGTATAATTTGTTTTCGCTTTTTTTTCAGAAAGTCAATATTTTATCTAATCTGTCATCCCAAAACACCTGTATGGGAGTCGGTGTGGCCTCGGTAGTCCTCAGACATCTTGAAGTAGTAGAGTGCGCTGTCGTAGTCCCATCCAGTGTTCCCGAGAGCAGCCCAGTGGTCAAAGTCACGCCTGTTGCCCCGTACATACACCATGCCATTGGTGGTGGAGCCGCCGCCTATCACCCGTGCGTGGGGAATGACAGCTTGCTATGGGAAAACACGCCGTCAGCCCGTCACCACAGAGCACAGACAAGGATCAGCAAGTCACTGGTATGCTGTTACACGTGAGAATCAACACTTCTGACATACATCTGGTCTACCTTCTCACTTTTTCACTCGAATTATCATAGAGAGCATTGTAAGCATTAGCACAAGCAGGGCGGTGAAAGCATCGACCTCTCCTCCCAGCTATCAATCACATTGGCTTCGATTCGTCCCAGATGTTATGGCAACGCCCACCCAACCACCCTTACCGCTGCACGCCCTTCTTAGCGGCACCTAAAGAGCTAACCACCGTGCACGCGTCATCTGGGTCGCGCATTCACGGGAAAGCCACAAACTCATACCAAAAACACTCCATTAACATTTATGAGCCCTTAACATGTAAGAATCGCATCAAATTATTGTTACAGAAACACCTGCGCCACGTTACCAGGCCACAAGACTGTCCCATGCGTGTGTGTGTGTGTGGTAAGTGCATGGTGACTCAACAACCACTCATCACTGTTAATGGTGATGGTGACGGTGATGGCAGGACTCACACACAAACCACTATATATAACATGCTTTGATATTTCTCAAGACTGTGATGAACAAAGCATTATATCATTACATGGAAGAAGATCCAAGCATTTTCCCTTCGTGCGTCAGGTGTAAGAGTGGCATCACGAGTCGGCCATGAAGTGACTGGCAGCTTGACGGGTGGGAGAGAGACGCGAATGTTTTCAGTCTCACCGCCTGCACATTAACTTCAGTTCATCTCCGTTGCTCAACCTTAACGTTCCTTAATACTAACCGAACAAACTAACGAACTACTAAACTACCAAACAACTAAACTACCAAACTGCGAAATTGATACAATGCTTGAGAAAATAAATAAAGGAATAATTTTTTTATGTACACGTACAGTACGTATATAAACATATATAATAATTTATCTTAATCAATTACTACGTATATTCATTTATTTATTAATTTATCTGTTTAACAAGACGTTCAAGACCTACAAACTGCAAAGAAATTCAACCAATTTTTTTTTAGTACAGTTATAAAAACTTAAAACAAGAAAATATGAAAATCTCTCACTTACTCGATTACGATAATTCTTCAGGCCATGTTTCTGAGGTTCCGTGATGTAATTCCAATTGTTGTTTCCTCTAAAGTATCCGAGACCCACTAGACCCGGGACGTAACTTTCAGGGGGCGGCGTTCCCCCAGCCTCCAACAACAGCACACGCCAACCCGCCACCTCGGACAGCCTCGCCGCCAGCACACAGCCCGCTGATCCACCTCCCACTGCAACCACACACGCGCCACCACACCACAACACACACACCAAGGAAATAAACGGTTGCAAAAAGATAAAATATAGCAATCTGTAAGTTAAAATTTTTTTTAAATAAAATAAAATAAATAGAATTAAAGAAAAAAAAAATCTACAGTACACCATTCATAAATGTTAGTGCTTAAAGAATGTTACTATTTGATTCACTGTTTTATCTCATGAAAAAATTGGAGTAGTAATAGTAGTAATAGTAGTAGTAGTAATAGTAATAGTAGTAGTAGTAGTAGTAGTAGTAGTAGTAGTAGTAGTAGTAGTAGTAGTAGTAGTAGTAGTAGTAGTAGTAGTAGTAGTAATAGTAGTAGTAGTAGTAATAGTAGTAGTAGTAGTAGTAGTAGTAGTATAGTAGTAGTAGTAGTAGTAGTAGTAATAGTAGTAGTAGTAGTAGTAGTAGTAATAGTAGTAGTAGTAGTAGTAGTAGTAGTAGTAATAGTAGTAGTAGTAGTAGTAATAGTAGTAGTAGTAGTAGTAGTAGTAATAGTAGTAGTAGTAGTAGTAATAATAGTAGTAATAGTAGTAGTAGTAGTAGTAATAGTAGTAGTAGTAGTAGTAATAATAGTAGTAATAGTAGTAGTAGTAGTAGTAGTAATAGTAGTAGTAGTAGTAGTAATAATAGTAGTAATAGTAGTAGTAGTAGTAGTAGTAATAGTAATAGTAGTAGTAATAGTAGTAGTAGTAGTAGTAGTAGTAGTAGTAATAGTAGTAGTAGTAGTAGTAATAATAGTAGTCGTAGTAGTAGTAGTAATAGTAACCGGATCAGTAGTAGCAGCAGTATTGATAACATTGGATGACGACCACCATCACCACCACCACCATCATCACCACCACCGCCGCCGCCGCTACACACCTATGATAAAGTCGTACTTGTGGTTGAACGCTTCCGGTCTGCTGTAGAGCCGGTCAGCGTGCCTTGAATCCTGCATGACGGACTGCAGAAGGAGGCGCCCCATGGGCAGGAGAGTAGCCAAGGTCACCACCGTGGGCAGGGCACTGAAGAAACTTATCATTTTTCCTCCTTGACACACCGCCGCTCAAGAGAGACAGACGTAGGCAGTCCGCGGAGACGCCTTGGAATAGGTGGTTCCAGGGCCCCAGCGGCACCATGAGTTCAGCCGCGCCCTCACTACACCATTGCAGGACGCGGGTTGCTGCCCCTTCACTGTGAATTGTAACGACAGGAGTGAGCAGGGAAGACTCCTTCACCCTGAGTGTTCCTGGAGGGGACTAGTGGTGCTCCAGGTGACAGCGACGTAGCGTTAGGTGGAGTCAGTGCTCAAGGCAAGTTTTAGTATTATCACGGTGCTATATGAATCTGTTGTTGCAATGTCTTACCACCAAGGATTCAATCAATCTATTTTATCTTAGACATTAACGCTGTATTTCTCTTTGACCACTTCCCGTCACTGAAAAGAAAAAGAAAATAAGTAAAAGCAAAAAGTCGGATCGGATAGAAATAAACAAAAAAAATTCACAAGTAAATTGGTAGCAAATATGTCCTGAATATGATAACAATCACTGATTTGAATGAGTGTGGTGTCTTGAGCATCTGTTTTCTCCGATCCCTTGATTATCATATTCTCCCAGTCGATGTGTAGCCAACTCTGGCCCTCCCTCACCTCACCTCACCTCACCTCACCTAGACCTCCTCCCCTTGTGACTGAGGAACCATCGCTCTTATCGCTGCTCTGAATGCCTCCCAAAAATAGCAGAAGATGCACCCTATATAAGCAAAGTAAAATGAAGAATTTCCTATTAATTAACACAACACCGTATCAGATTCTCACAAAGGCTTCCACGTTAAAGTAGGTGTAGTGCTTCCTTTTTGGGTGACACCACAACGTCGTCTTAGTGATGTAGAGGACCGGGGAGTCTCGTCCTCATGCCGGGTTGTCTGATGGAGGACTGTCTGTTCGAGTGTAGAGGAGAGCACGACCAGCCCCCCCACCCCTTGTTTCCCAGAGCCATCCTTCCCTCTCTCCATCCATCCCTCTCTCCATCCATCCACCCCTCCCTCCACCCCTCCATCCATCCATCCACCCCTCCATCCATCCATCCATCCCTTCCAGTCATTGCTTGGAAGGGCCGTTCACACACACACACACACACACACACACACACACACACACACACACACACACACATACACACACACACACACACACACACACACACACACACACACACATACACACACACACACACACACATATACACACAAAATTGTAAAAAATTCGTGAAAGCTACATTTATTTATACAATTCCCAATAGTCTTTAGGTATACGTTTATTTACTACACCACAACTAGCATAAGGACGAGACTGATGAAATGATTTTAAACAAAGTATAGTTTATTCATTGGAGCACCGTTCAACAGTATCCGTTCACTTCCGTCCGAGCTTCACCTCCCATACTATGCCTGAAGATTGCCAGCAGACAAATCATGACACAGCCAGAATGAAACCTCCTCTAGAAGGCACGCAAGATAATCAAGAAAACTAGCTACATGAAACTCAACATTTCCTCGTGACTTATGTCTTAAAGCGACTTCTCTTCCCTTTCCCCGTACCTGTCAGGAGGAAAAAGGCCCTTTCTCTTCCATGGCTATGCTTGTTAACACACATGACTTATTTTCTAATAATTGCTTGTTTCTAGCGGGAATTTTGTATGTTGTGTGTACATTAATTTTGTGCGTGTGTGTGTGTGTGGGTGTCAAGAGGATTAATGGATCAAGTAAGGGAGCAATTCTATATTCCACAGTAGTGTTTATTTGCTTTCGAAAATTCATCTTGCTCAGGAACACTTGCTGGAATGTGTTCTGTAGTAAGTTTGTAATAATACTATATAATGATAACACACTTCACTAATACATCTCTCACGGTACAGTTTGTAGAGGAAGTGTTGCGCTAATTTTGTTTTCTTACTCCTTCATTCTAAAATTATAAAGCAATACAAATCCATTCTTACGTCATCATTTTCTTTTATTAACTAATCATGCGACTCCCTTTGTGAAGCCTCCACTGAACACACTTACCATACTAAAATGTACCTTTCTTATGTTAGGTGAACAATGACTGCAGTTTAAAAGGTGACAAACCCAAGTTGTCTCCGCCCTAAATGGGACTCGAACCCTGTACACCTCGGCTGTAATGCGAGTGAACTAACCCGTACACCACCATAACATGATTTGATAAACATACGAATATATTTCATGTATATTATATGTAATTGCGTTTAAAACTAAGTAGTAATAACTTCCTGAAGAGGAGCTAAAACCTTGCCCTTTCGCCCCCTCCGGAGTAATGGCCGTCACTGACACTTACAAGGTGGCCGGGTACTGAGCGGCGCCGCGAGGTGTTATTACCACATACTAAAAGACGCCGTTATACAGGTGATAACTCGTGCACGGCTGAGACGACACCTTTGCTGCGTCACTCTCGTTGTCTTAGAAATAAACCACAACCACAGAGCCTCCAGTCATTCTAGACCACTGTAATGTTACTCAAGACGGATACTCTTCCACAACACGTGTCCTGCAACTCTACAACAGAAGGTAAGGAAGCAAAAAGTGTTTACTAGTTACGCATGGTGAATTAAATTGTTTTTGTCATCTCGGAACCTCGCAATTCAGCCTAGTCATCAGTGCCCTTAGGCTTTAGAGAATCACTAAGTAGCAGATGTTCCTACAATTACCACACTTGAAGCATGTGGTAGTAATCTGTGTTTTTACTGTTCCCATGAATACCGTGCAGAATATTCACCACGTACTAATACTACTACTACTACTACTACTACTACTACTACTACTACTACTACTACTAGTAAGTCCCTCTCTGACCCAACGATTACAACCACAGTCAGTATTTACAACCTAACACTTCACCAAAGCACACAATCCCTCCCGCAGCGTCGACCGCCCGTTGATATACTCTGATGAAACATTTGCAGCTCGGTCAAGTTATTACTTCCACTCAGCTAAACCACCTCCCGATGATAGTAAAAAGAGGAGGAAGAAAGGAGGAGTGCACAGTATAGGGGCTTGTAAGACTCTGCTGGACTTATATACATTACAGTTCCCTTCTCAAAACCGCAAACCGTTGAGTCATTTTATCATTTGCGGCGACAACACACGTGATACCATGTTGATATGAGGAACTACGATAATGTTATACTGAACGGAACCCGGAAAGAGGGAAAGTGTGTGTGAGCCACTGTATGGAGTGGTTAGCTAACAGACCCACTCTCAATATGGATGACAAACAAACAAAAGAAGGTTTATCAAGCGTACAGGAATAGTAATAGTAGTAGTAGTAGTAGTAGTAGTAGTAGTAGTAGTAGTAGTAATGAGTGATAAATAACACAAAATAATTATGATAGGAGAGACCGTGTGTGTGTGTGTGTGTGTGTGTGTGTAGCAGAGGCGAGTGTGAACAACATAAGTAATGAGGAGCGGTAACTTCTTAAGAAAGGCTAAGGTAACTGTTCTATATAAGAGTCTCTATCTAGCCCTTCCCTTCCGTATTACGTTTCCTCTCTATTTCCGTAGATTCCACAACCATCACACACACACACACACACACACACACACACACACACACACACACACTTGCTTATCAAAGAATACTGGAAAGTTATGAACCGATGAAGTGTTAATAGTATAGTATAGTATGGGTAGGAATGTGTATCCGCACTTCTACTAGCTGTGTTTACTGGAAAGAACCTCATGAAAGTATAAGAGATTAGTGTCACATTCATCAGTCTTTTCCCAACTTTTGAACAGTTTCCATTTAGCTGCAGATTTATAAGTAACAATAGACTTTAGATGGTCCTTTCCGTGGTGACTAATTTGAGAAGCTAGTCATAAGTGTTCTTGTTTAGAAAATGTTACGCCAACTATCTTTCCAGTTTCAACATATTTTAAGCTGTTATTTACTTTTGCTTGAAGCTATAATAGCACTGCCTTTTATTACTCTCGACGGCTCTCATCTGAAAAGAGATATGGGAATTAGAGTGTTGTACTTACTGTATCAGAAAAAATAGGTTTGAATAAATAACATTTCATACAAATATTTGAGTTATATTTCGCATCTTCGGGTAAAGAATGCAATGTGTGTTTTGGAGGCAGTAAGGCAAGTGTACTGTACATGATTATATACAGGGTAATATATATGTTTCTTGGTGATAACTAGAACACTGAGGTAAGTGGTTCCTTTGTGAGGACGGTAATATAGATTAAAGTATAAATAGACGCTAATTTGCACACCAGCTGGTGTGCAAATTAGCGTCTATTTATACTTTAATTTATATTACCGTCCTCACAAAGGAACCACTTACCTCAGTGTTCTAGTTATCACCAAGAAACATATATATTACCCTGTATATAATCATGTACAGTACACTTGCCTTACTGCCTCCAAAACACACATTGCATTCTTTACCCGAAGATGCGAAATATAACTCAAATATTTGTATGAAATGTTATTTATTCAAACCTATTTTTTCTGATACAGTAAGTACAACACTCTAATTCCCTTATCTTACCCAGATTTAGCTTATAAATGTGTTTTCAAGATTATTTATGATTACAATGTGTTGAACTGCAAGACAAGTTACAAAGATTAGGATAACCATATTGGTAAACTATTATCAACTACACTATTTGCACAAGACATACGAGTGGGTGACAGCTACTGTAACAAATCAATATTGCATGAGGTGACACGTCAATAAATACAAATAAAACAAGTGTAGAGTTGTATTGAAGTAAGGGAAGTCTAGATAGAGAGAAGTCACTGAAAAGAAGTCAGTAGTCACGTGCCTTGGAGGGAGTGACTCAAGGGTGTAATGTTGCAACCTTATTGGGAGTAATCTATTTAAATTTAACAAAGTGAGTGGCGTTCTCTCCTCACTCACACTGTTGTCCTGTTTAGGGAAGGAGAGTGGGTGGCAGTGTGCTTAACGATAGATACTTATAAAACAACTCGGTAATTAAGTCAATACTAATAAGAAATAAGAAAGACAGTAAAAGCTGCCTGTCCTAACCAAGGATTATATCATTTTTGCACCTCGCCATCGTCTGCACGTACACACACACACACACACACAAACACATTGTTGTCCTCTGCCCTCCACACAATAAGAGGTAAGCTAAAGTAGTGTAAGACATAATTGAAACCTTGCCTCATTATATTAACCTTACGTACTTTATATCATACTGTCCATGCATCTATTTTCTCATATGTATTATTTATAAGTGACATTTTGTAGTACTCTCTCACAGGATTATTGGGAAAGGTCACGAAACTCGAAAGGTGAGAAAAATAACTCGCTGTTTATCTCGTCTCTGTATGTATTACGATTACACTGCAGTAGATAACAATTATATCCTACCATGATCTGCATTAACGTGTTGTACCTATAGATAAGGTATAGATAAGGTCATGGTAGATAAGGGTAGGGGCAGTGACCGACCGTAGCGGTAAAGCAAATTGAATGTATTAACTTAAATGGTTGGCGTTGACTTGTCCTTGAATTAATGATGTTTTTTGTGTTGTGTATTAACCTGTTGGGTATACTGTATTAACAAGGCTTAAGGTGGTGTGGCGTATTGTATTGTATTGTATTGTTTTGTTGTTGTATGCATGGTTACGTAATGATGTGACTGACTCCATTTCCGGGTCTAAAAGAGAGTTAGGTAATATACGGGAATTCTTTTATTTTTAATTTTTAGTTAGGTAGGTCTTCGTTTCGTAGTATTTTTTAATTCCACATGAATTGTATGTAACTTTGTAGTAATATAATACAATTTAGAACTCCATATGATTTCCAGGTCTAAGAGAGAGAGAAAAAGGGAGAGAGTTAGATAATGCATGGGAATTTTTTTTTCAGGTCTAAGAGAGAGAGAGAGAGAGAGAGAGTTAGGTAATGCATGGTTTTGTTTTTTTTTTTTTTAGGCCTTAGTTTCGTAGTAGTTTAATTCCATAGTAGTTTTTAATAATATAACATAACGTGATAAGTAATAGGTTATTATAATATGCTAATGCACTGTAATAACGACCTAAGTAAGTTGCATGTAACTATATTTTCTTCAATTTTTTATAGTTTATGGTCTGTCAGTTTTATTACATTATTGGATCTTTGTCGTAAAAGAAAAACAATGCAGAAAAAAGTCAATAGTTGTAGCAGCTTTTTGTATGTGATTTTCATGTGGTGCAGACACTGTTAGTTATAATGAAAGGAAGTCTGCTTTATCTTGGGAGAATAATGACTCCAATAGATTGTTTTGTCTTATTTATTTATTTATTTATTTATTTATTTATTTATTTATTTATTTATTTATAGATGCGACTTATAATTGTAAGTGTGTTGATGTGAGCTAGGAGCCTTGTGACATTCATACAATTATACATTTATACAATTATTATACATATGACCATAGAGTTAGCCTGGCAGCCTAACACCATTTTTTTTTCTTTATGCAAATGGAACACCGGCCAAGGGCAAAAAATAAAATAAAATAAAAAATGCCCATATGCAACACCCCTTTATCCCTAAAAATATTGAACAGAAGTATAACATTTATTCGGTTGAACATTGAAGTTTAATTGAATATGTGACATTTATCTATCCCACCTGCAACTCACTGCTTTTATTTCTCCTACTGTCCTCTTTACAAGGTCTGGCGACAAGCGGGATTTGTTTTTCTTTATGTATTTTTGTTGTCCAGTACCCTTTTAATGTGAAAAAAAACCCATATACATATAAAACATTAGGAGGAGTATCCTGCCTGTGTGACTACATTAACACTGTGTGGCAAGGTGTATTGGACTATAATAGATCACATTGTGTAGCTACATACATTTCAAAACCATTTTCCATTCATTTATTTTCTCAATTTTTGTTTCTTATTTTAGTGGTATATTTTGCTCATTAGCTCTGTGTTGAGGACTGGAAAAACTTTTAATTAACACTGTATCCCTGTGAGTTGTAAAAGACATCTAAAATGGACAGAGCAAGGGGTCTGGGAAGCCCCTCCTCTGTATTCTCTCCTACACAGAGATAGAGCACAAAAAGGAAAGAGAGAGTAACGTCTCCCTGAACCCTTAAAATCTTTTTTTTGGAAATATTTGCTCAATATATGGTAGATTGATCGATTTTGCTCGTCATAAAATAGAAGATGTAAGCCTTTTTTGTTGTTGCTGTTCCTTGTAGACTTGCAGAGGGATGGTAATGGCTGTGTATTTGCAATGGGCATCACATAAACTCACTTTGTATAGTATTTCTAATCACCACATTGACCGTCAGATAGCTATGAATTATTACCTCAGGAAAGAATGCTGAACGATTTACTTAACTCACACTCCTTCACTGAAAAATTTCCCCAACTCATGCTCTTTCACTGCTTCTTTTTTTGAAGGGATAGTTTTAGTTACTACATAGTTTGGTAATGAGTTGCCTGCGTGTGAACAGAAAGTATGGCAAGAGTAACTAACGTGTAACTCCCAAAATTAATGTGTGATGCTTAGAAAGTTAACTGACTGACCTCTTGTATAATTATTTCAGGTTACTGTTGACAATACGACGCTATGACTTCGTTGCTGCAGCGCCTAACCATCAGTCTATCAAATACTGTTAACAACGTAGCATACTCTAACCACTTCCAACTGCATAAACCTCAATGAAATCACCACCTTTAATTAATGGTAAGTGAAGCTGACTACCAGTACTGATGCTACAAAGCTAACCTAACATAACCTAACCTAACAAAGCTAAGTATTCATTAAATTACACAATGGTCTGCTTATTATTTTCTTGATACTGCATGCATTCCATAGCCATTCCTATCCTTGTTCCTATATTTATCACGATGAGGATGGAGATTGCTTGAGTGTATGCATAGGAAGCCTCGTGTCATACGTGTTAAGCAATCATCAAATGTAATGTTATGTACGGCAATTAATGTGTTAAGTTCCATTTTTATATAGCATAGCCATTATATTATCAGGTTAGTTTCTATTTACGTTGTCTCATCATCAGTACTTGTACATTCTAAATGAAGTTTCACCATTCAGAGTTGTCAGTACCTAATGAGGTATTGATGTAATGAATAGTACTTAATGCATCTAATTGAATGGAGTTTCATTGAGCCATGACTTGAACAACTTAGTGAGTTATTTTTGTCTTTATTGTTGCAGGTGTTGCTTGAGAGGAACCATGAAGAGTAGTCCCGAGAGAAGAAGTACTAGCCACCCAAGCTCAGTCCTGGGTCGGATTAGCTTGGGTGTTGTTAATGGATTGGAACAACTCTTTTACAGATATGGATGTGCCATTGCACAAAACCCAGCTGTGTTTATTACCATATGTTTGGCTTTAACTGCTGTTTTTTCTGCTGGGTTGATGAAATTTACAATGGAAGAAAGACCCTTTAAGCTATGGATTCCACAAGATTCTAATTTTATCAAAGTAATGAGATGGCAACAGGAAAATTTTCCTACCCAGTTCCGTGCACATGTTGCCCTTTATGAAGCTGAGAATGTGCTTGATAAAAGTGTATTGTTAGAGATCCTTAGAGTGCATGAAGCAGTGGCCAATGCCACTACACCTGAGGCCACATGGCCATCAATCTGTGCCAAGCTGCCGTCTATACCTGATTCAATATTTAGTCGCAGGAGAAGAAGTGCAAATCAGACTGATGTAAGGAAGAAAGATTTCTCCCACAAGAAGAGAGTTAAAAGAGACCAGGATGAGGAAGGAATTGATTGGAGTATAAAACTTCCTAGAAATATTTACTGCGGCTTTTTAGAAGCTATTACTCAGGAGTGTATGGAACACAGCATACTGGAAATATGGGGTTACGACAGGGACTATATCAGTAGTCTGAGTCCAGAGGAGATTATACAAGATATTAATACAATAGAGAAAAGTGCTGTGTTTGGGTTTCCCACTAACTTTACTGAGATGCTTGGAGATGTAGAGAGAGATGATGAAGGAAGGGTGATAAGGGCTGGAGCTGCAAGACAATTGTGGATCACACGCATTAACCTCACAGCAGTAAGAGCCGGTGACTTTGTTGACGATACAGGGACTGGCATGGAGGTAGATACTGCTAGCTTTCACTGGGAGAAACAACTGATAAAGGCAGTATTAAATGAAACTCAGAGACCAGACAATGTATCCTTGTACCTGATGGCATCTTCAAGCTTTGGAATGATTAGTGGAGACACCATTATGGGAGATGCTCAGTATTTAGGGGTTGGATTTATGGTGGTGTTTCTATACATTCAAGTGATGTTAGGAAGGTTCAACTTGGTGGAGCAGCGGCCTATACTCTCTTTAATGGGACTGACTTGTGTGGGAATGTCAATCTTTGTGTCGTATGGGATATGTTCTTTCTTTGATGTACCATTTGGTCCAGTGAACAATGTTTTACCATTCTTATTACTGGGACTTGGTATTGATGATATGTTTGTTATAATGCAAGCTTGGAACAACCTCACACCTCATGAAAAAACATTGAAGCTTACAAAAAGAGTTGGAAAAGCGCTGAAACATGCTGGTGTTTCTATCACTGTTACATCGATCACAGACTTTGCAGCGTTTGCCATAGGAAGTAGTACTGTCCTACCAGCACTCAGGTCCTTCTGCTTGTATGCATCGGTTGGTATAGCTGCCGTATATTTCTTCCAGGCCACGTTTTTTGTAGCTTGGTTTAGTCTGGATCAACGCCGGCTGGAAGATCATCGTCAAGGAATACTGTGGTGCTGGAAGGTTAAAAATTGGACCCCAAACCAGTGTAGTCAGAAAGAATTGTGCCAATCATTTTTTAGTGATATATATGCCAAATATTTACTTAAGTTGCCTGTGAAGATTGTGGTTCTATTATCGACTGCCGTTCTTTTGAGTGTGTCTGGTTGGGGGCTTTCAAATCTACGTCAAGACTTTAATCCTATTTGGTTTCTCCCTCAGAGTTCCTATCTATTTCAATTCTTTATGAAGCATGAACAGTATTTTCCAACCGCTGGTGAGGAAGGGATTATTTATTTTGGCAAAATCAACCTTACTGCTGAACTGCCAAAAATTGAAGCTTTAATGATCAAACTGAATGAGAGTGAATATATTAGTGAGGTTGATAGCTGGTATTTTAAGTACAAGAAATATTGGGAAAAACAAGGCTATTTTGTACCAGATTCTGAGGAAACAGAGGATGATTTTTATTATCAGTTGGGTGTGTTCCTTCATTCCCCGAGTGGTTCTAAGTATAGAATAAAAAACTTCCTTTTTAATGCCACCTTTAGCTGCATGGAGTCACCAACGCAAGTATTGGCTTCAAGCGTCGAGTACAAACACCACGTTTTATCAGACTCACAGGAGCAAATTCGAGCCATGGATGACGTGAAGGAAATATTAAGTAATTCCAACATCAATGGATATGTACAACCTTTCGCCAGAGCTTATAGTGGCTGGGAAACCAATAAGATCATAGAGAAGGAGTTATACCAGAACATGGGTCTTGCTATGTTGGTGGTGTTGTTAGTGACACTCGTACTGATTGCTAACGTGTCAGCCAGCATCATGGTGTTGACATGTGTGGTGTTCACATTAGTGGATGTGGCAGCTCTCATGCACTGGTGGGGCCTCACTATTGATACTGTGTCCTGCATTGATCTGGTGTTGGCTATTGGTCTGTGTGTGGACTATGCCGCCCATGTTGCCCACACCTTCATGACCAAGGCTGGCACCAGGGATGAGAGGGTGAAGCAGGCTGTAGCTACCATAGGACCGGCTGTTCTCAACGGAGGCTTCAGCACCTTTCTGGCTTTCGTCTTCCTTGCCAACTCTGACTCACATGTTTTCATCACATTCTTCAAGGTTTGTGGAGTGTAATGGATTATATTTATTTAGCTTCATGTTCTGATTTTGAAAGTTATTAGTACATGTTTGAGTTGTATTGGTACTAAGTAAAGAATTGTAGCGCTGAGATGGCTCAGCTAGTATAATAGTACAGTACTATAGATTGTGGCAAATGTTTGTGTTCCTTCCAGATATTCTTTGCTGTTGTGTTGTATGGGTTGTTTCATGGGCTGGTGTTCCTACCCGTGCTGCTGTCCTTGGTGGGGCCAAATGCTTACCCGAATGCCGGCTCAAGCTCTCGACACAACCCTCCCGAGGTAGAAGAACTTTGCCCTCACCCTCCTCAGCCTCCCATCCACATCAAACAAGAGGGTCTTCAGGAAATGCCTTTAGAAGATGAAGGCAATTCTACCTTAGATATAAAGGCAGCAAATAGTGGTGGTGAGTCCTAGTTATCTTTAGTAATGAGTAGGTAGTATGATAGTATGCTACTCATTAGGGTATGATGCAATAGGTAGGACTTATTCATTTTGATGTAGAGTTATATATTGATGTAGTTTTGTATGTAATGTTTATGGTTAATTTTAGTGTCTCATTCTCCTTTCCTACCTTTCTCTCATACTCTGGCACTCTGTCTTCCCATTTCAGTGAAGGTCTTCCATACTCATGTCATCTCATTCTGTAGCATTCTTTGTACGTGGTCAAACCTTGTTAGGATACTGCGTTGGACACTCAATCCCTCCACACGTCATTTCTACTTTACGACACACACATTGGCAGACAAAATGTATTATAACTCATTATGAATTATAGATTGGTCCACTTTTCTAGAATTCTAATTAACGAATCGTATCTTGTCAGCACAAATATCAAAAATGTATATTATAGAACCAATGGGGTTGTTTATACTTCTCTGCATTGCCATTACTTCATGTTGCACAATATTTCATGTGCCAATACCTGTGAGGCTGCAAGTTCAACTCTCCTTTTCAGATGCATATTGTAGTAAAAAAAAAAAAAAAAAAAAAGCCTTCACTTACAGTAAATAATATTTGTAATCAATTGTGCTCAATGATACTCAGGAACTATAACTTAATGCAATTTATATCTTACATTAAGAGGCTAGTTAACCTCACTTGTAATATGTTTTACCAACTCATTTATATGTTATGAGCTAATGGAATAGAAAGAGTATATCAAAATAAAGTTTTGATATAATCTGCTTCAGACAATCACGAGTGGGATTTATAATGCCTCATTAATTAAATATACCAAGTTTTTTCCTAACTAACACAGCTTCTTTGGATCTATAAACTGGACTTCACTTGTTACATACAACATTCATCTTGATTTGAATGTTTACTCATGAAAGAATGTTTTCATATCATGGTGTGTATGAAGTATTGGTATGGTGTTTATCAAGTGCTTTTTCAATCATTTCCTATCTTGCCTCTAGAGTTACTTACTGTATTAATTTCTTCCATATAATTGTAATTTTTTCTTAGAGTATATATGTATTCTTAGCCCTGTGGTGGGGGCTGCAAGAATACTACCACCGTATTCCTTGCGAGTTGTACAAGGCGACCAAAAGGGACGGAGCAAGGGGTCTGGGAAGCCCCTCCTTTATATTCTCTCCTACAAAAAGACAAGGCACAGAGGAGGAAGGGAGAGTGATGTCTCCCCAAACCCTAATCACCTTATCTTGGCTACCATACTTTAAGGGCAATTTAAGGTGGATATATATATATATATATATAGATAGATAGATAGATATACATATTTATAATTATTTTTACCTGATGTTCATTCCTTGAATTCTCATTATGAATCTACAAGTTAATCTAGAATCTCAAGTGTACCTATTTATTTTTGTTTATTTATTTTTTCATCTTTCGTATTTCATGCAGTCAACAGCAGTGGAAAAAGAAAAATTGTGATGCAAGTAACCAGTGTTTGAATTTTTTTTTTTTTTTACCCTAAATGAAAGTTGTATACAGTGTCTGTCTGTTGTGTCTCCATTGTGATATAGAAATAATAGAAAGTAGAGATATTATCATCCTTTGAAATGTGGTAACTATTAACATGTAACCTGACTGTATATATAGTAATGAAGTGAAAGAAAGAAGACATAGAAATGACTCCTTAAGTGTAGGAATAACAGCTCCATAGTAATTGCTTTTAATTATGCTTTATATTGAAAAGAAAAGTGTATTTGTTGACATATAGTATTTATTCATGTATTGGTATGTATGTGTGCAATACATAATCTGAATTTATTTTATCGCAACTATTTCCTGCCATGTACTTTATTTTATTTTATTTTGAGTATATAAAGTTTTTTGTTTTTTTTATCATTCTCTTTTATTATCATTATATATTTTTGATAAGTTTAAGGTGTAGTTTCTGCTATATAAATGTTCTCATGTTTATCTTTTTACTTTTAGCTGCAAGGAAGTTAAGCACTGTGATGTAATTCGCACCAAATTAATTTCCTTTATATATAGTTTCCATCATTATTTTATTACTGTGATTTAATATGATTTTCTATTAAAGTGAAAAATGTATTTAGCTTGTATGTTCTATCTCCAAGGGACTAATACTTTGATTTCCCTCCACACTTACCATAAGAACACACACACCCACGCACGCACGCACGCACGCACGCACGAGACGTTTCTGACCAACCAAAAAAAATTATCCCCCTCTACTAACAATACCTATGCAGTCCAGTCTCAACCAAGTCCAAGTGAGAATGTGGAGTGACGGAGTTGTGGTGTACGGCTTCACTGGCTTGCTGGGTCGACTCGATTTGCGATAACAGCACCGGGCCGGCAGTAAGATGAGCCCATGATACCAACCATAGATACAGAAAGTAAGTGAAGGTTGTAAAAGCGGAAAAGAGCTGAAATTTGTACATAATGACCCAATGATTAGATACATATTGACAGTTACATTAATTGTGTCACAGTTGGGTATGTCAATTACTATACTTATACTGCAAACTTGTCTACGATGTCCACAAATTACATGACTCAACAACCAATAGCGAGAACACAAAATGCTTTAAATCTACCGGAATTTTTAGTCAAGGCGCCACAGGCTGGTGGAATTGAGCCAGATACCTAAATAAAGATAAAGATAAGTTTCACGTCACCTTGAAGAAACAGGAAAGCGTGTGATAAGCTGGCAGGTAAATATATATATATATATATATATATATATA
Source organism: Metacarcinus magister (assembly GCA_029783475.1). Classification (NCBI taxonomy): domain Eukaryota; kingdom Metazoa; phylum Arthropoda; class Malacostraca; order Decapoda; family Cancridae; genus Metacarcinus; species Metacarcinus magister. Next base: position 9,520,126 of record JAPQNM010000016.1, read on the forward strand.
TATATATATATATATATATATATATATATATATATATTTATTTATTTATTTATTTATTTTTCTTTTTTTTTTTTTCTTTTCTTCTTTCTTTCTCCACGTGTTCCACGTGATCCTAGCAACAGTGATTGTCAAGGTCAGTACTTCGTGGACACGCAACATTTCTCTCAAGTAAATACTGTACATTGTCAGCCTCATAGATTGCCATGCTGAAGAGTATGTCTGAAGCAAAGTTCTCATCCACTCCTGTACAGCCACAAGTTCCGAACCCTGGCGTGTTTATAGGTGGGTGGGGCGATTTTCTTACTGAAAATTTTGTTGGCCGATACCGCACCCATCCGCCAGTACCAGAGTCCAGACACAGCACGATAACCAGGTTTGTGAAGGTGGCGATAACTCTTCCATAACTAGACTTTAACAATCCAGCCACTGAGTACCTTCCCCATCCTTTGCAGGGAGAGGAAGAAAGCTATTATACTTATCAAGTACACTATTTGTGGCATTTAAGTTTGAATTAAACAGAGTTTATTCCTAATATTTAATATTACACATATTTACATTATTATTATAAGTTTCAGAACAAAATATTTTTAAGTAACTTGCAATAAGCATGAGGATGATGGTACCTAAGGCAAAAAGTGAATTAGAATGAGTAAGTAAGGATCTTAAGTTCAACAATATTGCATGAAATGATAGTTGAGTGAAGAGCAGCGCAGGCAGCAGGCAGGCCAGTTGATGCGCTGAGTGAGAGGTGAGTGAGGTGGGAGGACCATGGACCAGTGAGCCGATTACCAGCCAAGTTGAGATCAAAAGCTCCTTAGATTGTTACGTCGCATTTGCCTTCCAGCATAGTAGCGATGCTCGTGTTCTGTATGGCAGGGTAGTTTGGTCACTGCCCGGGTCAGAGCTGTAACACAAGGCCAGGTTGTGGTGGCGGTGGCGGGGCAGCAAAGAGGTCACAGCCTTGATACACGAGGCGCAGCAGCTGTCGTCTGAAGGCTTCACTTGCTTCTCTTTCAATATCGTCTTCATCTTCAAGGTCATCCATTTCCACATATTCTTCGTCGTCATTCATCTCCTCATCTGAACATTCCTCGTCCTCTTCATCTTGAACTAGAGTGACTTGGAAGCCAGCATTTAGAGGAGTGACGGGATCAGGGACGGTCGACACCTGCTGAGAGATCTTGGTCAGCTCCACGTGTGCGTGTTGACGGGTGAGGTGAGTTACTAATCCCCTTACAACCGGGTGATCTCCTGCTAGCCGTTCCTCTTCCACTAAGAACCTGAGAACATCAATTGGGAAAATAACATCGTGTGTTTCTGTGTACTTATGTCATTTTTTCTTAGTTGTAGTACATAGAATTTAAACTATGCTCGTGTTATCTTCTTTTCATATTACTTTTATTGAATTTAGAAGTATTGAGAGAGAGAGAGAGAGAGAGAGAGAGAGAGAGAGAGAGAGAGAGAGAGAGAGAGAGAGAGAGAGAGAGAGAGAGAGAGAGATGATAATTAAGTCAGTAGACATAAAAAGTGTATAAAAGTGAGTGTGAGATAGAAGTTGCCTCACCTCAGGGTCTCCTTTAGGCAATCCTCATAACCCGCTACCACGTCAGGGTCTGCTTCACCATCCTCGAGCTGCTGCTGTGGTGTTGGATCCGTATGAGGAGGAGGAAGTGGCTCCTCTTCACCAACCGCCGCCCCGTCCACCACATCACGACTAGATTCTTGCTTGCCTGGGGACACCGGAACCGGCATCTGTAGGAAGATCAATGATTTTAGCACAAGTGGGTTTGAGAGTCAGTTATGAGGAGAAATTCATAAGGCAGAGCGGAAATAACAGCAGACAAGCGCCCGTGCACCTCACCCACCAGCTGGTCCCGACTAGTGCAACAAGGGTAATTATTAAAGTACTTTTTATCTATTACATTGCAGTACAGCGTATATATAGTGAGGAAGGACGAAGGAGAGACTAGAGTAAGGGAACAGGTGTGCGGGGGACAGCTGCGTGTGTCTCCATCAATCTCTTTGTTAACATAATGAACCACCCACAGCCACATGACTGCCTTGCCTGTTGATTTTATGACAGCCCGCCACCATGCCAACACACATTTAAAACACCATGACATTCTAATTGGCACCAGGTAATTAGTTACTATTATTGTTTCCTTCTTTCACGCTTTGTTTTCCTGTATTGTTTTTTTTTTTGGGGGGGGTGTATTTACCTAGTTGTAGTATACAGGGTCTGAACTATACGGGTTCCGGACAAAAGTTCGTATAGAAAAACTTCGTATGGCAATAATTCGTAAGATAAAGTTCGTTTGCCTAAAGTGCGTCAGGATAAAGTACGTAGGGTATAAAGTTCGTAATGGAAAAAAATCGTAAGGTTAATTAAATGTTCGTCGTGCCAATGTTCGTTAGAAAAATGTTCGTACGCGTTAGGTTAGGGCGTTACGAATATTTTACATACGTATTTATACCATACAAACATCTGCATACGAACTTTAGCGTACGAAGTTTTGCGTACGTACTTTTTTCAAACGAACTTTATCATTTACAAACATTTGTTTACGAACAATTGCGTACGAACTTTATGCGTACGAACTATTTCCATACGTACTTTGGTCCTATAATCGAACTACACTCGTGTGGTCCTGTCTCCGTATCTATATTTGTCCAGTTTTTCTTTCAGTTGATGTATATTCTTTGCCATTATC
>JAPQNM010000016.1:9525336-9535336 GCA_029783475.1 Metacarcinus magister
TCACGTATCGTCACGAAGGGAAGGGAGAGGGAAGGGAAGGGGAGGGGAAGGAGGGGAAGGGGAGGGAAGGGAAGGGGAGGGTGGCGGGGTGAGGGTGTACGCCAGGTGGAGGTGCCGCCTGGCTGCCCTCTGTGGGTGTAGGGGAGGCAGGTGTTCACTCACTCATTCAACCACAGTTCTTCCGTTTATTCCACTCCCTTGCCAAAAACAAGAATAAAAACAAAAGAAATATTAGAATGCATAACTATGTTTATACTACTCACTACAATATAGTCGATGAGATAAATGAAAACATAAACTTTGGAAAATGACAACTCAACCAGTAATATATAGAATGAACCCTAATTAAAAGTACTAGATGGAAAGTCAGTCAAGGCAAACGGCGGGCAACTCTTAACACCCATCAAAGACCTCATAGGACAAGATATTATAGCAGAATGATGATAAAAAAAAACGACACAAGACAAAATAAGATCACGGCAGGGGACGAGAGGGGACTGGAGGGGTTGGGAGGGGACGGTCGGGGAGGAGGCTGTAGGAAGTGTGGTGTGGCATCGTACCACACTCAATGACACCAACTCAAGAATACACTCCTTGCATCAACTGTAGCTTTCAGTCACTCCACTGCAGGGGAAGTGACACCATGGCCATGAATTAATGCACTTCATGATACCAAGACCAACGTGTATGTTATATATATAAAGGAAAAGGAGTAATAATAAGTGTGATCTCCTCCGTGCCTTCCTTACAGTTGATGCAGGACAGACAAACGTGACGAACGGAAGGAAAATAAAGTGCCAGTAATCCCCGGTGAGTGAATGAGTGAGTTTGTTCACTTTGTTGAGTCATCATTTTAGGAAGTGTTGCAAGGGATTTGTCTCATACATATTAAAGTGATACATTTAAGGGTGTAAAGATCATATTAATTATTATTAGCCATTCACCTTGAGCAGAATGTGGAGGACGTAAGAGGTCAGTGATTATGTTGATTTATTATTAAATTAGTGTTTGTAGCCGTGTAAGTTTGTGACAACCTTGTAGTGCGAACACAAAGTCACAAACTGGGTATGGGGCACCTCAGCTGTACTGGGTAGGGGCACGTACCTCAGCTGGTACTGGGTAGTTACGTATTGACTTAGTGCATTGAACCACCAACAGCTACAGTGCCTGGTTGCCCCACACACTTTACGGAGACGATAGTGCTGATAACAGAGGCCACAGTTGGTTATTGAAAGTTGTACATAAGTGGAGTGGTGGCATAGCAGCGGCCCTGTTCAGGTAGGAAACATGTGTCTTGATTGTCCTGCGGCCTTTTAACTATTAATCTCAAGTGACACCATTCAAGGTTGTTTCATGCTGCATTCATCTAACTGAGCTGGCTAATTATATGTTGCTTACCTAGTCATCATTAGTGAGGGAATAAGAAGTGTTCTTGTCGTGCTCCCACCTCCACTGACTGTGCCAGCCTCACTAAATTGCTATACTCAAGTGCTTATCATACCTAGACGGTGCTGTGACCACTTGGTCTGGGGAAACCAGACAACATAGCTTAAGGTCTTAATTTCAAAGCTGAAAACTTGACTAAAAAATACTAAATAATAAAAATTGCACACCAAACAGCAGTATAGCAATCTACCATTATATAACTCGGGCAGACACATAAAACCTGCCATTCTAAATGATGATGGCACCTGTAGGCAAGGGTACAGTAGGAATGATTGTATTATTTTACATCTTCACCTGAATGCTCTAGAGATTAGAGGGTTATATTTTTGCATTACCTGATGCATTCTGAGAAGGTTTTCTTAATTACATTTCCGTCGCAAGTTCTTAGCTTATGAGATATTCAATGTTTTCTATGATACCTTCTCTTCGAAAAGTAAAGTTTAGTTTGGTTTGAACAAGGTTCTGTTATTTGTCAATATAGGTTAAGGTTTGGCTAATTTAGGTTAGGTTATGTTATGTTAATTTAGAAGCTTTCAAATGGTTTCTATGACCAAAAGTCGGTGGTTGGACGAGGTGCAGACGCCATTTTCTTTCGTAACAACTCGTTTAGATGAACACAAGCTAATTAGACATAGTCAACATGGTTTTAGCAAGGGAAGTCCTGTCTGACAAATTTATTATCCTTCTATAGGAAAGTATTTGAAACCATAGATAAGGGGGACGAGTATGATCTAGTTTATTTGGACTTCAGTAAAGCCTTTGACAGAGTAACCCATAGGAGACTGTTAAGTAAAGTCAAGGTGCACGGCATAGGTGGGAAGGTACTAGAGTGGATTAGGGGATGGCTTACTAGTAGGGAACAGAGGGTACAGATTAATGGGAAGAAATCAGAATGAGTTAATGTCACTAGTGGAGTTCCACAGGGATCAGTACTAGGACCATTGTTATTCATAATCTATATAAATGACTTAGAGACAGGAATAAACAGTGATATCAGTAAATTTGCCAATGACACAGATAAGAAGACCGGTAAAGAAAGAGAAATGGCAGATGCAGTTTAATGTTAACAAGTGTAGCATTATGAGTGTAGGTAAAGGTAATAGGCCTGTAGACTACACATTAAATGACAATACTTTAGGAAGGTCATATAGTGTGAGGGACTTAGGAGTTCAAATAAGCAGTGACTTGCGCCCCAGGGAACAGTGTATTATAGCTAGAAATAGGGCCAACAAGATACTGGGATTTATTAGTAGGTGTGTAACAAATAGGAGTTCTGAGGTCATTCTGAGGTTGTATTAGCGCTAGTAAGACCCCACCTAGATTATGCAGCTCAGTTTTGGTCCCCTTATTATAGGAAGGATATAGGCTTCGTGGAGGCAGTCCAGAGAAGAATGACCAAGATGATTCAGGGGCTGAGAAATTTACCCTACAGATAGGTTAAAACGTCTTAATCTCCACTCCCTAGAAAGAAGGAGGGCAAGAGGGGATATGATTGAGGTTTTCAAATGGGTAAAAGGAATTAATAAAGGAAACATTGATCAGGTTTTAGAATTTAGTAGTCAGGATAGGCCGTGGAAATGGGTACAAGCTAGAAAAACTTAGATTCAGGACAGACATAGGTAGATATTGGTTCACAAACAGAGTCGTGAACGATTGGAATAGGCTGAGTAGACACGTAGTAAGTGCTGAGTCAATAGGTAGCTTTAAAAGACGGTTGGATCAGAGTATGGATAGGGATGACAGGTGGGATGGCTAAATATTGGATTATTCCAAGGGTGGGGGACAAGGAGCTGCCTCCTGTAGGTCATTAACTGGCCTCTTGTAATCTCCTCATTTCTTATGTTCTTATGTTCTTAAATCAGATGAAGATGTAAAAATTTACCGGAATGATTGTCAAGGTTTGTAGCAGCGTAAAGAAGTTACTATCACTAGAGTGGTCAGTAAGATCAAGAGTTCATGTTTTGATAAGATAAAAGTTACGTAGTATGATAATGTTTGATCATCTTACAGGTAGTAGCTAGTAAGTTTCTGATTCTGAAACTGACCAGGTAGGTAAGTGTCATGCTTTTATTGACTTAACTAAGCTTGTGTCCATCTAACATCATCATAATTAGGTTAGGCTAGGTTAGTATCTTGCTACCCTCAGAGGAAGGCTCTCTGTATTGGATTGGTATTGCATAAGTGCCATAGTCCTTTATCTCTTGTCTTCTCAAATTGAAGTCTAGTTATAATTGGTTTTTTTCTACTTTCAGGCTCATATTTTTTGAGACATCATGGCTTTGTTATGGCATTGCATGAGTGCCATAGTCCTTTATCTCTAGTCTTTACAAATTTAATTCTAGTTATATATATATTTTTTTTCTTTCAGGCATCATGACTTTGTTCCGGGTGACAGTAGTTGTGGGTGTGGTAAGCCTTCTTTGGGGTGCCAGCCTGCAGGGAGTGTCCTTAGGAGGGTGGACACTGCCACCGCTCACCTTGGCCCAGCTTGTTGGTGTTGCAGCACTAGTATACATTGCAAGTGGAGGTTACTACACACTCTGGCTCATCTATATGACTCTGCCTCGGGATCTGCGGTGAGTTGGGTTTGTCTGTGTTAGTTTACTTCTCAGTGATTGGGTTAAGAATACGTAACGTAATATGTCTCGGTGGTCGGTTTTAGATTCTGAATTGCTACCCAGATTAATGTCGTGCTTTTCTTAACTTTATTAGAGGTTGAAAATTTGTATCTATCTGTTATCATCATCATTGTGAGTGAAAGCTTGCCCTTAAGATAGGCTAAACACGACAGTTCACTTTTGGGCAAATTGTAATTTTCTAATGAGTTTAAATAAAAGAAATAAAAATAAAATAAAGTTTTAGGTAATTTATCTGCACACACTTCATGTTTTGTTTTAGTCTAATTATATTTTGTCGCAAGAAGTAGCTAAGAGTATATTGTAAATGTAATGTATGTTGTTGCATGTTTTTGATTCATTATAATGCTCGGTTTATTTTTTCAGAGCGGGCATTAAATATTTGCAAGTTCTGGGGAAACTTAAAAAGGCAAATTATTTCAATAGCAACATACCAAAATTGTTTATGGAGAATGTACGGAAAAACCCGAACAAAGTTGCCCTTATATTTGAAGATGAGAAGTGGACCTTTGCTGAGGTAAGTAGGCCTAATGTCACTTAACTTAGGTTGCAGGTGAGCATATCTTTTACTAGATTTTTATTTATCTATTTATTTTTATTTTTTTTAGAAGCAAATGATTGATGTGCAACAACCCACTCATAAAAAAAAAATGCGGTTATATCTATAATGCATCAGTGGAAGTGGTTTATTCAACAAAATGTTCCATAGTTGGAGAACCTGCAGTTAGTCAGGAATAACTGTAAGTAACAAATAGGCTAGTTCATTAAAGGAGGCGTGGGAGATAGTTATACAGATAAATGTAGGAGTTATGCTAGGATACATGAGAGAAAGGGGAGAGAGGAGATGGAGAGGATTAGATTATATAAGGAAAGAATATAAGGCAAGCAATGAATTGAAACTCTCCTGCCTTGGCCATCCCTTGTGTGGGGTTGTTAGGAACAGGCATCAGATTGTATTTTTATTGTAACTATCCAATGTGAATTTGTACACATTATTGATGTCCTATTTTCCCCCAGATTGATGAGTACAGCAACAGAGTAGCCAACCTGATGGTGTCTGAAGGGTACAAACACGGGGACACGGTGGCCTTATTCATGATGAACCAGCCTGAGTATGTCTGCATCTGGCTGGGATGTGCCAAGGTAAAGGCTACACACTTGGATATTTAACATTATATACTTATTACTTAAAAAGAAAATGGGTCACATGAATTTATATATCATTTTTTATTTTTATTGAGTAATGATAACATTATATAATTTTGATACTTAAAGATTACACACTTAGCTATCATAAGAACATAAGAATTGCGGAGACTGCAAGAGGCCAGTTGATGACCTACACGAGGTAGTTCCTTGTCCCCCACCCTTGGAATAATCCAATATTTATCCATCCCACCCTTCATCCTTATCCATACTCTCATCCAACCGTCTTTTAAAGCTACCTATTGACTCAGCATTTACTACGTGTCTCCCCAGCCTATTCCAATCGTTCACCACTCTGTTAGTGAACCAATATCTACCTATGTCTGTCCTGAATTATGAATTATGAATTATTATGCATTATGTACTTATTACTTAAAGGAGAATTGGATACATGAATTTATTTATCATTTTTTATTCTCATTTTGAAATGGGTCGGCTCTTCATCGAATAACTTCTATATTTTATTAACTTTTTTTTCATCAGGTCGGGGTGGTGGCAGCATTGATCAACTTTAACTTGCAACAAATGCCTCTCGTCCACTCTATTGAAGTAGCAGAATCTAAAGCCATAATATGCGGTGTTGAACTGCAGAAAGGTAAATGAAATCACATCTTCATATTGTATTGCAGTAGTACAGGCAAATTACATGCAAATCTTTCATGGTGAATATAATATGTACGTAATTATACCCTAGAATATAGACTCCTCACATGTATATTTTTAGTTAATTTTTTGGTTCATTATTGCTTTATAGATAAACCAATTATTATTATTATTACGTACATAGAGTACATTCCTCTTACTTAACCCGTACATGCCTTGAGGAGAAGAGGAGTACATACTTCCTCCACAAACACAACACAAGTATATATATATATATATATATATATATATATATATATATATATATATATATATATATATATATATATATATATATATATATATATATATATATATATATAAGTTTGATTATTATTTGTATTATTATCATTAATAGTGAATGTTTCAATGAACTATATCTTGCAGCTCTGGTAAATGTGAGAGAAAAGCTGCCTGTACCAATGTATGTGTCAGGATGTCACAACACTACTCCAGAAATTAGTGGTGAGTGTCATTGTGTATAGTGTATTTATATAGACATGTCAATTAATTTTCTTTATCATACATCAAAGTGTTAAATAATTGCATTGATATAATAGTTTATCTATATAGACATGTCAATTCATTTTTTTTTTCTCCATACATCAAATTGTGTGTACGTGTATGTGTGTAGGAGGCATAGACCTCTAAACAACACCAAGTAAACCAAGTAAATGTATATGTGTGTGTTTAATGTGTATGTACGTATATGTATGTGTACGTACGTTAAATTATTGCATTGATCATGTCTTCATATTGGGTTAGCTATGATATGCATAGTATTTATAGTATTTACATATCATTGTGTAACCTATCAGATGCTAAGAACCTGGACCAGCTGCTGACCACCTCCTGTCCCACGCCACCTCTTGAGATAGACACAGTTGGCATTAGTGATCGATTGGTTTACATCTACACCTCGGGCACCACCGGCCTGCCCAAAGCTGCCATCATTAAGCATGCCAGGTAAACCTAACCTAACACTTAATAATGGTAATACTACATTGTGAAATATCTGTATAAGATCATAACTTCTTCTTCTTCTTCTTCTTCTTCTTCTTTCTTTCTTTCTTTCTTTCTTTCTTTCTTTCTTTCTTTCTTTCTTTTTTCTTTCTTTCTTTCTTTTCTTCTTCTTCTTCTTCTTCTTCTTCTTCTTCTTCTTCTTCTTCTTCTTCTTCTACATCACAAACCGTTGGCGCCAATAGGCTTTATGGAGGCTAAGATAGACTGCCTCTTGGGATAGGTTTAGATTTTTTATATAGTGTTTTTAAAGTGTTGTTGTATTACTTGATTGTTATTGTGTTATTGTGACAGATACTTGTTCTTCTGTGCCGCCGCCCACCACATGGCTAATCTGAAGGAGGATGACATCATATACAACCCTTTGCCTCTGTACCACACTGCTGGGGGCATGGTGGGCATGGGTCAGGTCAGTGCCAACATACCTGACCTTACTTGCATTATTTATCTTCTTTTTATATAATTTTTTATTTCTTTTTTTTTACATTAAAAGGCTACTGGCCAAGGGACAACAAAAATACATAAAAAAAAATCCCGCTTGTCGCCTGACGCTGTAAAGAGAGTTAAAACATCTTGTATTGTACTTGATTCCTGCATTCATCTTTTTGCCACATGTTTGGAAAAGCGATAATTGTATGGAAAAAAAGAGCATATGTGGTTTTAATTCTTGAGTTAATCACCTTACCTTTAATTAGCTGATTATAATTATGAAAACTGTAAACTCACAGTTCTTCACACTCTCAGGTGCTGGTGTTTAACTGCACTGCTGTCATACGCCGCAAGTTTTCAGCCTCACAGTTCTGGATCGAGGCCAAGAAACATAATTGTACAGTAAGTAATGGCTCTAATTAACAGTAATTAGTCCTTAGCTTCAGTAATTATATCACTTGTCTGAATTTTTTTTTCTTTTTTTTTCCAATATTACAGTAAAATATTTGTTAGTCTCTGAAAATAATTAGGAAGACTTAATTGTACAGTAAGTAGTAGTTCTAATTAACAGTAATTACTCCTTAGCTTCAGAGAGTTGGATTACATCACTTGTCTGAAATAATTTTTTTGTACAATATTACAGTAAAACATTTGTTAGTCCCTGAATGAAAAGAATTAGGAAGACTTAACCACCAGTAATTAATGTGCCAAGAATCACTGTACTTTTTATCACACCATAAAATTAGTTAGTAGTATATACATTATTTTTTCCTGTGATAAAAATATAAAAAAGTTAGTATATGTCCTTTAAAATAGTTTCTCATGCAGGTTGCTCAGTATGTTGGAGAATTGTGTCGCTACCTCCTCAACACTCCCTCCAAACCAGAAGACACTCAACACAAGGTAGGGATAGGTGTTCCTGCTCACCTCTGTTCCTAGTGATCTATATATACCCTTGTGAGGCTCATAATTACGTTAAAAAGTCCAACGGAAATATCGTCCTCAATGATGAAGTGTCAATTGTTCTCAAAATTGTCGGAAATATGTTGGGATATCCAATTATTTATGTTTGTCATCATTGTTTAACATCTATAGAACCTTATTATCAAGATGGAAAATAAGCAATAACTGTTCTCTGTAAATGTATGTTGGTGTTTCATATCTGTTAACATTTATTGTATTTATTTTATTTTATTTTTTTGGTATGTATTTGCTCATTATAATGGACTATTGTGCACCTTTTTTTATATTGTCATATCCACTGTACCTTAATTTCCCTGCATTGTTTTCAACCATAAGGCTGCCTTTTTCTTATTAAACCGATTATTATTATTATTATTATTATTATTATTATAGGTACGAGTAATGTTTGGGAATGGTGTGCGGCCTCAGATCTGGGAGCAGTTCACTTCCAGGTTCAAAATACCTGTCATTGCCGAGTTTTATGGAGCAACAGAAGGCATTGCAAACATAAGTAAATATGGCTGCAGGTTTACTGTTTGATTCATGCAAATATTGTGGTGTTTAATCCAGTAGACGCACGACAACTAGACATAATAATATATGTAATCACAGTCATCTTATTCATGATATTTTTGTCTGTTTTTGTCATCAAGTGATATGTTGTGTTTGTGTTGCAGTGAACATGGATGGCAAGCCCGGTGCGTGTGGGTTTGTGTCGGTAATTGTACGTCACATTCTGCCTGTGTATCTGATCAAGGTGAACCAGGAGACCGGAGAACCTGTGAGGGACAACAATGGACTCTGTGTAATGTGTGAACCAGGTGAGTGAGTGTTAATCAGCATATTGAGTTTAGAGAGTAATGTTAATATGTGCAAGAGGGAAAGATATACTTGAGTGAAACATTTATAGAAAAAATCATCTTGTATTCAAGTTTAGATGCCTACATTTGACCTACACTTGTCTACCCAACAGGAGAGCCAGGAGAGTTTGTTGGTATGATCAAGAAGAATGATGCAATGCGTGACTTCCATGGGTATGCCGACAAAAAGGCAACACAGAAGAAAGTAATTCAAGATGTATGGAAGAAAGGGGACGCTGCCTTCAAGTCCGGTGAGTAAGAAGTAATAGAAAATAATCAAGGAACTGCCTCGTGTAGGTCATCAACTGGCCTCTTGCAGTCTCCTCATTTGTTATATTCTTATGTTCTTAACCTAAAAACTTATAACAATTGCTATGGATAGGAGAACTGTATCCTTTTATTTTGTCATTTTATTAACTGGACCTCCACTCTTTGCTTCTATTTCTCCTACTGTCCTCTTTACAGGGTCTGGCAACAAGTAGGACTTTTTTTAACGTATTTTTGTTGTCCCTTAGCCAGTACCCTTTTAATGTAAAAAAAATAATAGAATAAAACATACATTCATTCAGTGTTGTATATGAGATAAAGTTACCAATCCATGTTGTGTTGATCCGACAGGTGACATCCTGGTAATGGATGAGTTGGGTTACATGTACTTCAAGGATCGGACCGGAGACACCTTCCGTTGGCGGGGGGAGAATGTGTCGTCAAGTGAGGTTGAAGGAGTGGTCTCTAAGGTGGCGGGTAACAAGGATGCAGTCGTGTATGGCGTAGAGGTAAGCCTTGGTTGTATTCATT
>JAPQNM010000016.1:9540336-9635336 GCA_029783475.1 Metacarcinus magister
CACTAGAATGAAGAGTGACTACAGCACAGTCCCGCAGCAGAAGCCAGACTGGAACCGTGCTGTGAGTGATGCTGAGAAGATTGTAGGCTACCCAACATCCTACCTCACTCTACGCTCACTCCTATCCGATGAAATGTCTAATATTGCTGTCCATATGAGGAAGTTAGTGGGATCCTCTCACCCCCTCCTTAAAACTGCTAAGTAAGTGGCCTTATAATTATTACAAAGTGCTTAGAGATACGGCACTCATACCGCATTGTCATCTGCTATTCCTGCAGCCTGTGCATTATTATTTACCTGGTAAAGCATCTTTCAAGTTATGTTATGTAAGGTACGGTTTGGTTTGGTTATATAAGCTTTTTACCCAAAAGTTAAGCACGTGCCGCATCTATAAGGGAGCCCTATGAGGATACGGCACTCGTTAGGTTATGGTTAGATTAGATTAGGTTAGGATTGGTTAGGTTCGGTTATATACGCTTTTTATATTTAATTACCCAAAAGTTAGGCACGTCAGCTGCCGTACCTGTAAGCACTGCCTATTTTTTCATGATTGAATTTTCATAAGTAGTACATATAATTATAATCTAATATGCTATCCATATACCCGTTTTATTTAGTAGTATAGATGAAACTTCTTTAGGGTTTATTTAATCTCTCCTCTTCAATGGAGTGTAATATTATACTTCAGCAGTGATATGGAAGCAAGCTGTTAAACTTTTCCCTTCCTCCACCAGACGATGATCTACAATGGTCGAAATAACATGCAGACCCGAGGCCTCATTGTGTTACTCATTTCCAAGGCAGCGGGGCAGCTTAACCCTGAGGAACTCGAGCAAGACCAGCCTGCCGGGGTGTCTCTAAGGTTAGGTCACACCCATGGACAATGTTCTGTGGATTTAAACTTTAAGATCTGATTCAAGAAGTACCATAATGCTTCCTTAATAAAAAAAAAAAAAATAATATAGGGTCACTCATTTTATTTTTTTTATAACTAACTTACTTGATTTGCCATTTTTTCTTGACCTAATATTTATGACATGTATTGAGGTTAGAGTAAATGTAATTACATATCAGACTATTTTAATGAGCTGTAATCCCTCCTGTATGGGAATTACAGGTGTCAGTGCAAGTGGCCTGGCCTATTACAGGACATTGTATCTCCATAAACATTGCAGTCAGCGAAGTTTGGCCGAGATCACCGAGATGATTCACACGGCACATTTAATACATAAAGGCGTAGTGAATCTGTCCCCAACGGTGTTTGACGGCACCACTCTGCAGGACATGGAGTTTGGTAACAAGATTGCCATTCTGTCGGGTGATTACCTCCTGGCCAGTGCTTGTACTGGCTTAGCTACTCTCAGGAATACCATGGTGAGTTAGTGTTACTTATACTTATGCCCTGAAACACACTTTGCTTCAGTAGTGCTTGAAATAGTAACTGGCTGGCTGTGATGTTCCTGCCCTGCCGAGTGCAGGAAATAAAGTTATGTTGCTTGTATCTTGATAGGTTGTTGAGCTGATCAGCACTGCCATCAGTGATTTTATGGAGGCAGAGTTTATTGGAGATCGGGACAACCAAGGCAACCCCATCCCTAATGAAGCTATCACCATGCAAGACTGGAATGAAAAAAATTTCTTGGCTGCTGGTAAGTTGTGTTCTTTCATTTGATCCCCATTCCATTGTGTTGAGGAATCTTACCCCCTGTAATGGTTGGGGTTGATGATGATGGTGTCCTTGAGGTATATTACAAAAATTACATAACTTCCTATTCAATACCAATTAACAGACTAACATTTTCTCCACCTGATAATGATTTGAAGTTACCTTGAAAATTAATAATCTTGAAACACTCAGTCAGGATCATAATTACCTAAAAAATATGTTTAATTTTGAATAATACATTAAGTTATTATTTTATAGGGAGTCTGATGGCCAAGTCTTGTCAAGCCACACTGTTGTTGGCGGGACACACTGAGGCAATGCAGAGGAAGGGATTTGAATTTGGGAAGGAGATTGCCCTTGCTTGGCAGGTGTGTGTGTGTGTGATTACCTTTTGTACCTTCTTGATGCATTGTACTAATACTTACATAACTTGTTGTAATGACCATATTACAAGCCATTCATTTTTATTATTGTGTAAGTCTATTAATCATTCAAGAACAAGTTGTAGTTTTGTGTAATGCTTTGTACTTTGATGACATTGCAGGCCTATAGTGACCTGCAGCCCTTCACTGACCTGTACCGTCACCCGCCGGGGACAGCCATTGACCTCACCTGCGCCCCCGTCATCCTGCACCTGATGCATGATAATTCCCTGTTGGACTATGTGGTAGCTGCAGGCAACTCCATGGAAAACTGTGACTTCAAGAAGGTGAGTCAGTAAAGTTTTGTAATTTTTATGGTTGCAAGTGTAGCTAGTTAGTATATTGATTTGTCTGTACACCATATTTAGCCATTAATAAACTACAGATAGAACGATATTATTTTGTTACAAATGGCTATTTCTCAAATATTTTGTTTTGTAGGTATTCAACCTTCAAAATGAACACTAGAAATGTAATTTTTTGTCCACTGCGGACCTCAAGCAGCAAAAATTCTATTCTACTCTGTTTGTAATTATACACACACCAGAAAAAAAAAGAGAGAGAGATTTTCCTGTACTTAATTTTCTGTCTGGTCTGGTATTTGAATTTTTACTAATGGAAAAAATTATCCACACTTGCTAAGCTATATGTTATTCTTCTTTATATCTTGTCTTTGATATATGATACCAGAGAACATTGGGGTTCATACAACATTCACTAATCATCATTAACTGAAATGTAAGTCCTATTATTAATAACTGATCACTATTTTGTCCCCTCCACAGATCCACCAGCTTATCATGAGTGGCAATGCAGTGGAGGAAGCCAAACAGTTATGTCAGACCCACGCACAACTTGCACTTAATGTTGTGCAGGAGACCTTTGAGCCTTCAGATGCCCGCACTGCCTTGGAGAACATTATAAATGCACTCAGAATTTACTAGCAGGGAAGAAACCTTACTGTATGGCATAGGATGTGCATAACATTCACATAGGTATTTGTTGTCTCATTTGATGGTAGTTTTTGAACAGTAATGCAATTTGTATCAGTTATTAGACAGCTGGTACATCTGGGTCACAGTAGTTAGCAGTACTGTCACTTTGGACATAACACAAAGGTGACATTCTTCCCTCAAACAGGATTAACACCACTTTTTTAGATGTCTTCCAGTTGTTTCTTAAATTTGGTGAATGCAGTTTGCAAGTTCATGCATCAACAACAAATGTTTGCATATGATAAGAGATGACAGTAGTAATGGATGATGTAGTAGACATGATGCACAAACAGCCTTGGTTTTAAGGAGGCTAGAGTAGAGAACACTTTCCACATTAATAATAACTACTGACTGGTTTCCTCTTTGGTGTAAAAAAGTAAAGTAGTCACATTTACAATTTAGGAAACTGTAGCTTTGCTTTGAAGTACTGAAATTAGCAACTTTTTGGTATATTGCAAATTAACAAGCGATGTGGTCTTATATTATGAATTAATTATTTTTAATACCATTATAATTTGTGTAATTGGTTTAGTATTGTTTGTGGCCAATGAGGTTTTGTAGATCCCTTGTTTTAGGCAGCACCTTTACGATATCAACTGTTAAGTTTGTCGTTTTTATGTTTTAATAAATATACTTAGTACTTTTAACCTAATCCACACTAGGTGGGAATCCTCTCTCTAAATACTGTTAGAATCCGTCCAATGTCTGAATGAGGCTGTATGTTATAATCTCATAAATGTACTTAAATATGAAGTTTTGCATTCCATAATCATTATTATGGTGGTGTGAGTTTGCTGATGGAGCCGAGCCGAGCTGGGAGTGTTGTAATGTTATGGGCCTGTGGGAAGAATGGATGAGGAATGATTGGTAAAGAAGGTTAGTAAATATCATGTGAGAGGTGTGGTGTGGAGTTCGAGAGTTGATACCACAAGTGGGATAGAAGGAGAATGTGAAAAGTATTGGGTGCAAATAGGATATCTGCGGAGCAAAGAATAATGTTTGTGTGTGATAATTGAAAGGAGGGCAGTTGTGATGCAGCTTGGACAGCCTCAACAGACAGTTTTACATTTGATCAGGTTAGGTATGGAGAGGGGGATGGATATTACTTAAGGTCTAGTGACGATTGGTACCTTCCACCCTAGAGGCAAAGATGTGAGGAAATATATGTGGATGCATTGTCTTGGCTACCCTCCTTAACATTGCAATCCTGTTAGAAGTGGGACACAGAACCCTGCCCTCCTGTGTGTGTGTGTCAGATGCTTCCTCTAAGAGACCTGAAACGGTTTTTGCCACACCCTAAGGGGAGAAAGATATATATTTCATATAAAGAACACTATCATTATTATTATATATAGTTGTTGTTATTGTTATAGGCTCCATTTGCATGAGTTAGGTGTCGTGCAGTGTTGGGTGTGGAGCCCTTGTCTTCCCTATGGGCCTGAGAGGAGCACCTTGCCTCTGCTATCCCTCTTTACGGGAATGTCAGACTGGTATGTAGATTTAGATTATTGTTACCATTATTATTGTTAATTATCGCCGGGTGGCTCTGTGATCAGCTTGTGACCTTAAGGTTGTGAGTTCGATCCCGACTCATGGCAGCTTCTTGGCGAGAGGGACAGCACTCTCGTTAACCCAAGCAGAACTATATGGTGTATTGATGCCTAGTTCAGGGGGCTTATTTAATTTTTTTTCTCTCTCTCTAGACAGAGAAATTGAGAAGAGTGTACACCCATCCCTCTGCTATCACACCTTATAGTTTAACACAGATGTGCGCCATAGCAGAAAGCACAATTGCAGAACTTAATAAATGGGATTAATTGTAATCGGTTTATCATCGGCAACTTTCCGAACATTTATTCTCTATTTACCTATGATTTTGTGTCGATTACGTCTACAGCATGAAATAAACCAATAATATATCAATAAAAACATTATAAACAATTAATACACCTCATGATAGACCGTCAATCTCTATTTTTAAAGGAGTAACAAAGGCTTGGGTGGGTGGAGGGATGGGTTCTGAGGCTCTTGTGCAACGTGGCTTAGTGACCACCAGTGTCCCTCTCATCAAAATCACCTTCCTGTCGCCCTTCTCCACCTCACTCTGCCCTCACCATCTTCCTGCCTCTGTAACCTCAACCTCACCTACCTCACTGTCTATCAGTTGTTGTACGAGAGCATTATCATCTAGCCTGTTGTTGGTAAAAATGGGCCGATGCAGACAACACAGATAACAGAATTAACGTGGGAGTTCTTGCTTCACTGTAATCACATTGGATACACACTCTTATTGAGGTGGCAGGAGGGTGATGTGTGGTGGGAGAACATCACCCAATCACAAGCGGGGACGATCCGTGATGTTTGTGATTTTTTCAAATTGCTATTTCCTATATGAAAAATACTTTTCTACTAAAAATTACCCCGAAACGTAAATTATTGTTGTTTTATTTCTTAAGTTTTTTGGTGCCTCACACAAGGACAAGATATAATATTGGAAGAAAGAAATATTGTTTTGGTTCTCTATTGATCTTTTGAATAAATCATTATCCATTTCATAATTTGAGTATTTCAATTAATATATATATTTTACTATTTCTAAAATGACTGGAATAATTGCATTAAAAAATCTTAACAATATTGCAACTAAAGTTTGTATCTTTATGTATTTACGCAGTAATAAATGTCATTATATTAACATACCTTGTGCATTACCTTCGTGATTTTGTTTATTGCTGGTAAAAAGGAACATGAGGATGAGGTACATGTTGGAGTTTAAAGCTTAAGCATCATAAGTGTACATAATCTGACTGGGACACACTGTACCATCCTATTTAGGTAATGACTGTAGGCTTATCACGACCTGTGTATTCCTTAACCTTCGCCAAACTCAGAGCTATTTCCACCAAAGGCTTCAGAACATCCTAGAAGAGAAACAAAATATAGTGTTATAAACTATACATTTTCTTCACTAGAGGGTGGATTAGAGAAAATATTGATTAGATATGCCAGTTAGTTCAAGCAGAAATGGTGAATCATGTATTGTAACCATCTTGTAAGTTGTAAAAACCAACATGGTATTAATAATTATCAGGTGTGTTCCACGAGCACACTAACTCTGCCACTCACCTGTGCATCCTTGGCGAAGGTTGTCGGGTCAGACTCATAACTCTCAACATACATGCGAACGGTTGCTCCGGAGCTGCCGGTGCCACTCAACCGGAACACAATGCGTGACCCGTCGGACATCAGCACACGCAGACCCTGACATTGGGAGGCATTATTATTTATATTATAAACTTAATTATTTATTGATTTATCTAACTATTCACTATTTCACTGTACAAACCGTCACTGGTCACCTTACCTGCTTCTTGGCCACTGACCCATCAATGGGATCTGTATATGAAAAGTTGTCAATCTTGGCAATGGTGTAAGTCTTGTCGCCGTGTGAGAGTTCCTTCCCCACCATTGATGCATCATCAATCATGGCATCCAAGGTAGCCATCATCTTGTTACAGGGAGCTGTCTCACAGTTTTCATAATCATACCTATAAAGGTGAATAGAATGTTCAACATGCAAGGACTCTTTGATACAAACTTCACTATAACAAACGCCAAGAATACATTTAATTTCTATGATAAAAAGAAGTAAGTACTTCACCCCAGTACCTAGTGAAGAAGTTCCTGCCATAAGTTGCCCAGTGATTCATCAAGACTTGCTCCACAGACATGTTGCGTCCAGCCAGGATGGACAGCCAGGCCAGCACCGCCCAAATACCATCCTTCTCACGAATGTGATCACTGCCCGTTCTGTAATGATTTCAAAATATAATTAAACTATCATAGTTTTGGTAGATAAAGCATCGTGAAAGTGGATATCAAAATAAAAAAATTGTCTCAGCAAAACTCTTCAGGAGGATGTCAGTCTAGTATATACTGTAGTTAGATAGAGTTTAACTTGAAACAACAGATCAAAAGTCCACTGAGCAAAGTACTCTATTACTGAGCTATCTGAACCTGGATGTCTTTTGAAATGATAACCTTTCCTTTACTAAGACACACCAAGTTTACTTACCCGAAGCTTTCTTCACCACAGATAGACAGGCGTCCGGCATCCATCAAGTTACCAAAGTATTTCCAGCCCGTTGGAACTTCAAAAACTTCAACCCCTTTCTTTTGTGCCACCCTGTAATCATATCCTGATGTTCAAATAATTAGCTTGAAATAGATGGAGTTAAACTTCAATTTATGTTATTTCATAAATTAATTTGTACCAGTTTACCATGAGCTATAATTTCACATTTTCTTTTAATTTCCCATACAGCTGTGTGCTACCTGTCAATTGCACATCCAGTAGGCATGCTGCGTGCAAAACCTTTAACACCATGTTTCTTGAAGTAGGGGATGTAGTCTGTGTTGTCTGCAATCACGGCCACAGAGTCTGATGGAGTGACAAAGAATGCCTTGCTACCCAGGATCATGTTACGGTCCTGTCGAAAAATGTACAAGTTACTAAAACACATTAGGTTCAAGTTGACAATTGTGTTTAGTGTGATTGATAAGTGTGATGATACATGAAGGTTGTATTGAGCTCACCCCGTCCCCATCAAAGGCTGCACCAACACCAAAGTCTCCTTCCTTCATGGCCTTCACCAAGTCAGCAGCATAGGTCAAGTTGGGGTCAGGATGATGACCTGAACATTTCAACAAATATAAGAAAATATATTTATGCATATATTTTTCTTCTTCCAAGTTCAATACAACATCCGTATGAGTGAAGCCAAAGCGAAAAATTTACCTCCAAAGTCCTCCAAGGGAACAATATTCACAGCAGAGTCTGGACTGGTGCCGAGCTCCTCCAGGAAGATGCGGCGAACGTATGGACCCGTCACTGAGCCCCGAGAACACACAGGGAACAAGGTGAGTTAAGTTTTCCATTTGTACAGTATCACAACTAAATATTTTTTTTAATTAGTAGCCTGATATCATGTAGACGGTGAGAGATTCATGGATAATGGTGGGATTTAGTGTTGTTTAATATCTTTGTGTGTTGTGTGTGTAGCAAGAAAATGAAGTGTACTCACCTCCATGCATGGCATTCATGAGGATCTTCATTGGCTGACCATTGGCTCCTTGAAGGAAGTTCTTAATTGCAGCGAAGTCAAAGATCTCTTTCATGTACGCAACATAATCCACAACAGAGTCAATGATCTCAACAGTAAATGGTCGATCATCAACCTTTGGGAAAACACTTAGTATTAGATAACATACTTGAACTCATCCCATACTTATCCATGCTATGAAAATGAACTTGTCAAACTATATGCTCTTCTTAACTGAAAAACTACACTAATTATTGATGGACTCAATTAGTGATGAAATTCATATTAGTATATAAATCAAACTTTGTCTACTTTGATGATTTCCATGATGGCATGATAGTTAGGTATTGACATGAGTGAGCTGCACCTTATTCATCATTACATTATTACTCAAACACTGTTGCTTACTGTAAATTCTTGTGTTCCTATTTTGCTGATGTCACATTGTAACTCAGGACAAATCTTGTATTCCACAATGTTCTCACTGATCTCATAAATCTTGTTGGTAACTGCATCAGGAGCTGGACCTGAGGATGTTAGTTAAAATTACTTACTAAACATTTTATGGTAAGAATCATATAAAAATATATAAATAAATATAATATGAGATCATTGAAGGTAAAACAAATTATCAAACGTTAAAAAATCGTGTTGAACCGACTCTCTTACCTCCATTTGCAATGTTAAACTTAATGCCAAAGTCAGCATCAGGTCCTCCGGGGTTGTGGCTGGCAGTGAGCACGATGCCGCCGGCTGTCTTGTGCTTACGAATAATGCACGAAACACACGGAGTTGAGAGGATGCCATCCTGACCCACTAACAGCTTGCGAACCTTTGGAGATGCAAATACAATTGACTTACTGTTGCATACATAATACATACACATATAATGTCCATCATATTTCAGTATGACTATTTCTTCCTTAACTGATTTTTCCTATAATACAATAAGCTTGTAAAATGGAAGGATAGTGTTAGAATATTGAAGAAAAAGAGGGAAGGGATAAGTGACTCAGAGGATTGGAGAGTGCAAGAGAAATTTACATACAGGCGACAATAGCAAAAAAAAACAAAGATACTAAGGAACAGGTGTCAGGATAGATTGGATCACATAAAAAAAAGTTGTATACAGCTTTGAAAGGAAAATACAACATTACATGAACCTCACCCCATTAGCTGCACACATCTTGATAATGATGTCCACGGCCTTCTTGCCAAAGTAGCGGCCGTCTCCGCCCACCACCAACGTGCTGCCTGTTAAGCCACTCAAAGCACTCAGGATACATTGCACAAAGTTCTCCGTATAATGTTCCTGTAACAAAATTATATATGGCTATCATTAATATATAATTATTATGGAATCAATACAATGCTTCATATACAATTAATACAACGTTTTCATAATCTCCACAAAGTTTTCCACATAATGTTCCTGCTAACAAAATTATATATATCCTTAAATATATAATTATAGAATCTATGCTTCATACTAAATTGATACGTTTTCATAATCTCATGTCAAACTGTGATATTGATTTTAGTATTTATCTTTTTTCCAATGTAAAGTGCAGATAAACAGTTGTATTTTCATGGTTGGGTGGAAATTTTGGAAATACGGAAATTCACAATGTACAGGAACATACAAAACATACCATATACTACACTATGCACCACCTTTATATGCATGAGTGAAGTGTATGTAAACATGAACTAAAAGTGTGACACCATAATCCCAATTGACGAGGCCTTCAAGAGACAGTTTGATGTGTCCCTGAAACAACTGTCACACGAGCCTCCAGTACCACACAGTCCACAGTCCAGGAGTGCTGTGTCAATACCAATTATTGTACAAACAAATAATGGACAAGTGTGGAAGCTTTGGACTACCAAGTTGACCCTCGGTGATCATCCTAAACTAATGACAAGTAAGACGAGTAACTGACGTGACAACAGCTGATACAAAACGTAACACCATATGTAGCCTCAGATCAATGACATTACCTCAATACTTCACTACAAACCATACAACAAAATTAAAAATGTAACATATAACACCAATTTCCTTCAATTCCACACCATTAACCTTACAACTAATGATAATAAGATAATAATTAAGTACAGACACGCGATCACTTATATCACATTATTTTCTTACCGTTTCAAACACCTTGACAGCTTTCCTGAGGCCACTTGTTCCAGGCTTTTGACCTTGAAATGGCTTACTGGCCTTAGTGCAACTTATTAATGTCATGATGTCTTAGCAGGGAAGGTGGAGGAGGACAGCAGAGCGTAACACACAGCAGCACACACCGCACAGCAGCTGATTGTAGTGTTCTGGCGCGGCGGTGCACAGCTGATCAGAGCCTCGGTCTCCCAACACGTGCATTAACCTAACCTCAATTACCTTTACATACAGGTTAGTAAAGGCTTTTTATTTATATACAATTCATTCTTTTAGTTTAATTTTAATCTATGTTTCATTAGTAATATGTTTTGGTTTTGTTTATAAGGGTTTGTTTAGTGGTTTGTATTGTGTTTTAAAAGTTGAAGTCACAGCCAAGTAGTGAGTGAAGGTCAGTTAGGTCACCCTGGCTAGGAATATAACTTGTATCCTTGTCTTCCTTGCCCTTGAAAGGAACAAACTAACAAAACTTGATGAATATGATATTAATATTCCCACAATAATGATGATTCAGATATGCACTATTATACCGTTATCGATCATTGATTAATAGCTACCAATGTGTTTATTTAGCTCAATGTGGGTAACTTTGCAAATTATATCATGATGTTAAATGTGTTGTAATGAAGTGTATTGAATAGGAATTATAATGATGACTAGTATTGTCCAGGTATTAGAGTTGAGAGGTCATTGCAATATGGTAGCATCCAATAACCATCCTATACAAGTGTTGGATAAATTGTTAATGAATTATGTGGAAGTGTAATGTAATTATAATCGGCTATTCGCACGACTGTCATGTTAGTTTACATTATCCATTATTTCTTTCCTGGTAAAGTTGGTTCAGCATGAAATAATTTAACCTTCGAAACATTTCAACAACTTCCGCAGAGCATATAAATGTTGTTACTGGAGGGAGGAGGGGGGGGTAATTTTTTTAGTTGGTTAGAACTTTTTGGGTGATGGTTTACCCCACCACAACCCCCATGTTAAATATACTTCCTTGGACTTGGGTTCAATGGGTTGGGAGTTTGGACTTGGACTTGTGTTGTGAATCTCATTTTTGGTTATATTTGTTTTTTAATGTATTTTACTCTTTAATACAATCTCTTTTCACTGAATTAGTTGATAGTTCATTACAGTAAGGTGGCATCCCATTACCATTCTACAGAAAAGTGTTATAAGGTCAATTTTTTGATGAATTATGTACTGTAGTGGTCTGTCATATTCTATTCTATAATCTCTAGTTCCTTGTTCCCTCCACCTCTCCGTTCTTGCTTTTTCAAACCCTTCCCCTCTATCAGCATCTATTTCATGTATGTAATCCTTTACTCTATCCTTCCATTTTACAGCTGGCTTTCCTCTCCATCTTGGACCCACAATTTCGCTCACTTCCTTCACAAAATCTTCACTCTTCTTTCTCTCCAGATGGCTAAATCACCTCAAAGTATACTTTTCACCCATTCCACTACACCACACTTCAATCCATTTGCACAAGGTCCCATGTCACATCTTTCATACACGTATTCATTGCTCTCAATGCTCTATTTCAATAAGGATTAATTAATTCATCTACATTTATCTATTAAAGTGCTTTACAAACAAGGATATACTTTGAAAAATACTGCATCATTATCACCCAAGAACTCTGTTTAGTCTGTTTCTGCTAATTGAAATATTACCTACAAATTACTAATATAAGGAATATACTTTTTGTTTTTTAAACCTTTAATTGCTTCAACAGTATTACTCAAATCTATATAAATACTTACATTCTTCAAACCTCATGTACAGTATTAATGATTTTAGTAATATACTCCCCAAGCTTCCCACAAAATCAAAGTGAAACTTTAATTTATTGCAAAATTTAATAACTGTCGACAAAACTTACATAATAATGAAACTGCATCATCTTGTTGGAAGGAAAAATTTTTAAATGCACACTTAAGTTACATCCTGAACCACTGTGCACTTTACAAAATATAAAAGTTTGAAGGACAATCGTTAAGTAATTACAGATGCCAAAACCCATCAATTGTTTACACCACACTGACATAAATTCGCTACACATGAAGCAGGAGACTCAGAAACAAAACAAAAAAATACATAAATAAATAATAATAATAATCTATCTACCTACATCTATAGGCCAAACTGACATCATCTTAAAGCAGGAGTATCCGAGATAAGGTGTCCATTCACACTTATGCATACATACACATACTCCTTACTTAGCCACTAGGCCCTAAGGAGGAAAGAGAATAATAATAATAATAATGATGATAATAATCTCTCTATATACCTGGCTTATGTCTGCCTTAAAGTAGAGTAGCCAAGACAAGGCATTTAGGGTCCGGGGAGACACAGAGGCAGAGGACAGAGTAATGTTTCCATGAACCCTGAATGCCTTGTCATGGCTACTCCCATTTAAGGAACATATTAACTCAATATATAGATAGATATAGATCAATAACTCAACTCAATCATAATATTTCCTGTTCTCCGCATAACCAACGTATAAGAAAAGAAATCTATATATACAGGTGCACACTAATATTTAAGAAATCATCATAATCATGATAATCAATACCAAATTACAATCCAGTGCATATTGGTAATACTTCATTGGTATTATTTCATGTTGTCACACAAAACCTTTTCATGAGACTACCACAAGAATGGATGCAAAAAGGCATTTACTGGCCAAATAAATGACATTCAAAAGTTGTAAAATAAATGCAGAATGATTATATACATTGAAGTTTAAACATTCAATCTATTTTAGAAACAAATCATTCATTTACAATATCAAGCACATATCTATCTTTTATAGTATCATCATCAATAATCATTAATAGAACAAAGACACCCTGTACATGTGTATTAAAAAATATTTCTCACATTAGGAGTAAGACTTGTATCCTGTGAAGACTCACCTCCCTCTAGTATTGTAGTACTTGCTGCACCTACACAAGCCCAACCTGATACCATACTGTCATTTATTTACATAACAACACTTAAACTATCATTACTATTGCAGAAACATACGTTTCCATCAAACTTTTCCTTCAACAAAGCAAATTAAAAAAAAGATTCACCAAAATTTTAAAATACATTTGAAGTCTGAATAACACAAGTCACTTTACATCACATCTAGGCGACTGCTTGAAGTTTTTTTTTCAATATCCTCTCAGTGAGTTTCAGTTCACTATTTTCTGCCAACCCTATAAAACATACACTTGTTGAAGCCAGCCACTGAAGGCCAGCACGTGTTTCAATCAGGTGGTTCATCCAATACCTGAGGCTACTGTTGCCAAGGCTGGTACGATGTGGCTGGCACATAACTGCAATAATAATAATAACCTTTATTACAACCATAGTTCATATACATCTACAGTAAGAGAAATAAAAGATCATTAAAAAAAATCTAACTAATTGCTTGTACCAACAGAGATTAAGCTTTGATGCTACAAAAGCTCTTGAGTAGATCATAGCATTTATAATAGTATTTTCACTGGCCATCATGCAACCTCTAAGGCAAGCAATGACAGGTTGTGGCTCACTAGTCTTGTGTATCACTGGATTATTATTAAATACAGAAGTTAAGATACAAAACCATCACAAAAATTAAGTATTCGTAATTGCAAATATTAGGGAAGGTTTGGCAGCATGAAAAAAAGTGCTAAAAACCTTTGACTGTATATTGAAAAAAGCCGATAGAATGTAAAAATAAAACTATATAAGATCTGATCAATACAAATGAGTTATCAGACAGATTCTTGTAAGTATGTTGAACAGAATGAATATTGAGAGCAACAAAACAACATTTTTCATCACACCAAGAATAGAATGAACGTAAAAATAAAACCATATAAGATTTAATCCATAAAAATGAGTTATCGGACAGATTATTGCACATATGTTGAACAGAATGAATATTGAGAGTAATGATGCAACATTTTTCACCACACCAAGAATAGAATATCAATGCACCAGTACTGAAAAAGTATGAACACATCCTCACCTCATTTGTGGTCTTGCTCCTGCTGGAGGAGGGCCGGGCTGGGAGGAGGGAGGTGGCATGGAGGAAGCAGCCACAGTTGGAGTATAATTAGAAGGGTACTGCTGCTGGCTGGTAGGATACTGTTGACTGTACCCACCTGTCTGATTACTAGCCACTCCATACCTGTCACAACCATTGAATAGAATTAACATATACCTACACCAACATAACATAACATAACATAACAACCACTAGTTTCCTCATCAGTAACCATGACAGAAAGTTACCCATATTTACATTTCATGCATTTTATTTATATATATTTTTTATTTAAACTTAGGTTCTTACTTTTACATAGTTTTGAATCTATTTCTACATGCTAAAATTACTTCTGTTGTTAAGTAATAATAATAACAGTCCTCTCAATTCTCTTTCATCCCTTGCATACAAAGTTGAACTCTCTCCTCACCCTGGGTACTGCGAGTATCCTGGGTAGTACTGCTGCTGTGTTGTGCTGGTGGTAGCAGGCGTAGCAGTACCAACGCTCACCTCCGTGCTACCTCCTCCTCCATAGTGCTGACCTGTTATCATCAAAGGATATCAGCACTCGTAAACTGACTCACCTTGTTCTTCTGTATTAAACCTAAATATTCATAGCTTAGTAAAAAACATAAAAACTTGAGACAAAATGGTTATAATTATTAGTTAACGATTGTATCTCATTTCAAAGCAGAAGAGATTCCACGGATTACATTATGGAAGTCTCACAGATGAAACATGATAGGAAATTATTGACTTCAAAAAACAGATTGAACGTGGGAGCAGCAAAACCAAAGCTGGATACCATAGTCAACCGTAGTAAAGAGTTTGTAGAATACCTCATCAAACAAATGCTAGTGAGATGACAATAATATTTTAACAACAATTACCATTTTATTCACTAATTGTCTTTTATTCCTTACTGTGAGTGAAGTGAGTTGTCTTAGAGATCAATCACCCATATATGATAGGAACCAATGATAACCCGAAGCCACTATTGTCTCAAGTATTCCTCACCAATGATAGGACTTAATGGTAACTAAATCATGTTGGAAAATCATAAAAATACATTAGAAGTCCACACAAGGCTGTTAAACCATCCCATGCATACATACCACCACCTGAAGATAGATTTCAGTAACAATTCTGATAAGATCTGGTATAGGAAGGAATTTTTAGTGAGTCATTATTTTAGAGTCCCATCTTGTGAAAGTTGTCTTTGTGAAGTTGAATTACTTTAGTGCATCGTTTCCATACTCCCGAGAGCAAGATTGTGTCAATTAATGAAAGAAAATTACCTGGATAATGTGAATAACGTCCTTGATCAGCTGTGGAAACTGGAACTGAAGGAAAACATACAAACATAAACTTCAAAAATACAACTGAAACCACCAACTCAAAAAATCAAATACAATGAAAACAAAAAAAATTAACAAAATAATTAAAAAGTATCGGTACTTGTACTTGTACTTGCTCTCCATAAATCAAAGGCAGACACTGTAATACTAGATTTCTTCTAAATGCACACCATACTATCACAAAACAGTAATTAAACACCTGTATCTAACAAGCCCTTTCTAGGCACAAGTTAATATTACTTACCAAATGAAGGAACATCTGTAATCTTCCTCAAGACATGTTAGTTCCTATTTATATCTTATAGCAATGCAAATGGAATATCTTACCAGCAGTATAGTTTGCAAAGCCGGGTTGTGGTGGTTGTGGTTGTTGTGGTGGTGGTGGTTGCAAGGGTTTGGGTTGTGGTGTCTGGGACTGTGGTAAAGGCTGTTGCTGCTGCTGTGACTGATGGTAGGAAGGTGCTGTGGAGGTGCTGGTTACGCCTTTGTTATTCTCTACTTGTGAGCTGCTAGACTTTATTCCTCCTTCATCTATGGACATAACACAGGAAATTATTTAAATGATGTTTTTTTAGGTGTCACTTAAAGGGTAAATTTTTGTTAGTTGGCTTTTCAGTTATTTCGAGGACTACATTATTGTTTTCTGATTCAATTTAATGCATTTACAATTAATCTGTTGACTGTTTCTCTCACTAACCACTAGTTGTTGTTTTGTTCTATCCCTCCGTCCTCCAAAAACTAGTGATTTAAATAGGAAGAAGTAACAGATTAATACAAAATACACTTATTCCTCGTTATATCGCGGTTCACTTTTCGCGGTCCCGATATTTCGCGGTTTTTTCTGTAGGCCCTATTATTTTTTATATCGCGTATATTTTCGCCATTTCGTGGAATTCCGCAGCATTGTTTATGAGTTTAAATCTCGCGCGTCACAATAGAATAGCCGTACGTACTGATTCAGCCAATCAGAGCGTCGGTATTGTTTTCTCGGCCGCTGATTGGCTGTTGTGTTCTAGGGGCTGATTTCACATTTGCTTCCTATAGTTGTGATCGTTACCAATGAGCAGTGATCTCTATAACCATCAACAAATCCGATTTCACAGTCATCTTTCGCGGTGTTGTTTGTTTGTATCAATACCCGAAATTGGAACCTTTGGTAACGCAGGCTTGGGAGCTGGGGGACCTCCCCAACGGAGCTTAACAAAGCAATTTTTTTTACAAAAAAATCAAATTCTTATCCCCATATAGTTATATTATTTCCTGAAATATATGTGAAAAATTATTTAACAATACAGCAACACGTTGTAGGGGTATGATGATATGAAAATTTTTGAGAAAAATGTAGATGGCGGCGTGAACGCATCAATCAACGAGGGAGAGAAAAAGATAAGTTTTTGGAAAACAGTATACTCTTATTTTCAAGACAAAATTATATTATTCTGATGGATATCGATGTGTTTTTAATTAATATGATAACCATTTCTCGGCAAAATTATCAAACCAAAAATAAACCTAACCTAACCTAACGTCCTAACCAGGGGCGTCGCCCGCAGGACCCCCTTATCATTTAAATTTTAATATTACGGTTATTTCTTAATTTGCTTACCTAGTTCAACAATCTAAATACTCAGAAAGATAAAAGATCTACACAATGAAATAGGTAAAGTTGTCTGAAGGATGCTATTTACCGAAATACTGAGAAAAATAGTAGTTAGGTTGATTTATTAATGTGGCAGTTATATCAGCGTCAGGAAACCAGTGCAGGCTGTGAACAACCTTCAAGGTGAAAGTTATCCATTGCTCTTGCTCTCTCTCAATATCTTTTATGTGTTTATATGTGTTTTTATTATTTTAAAAGTGTGTTTAAAGACCTTAAAATGCTTTTAAAAGTATGTACTGTTAAAGTTATAAAAACATGCCTAGGGTGTATTTAAATAGGGTATTTCTATTTCGCGGATTTTCACTTATTGCGGGAGGGTCTGGAACGTATCCCCCGCGATGGAGGGGGCACTAGTGTACATCAAAAATATGTCACCCTAGATAACAAAGTCAAGACAAGGAAGACTTGTAAGCAGTGGAGTAATGTCTGAAGAGTCAAAGGAAAACTAATAATGTACGGAATAGATGGCAAAAGAAAATAATATTCTCTTACAATATGGAAAAAAAAAAAAGTCCAGTGATGTTTAAGATCCGGCCATGTCCACCCTGCCGGCCCACCAACTGCCCACAACACCCACTTGCTCACCTCAAACCTGCCCACTTACCATTATTTTACAACACAACAAAACCTTCTGTAATCTCAGCAAATCTCACCAACGAACCCTACAAAGTTTAATCTCTACGTACAATCTGAAGACAAGTTTGAAGAGTCAAAGTCAACGGTTGGAGGGATGAGCATGAAGTGATACTGTCTTGTTATACAGCTGCATAGTCTAGTTACTCTAGTATGAAGCGATATTATCTTGTTATACAGCTGCAAAGTCTAGTTATGTATGAAGCAATACTGGTTTGCTATACAGCTGCGTAGTCTATGTTAGTTAGTACTTGTTGTACATGAAGCATAGATAAACTGTATGCATGCCTTGGCTTTTTGACTGAATATATCAATTCAAGCATTGACATCACCTCCACAGCTTCAGGTTTCATGGCAATGGTTGATGTGTTGTTATAAAGGTTAGAATACAAGTGTACACGTGACACCAGAGTGAGTCTGGTTACAGTACTGTACATGCACACCATCATCAACTCTACCTTCTGATAACCCAAAAGAGGACATGATGTCTTGAAGCAAACTGGACTCCACAATGTCCAATGGAACTAAAAGAAAAACAATCAAATCAAAAGTAAAGAATATGCAAGTATCTTTTCTTTTAATGTTGTTACTTATAATTGTGTAACTGCTCCGGGAACAAACAAGGCTCACGGGCTCTGCTTACAATCCATTGCCTTCCATTGTTGGGTATACAAGGTATGTTTTTGTGATCCTCATCCAAGGTGACGCCTCATGTCAAGTGACCACTAAGGTGGCTTGGTTTTTTAACGTAAAGGCAATTTAGCTTCAATATCAAGCCATCATCAGACCACATCAAAAATATTTGTGGGTTTGTTCAAAGAGGCTATGAAACTGTACTAAGTTTCATTCAGCCAGCCTTGAAGCCAAACAGTGTGGGTTAAGACATGTTTTTACACTTGAACACAGCATGCCTGACTTGAAACTCAGCTTGTGTGTGTTGCCAGAATGAACAGTTTATCAGTTCACAACAGATCACTGCAAACAAATGAACAAAATAACAGGTTTCAGATGTGAGGAACTTAACTAGAGTTTTGTGGCTTGAAAATCACTATAAAAATCTCAACGACAACTAAGAATGTTATGACTGCATCCCAACACACAATGATTCCTTCAGATGTGTTTGCACACCAAGGTACAGGTGCACAATGACCTGCAGGAGTGTGGCCCACGTGTGGAGGTGAAGGAGGTGCTGTGTTAACCAAACACATACCATTTGCTGCCTGTTTGTATAAGTGATGAATGAGTAGGAACACTTACTGTCACTGTGGGTGGCGGTGGATGAAGTTGTTGTCTGAGATTGAGGCTGAGGTTGGCTGGCTGGCATGACTGATGGTGGTGGTAGAGGTTGTTGCTGCTGCTGTGGAGGTTGTTGAACGGGTTGTTGGAGTTGCAGTTCACCTGGCAAGAGTGGATCAAACTCTTTGGATGAGACAGTCAATGGCTTGACAGGAGGAGGAGCAGGTGAAGCTGCACCTGCTGTATTGACACTGCTGCTGCTGCTCACACCTGCAATGCAATGTAGTAATTCATATCAAACAAAGATTACAACTTTATAAATGTTAATATGAAACACACTTCAGCCTGATTTTCTTTTTCTTTCTGAATATCTTTATAAATAAAACATAACTACAATACATTTAAAAGGAGACACACTTCAGCCTGTGTTTCTCTTACTTTCTGAATATCTTTATAACTTAAATAAAACTACAATACATTTCCAAGGTGTACAACTGAACAACGTACCTGTGTTGTCAGGAAGTGTTCTGTGCGTTGCCTCAGCACACACATCCAAGGCATCAAGCAAGGCTGTCACTCTGTCTCGTATTGCACGCAGCTCTTGTCTCACAGCAGAGGTCTGGGTGGAGAGTAATGCTCAAAGCCTCACACACAACAAATGCTGCTAAGAACTACATCACCCAAGTAAACAATGTCATTACTTACGGGTAATTGTGGTTCTTTTCCAGATCCTTGTTGATTGTTGAGAAGGATGGTGAGCTTCAAGATTCTGCTGCATTGTATTGCAAACGCCAAGTCAGACGTGTCAAAAATGGTCACTAAGTCTCCATCTTCATCCTGTTAAGGTGAGTATATAAATAATAATAGAATAATTAATTATCATACCATCATCGCACCATTTACTATTATGATAACTGATTACAAGGAAATAAACGTTAGACTAAACTAAATGATTCCACTAACAAAATAACATTAATTATCATATCATTAACACCATTTACAATAAACAATAAACTAAACTAATAAAATTGACTGATAAAATACTAATAAAATAGATTAAAATTCTACTTCATATCTACAATCAGTACAGAATCAAATACCTGTGTACTTTACTTTACTTTACTTTACTTTACTGTCCACTACAATACATTATAACCCGTTACATGTGTTATAAGAAGGTGAGAGTTGTACTAAATATTACTGAAAATAGAATGAATAAATATATGAATAAGAATAGAAGTGAGTAACATTTCTGAAGGGAGAGAGAGCTTCAAAACCTAACCTAACCTAAAGTAACTTAACCTACCTTATACTTGAGTGTGATGTCTTCGTCAGTGGATAGCGAGCCTCGGAAAACTCGCTGCATCATTAATATCAATTCATCGTATGTCATATCCTCATTATGTATGGGAATGCGTCTTATATCATTCCCTAATTGAGCCTGAAAAATGATATCAATGTCACATACACTAATTTTTTTTATAATATAATAATAATCAGTTTTCTTTATTAATACACTATGTAAGTATCATTATATAAGAAAAGAAAATATAATAGTTAGTTCTTAATGGATTCAATAGACAAAAAGAATGTATGGAGGACAATAAACTATGTATGTGTATGTGTGTGTGTATATATATGTGTGTGTTTGTGTGTGTGTGTGTACATGTGTTTTTTTTTTACATTAAAAGGGCACTGGCTAAGGGACAACAAAAATACGTCAAAAAAAATCTCACTTATCCTGTGTGTGTGTGTGTGTGTGTGTGTGTGTGTGTGTGTGTGTGTGTGTGTGTGTGTGTGCAGAGCCTCACCTTAATGATGAGTTTACGAGACAGGTCCAAGCCATTGTCGCTGTTGCAGGTCATCATCTTATTACTTATTGTCTTCACTATTTAATTTTATTTCCACCTACAAGGAAGACAGGAATGAAAAGTTTAGGGTCATTTTATACATATACTTAAAATATTATTAATGTCTATTATTCTTTAATATAATTTTACTCATCCTGATCACAATTATTACCTAACCTAACCTAACCTAAACCCAACCTAACCAACACAGCCGGGCTCGTCATTTTTTAACGGCAAATTCTGCAGAAAAAAACTATGAATATTCTCTATAGTTTCTTCCATAAAATCTGCCGTTAAAAAATACCGAGCCTTTCTGTGTTGATTAGTTCAGTTATTAGGTTAGGTTGAGGTTAGTTAGTTAGTTAGTTAGGTGAGGTGAGGTCAGGTAAGGTTAGGTAGGTGAGGTCAGGTAAGGTTAGGCAGGTTAGGTTCGGTCATTAGTTAGTTTGAGGTTAGTTAGGTAAGGTTAGGCTCGATTATTGGTTAGGTTTAGGTTAGTTAGGTAAGGTTAGATTAGTTAGTTAGGTTAATAACAATAATAATTAAACCATATTGAGTGCTAAAGGGTACTATGAAAAATTGGAAGGAAAATTACCATTATAAAAGCTAGAAATTAAGTCTATATAACTACAAAACCAAAAATAATCATATATAGAACACTCGAAAACGCCCATCTCTTTTAAAATATAATATCAACAATAAATTAACAATAATATTAAATAATAGATAATCTACTCTTAATATTATTCTGAGACACCATTTACCTGAGCAAGTAATTAACTACACCGTGCAATTAACAGCCAGGTGATTGCATCATTGAAAATAATTACGGTAGAGTTTGAAGTATCTTGATGACGTTAACAGACAAACACACAGACAGACAGACAGACAGGAGAGTTACCCTTATATTAATGATGTCTGCTGTATAATTAAACCTTTATCTGTCTATATGTATTATGTCTTATTTCCTTTATTGTTCACCTTTTAAGTCTGCAGTGACGTGGTGGTGGTGGTGGTTGTTATTGTTGTTGTTGTTGGTGTGACGTGTTGATCAGCTGACTTTAAAAAGGATTATAATTGTTATGTTAAATTACTTATATGTATGTATTTGTATTATTATTACTATGTGT
Organism: Metacarcinus magister; assembly: GCA_029783475.1. NCBI lineage: Eukaryota > Metazoa > Arthropoda > Malacostraca > Decapoda > Cancridae > Metacarcinus > Metacarcinus magister. The sequence goes on from JAPQNM010000016.1 coordinate 9,562,613, forward strand.
TTGGCTTAGCTGTAGTGATTTGTATAACTGTTATTATTTCTGCCAAGTTATCATTCTTATTTGTGTTAAATGTTACGTTAAGAATATTTAAGACACCCTTGAAATATTTAGTTTTTTTTTTCTTCTTCTAGTAATTCACTTAGATGTCATTAGTGACATACGAGTAGTAAATATAATAATAATAGTATGAATAATAATAAGTAGAAATTAGTATGAAAAAGAGAAGGAAATAACAATGACAATAACATAAATATTATCTGAATATATTTCTCTCCTTCCATATAATAATCTCTCTTCCTTACTTCTCCACTGTTGAGCTTGTATGCATTTCTTTCTCTTTATTTTCATAATGAAAACCTAAAAGATTAAAATATATAAGATAATAAATAAGGAACCTTGTAAATATGAAGATTGTACATTCGTGGCCCAGCTGAGCACTCAGCACGTGTGTTTGTGTGCTCATGTTGTGTTTGTTGATGTAGTAGCTAAGTGGTTACTGGTCACCTTACATCAACTGACCTGACCTTGACCTCACTCCTAAGTGCTTCTAATGAACACCCACAAAAGAAAAGAGAACAAGAACAAAAGTACATCTGAACTTTTTGGAGAACCAGGTTAGTGATTGAAGAATAATTTGGGTTTTGTTGTGAGAAAGTCCTTCATGTATCAGTTTGTTTGTTTATCTTGCACCTCACCTGTTTTTTTTTACACTTACACACACACACACACACACACACACACACACACACACACACACACACACACACACTTTCCACATAGAAGTATAACAGTTTGGAACAAACTCGATGATGAGATTGTGTGTGCAAAAACAATACATGAATTTAAGACAAAATTGGATGAAAGGATGTATAGAGACGTGACAGCACGAGCCTAAGTGTGGCTCTTTTCCTGTATATTACAACTAGGTAAATACACACACACACACACACACACACAACGGTCCGCTAGCGTAGTGGTTAGCGCACTCGGCTCACAACCGAGGAGGCCAGGGTTCGATCCCCTGGGCGGACGGAGATTATTTGGGTGTGTCTCCTTTCACGTGTAGCCCCTGTTCACCTAGCAGTGAGTAGGTACGGGATGTAAGTCGAGGAGTTGTGACCTCGTTGTCCCGGTGTGTTGTGTGTGAGTGGTCTCGGTCCAACCCGAAGATTGGTCAGTATGAGCTCTGAGCTCTTTCCATAGGGGGACGGCCGGCTGTCTCGAGAGAGACCAGCAGCAGACTGTACAGTGAATACACACTAGTTCAGGGGGCTGAGAAATTTACCCTACAAAGATAGGTTAAAACGTCTTAATCTCCACTCCCTAGAGAGAAGGAGGGCAAGAGGGGATTTGATTGAGGTTTTCAAATGGGTAAAAGGAATTAATAAGGGTAACATTGATCAGGTTTTAGAATTTAGTAGTCAGGATAGAACACGTGGAAATGGGTACAAGCTAGAAAAACTTAGATTCAGGACAGACATAGGTAGATATTGGTTCACTAACAGAGTGGTGAACGATTGGAATAGGCTGGGTAGACACGTAGTAAGTGCTGAGTCAATAGATAGCTTTAAAAGACGGTTGGATCAGAGTATGGATAGGAATGACAGGTGGGATGGCTAAATATTGGATTATTCCAAGGGTGGGGGGCAAGGAGCTGCCTCGTGTAGGTCATCAACTGGCCTCTTGCAGTCTCCTCATTTCTTATGTTCTTATGTTCCTGTCATTGAAAAATCCTTAGCTATCTGAGTGGGATTCGAACCTGGGTGGTAGGCGGGGACGTTAACCACTGACCCTCGTGAGTGGTTCAGTGTGTCCTGTAATCACCTAATTGGTTACTATGATGTAATTATCGACAACTTTTAAAAAAAAATTTTTATTGCAATATAATTTTTTTGAAAATATTTGGGTGTACGGTACACATACATTCTACTTGTGTGTGTTGCCTTACGTGTTTGAGAGAAGACAACAATAATTATTGGGGAAAGAAAGAGATAGAAAGGAGGATGAATACAGGGAATAGTAAAAAGATATAAAAATGTATGGGGAAGGAAAATATAAACTCAAAGATGAACACGAAAGAGATAGAAAGGAGGATTGATACAGGGAATTGCATCTCAGTCAATATATTTCCTTCCTTTCACAGTGATAATGTAAATGGTAGTGAAATAAATGATGGGTAAAATAAATAGTAACAACCTAAACCAAAATACTGAAGCCACTCCCTGTCTCCACCTCCCCAGATCTGGACTGAACAGAATCATAGGAATGGATAAGAATGAAGAGACAACCTTCGTAGCACCAGGTCACCTTCCTTCAAGATGGCACAGACCTCACAGTTACCAACACAACCAACGAGGCCACCCATCCTACCACACCAACCAAAGAAACACCCAAACACAACACCACCAGCAATACCACCACAACACCACCCAACCACACCAGCAATACCACCACAACACCACTTGGGGACATCAAAATACCCAGCCGCACCAACACCACAATTACCAGAACAAAACGCAAGCCTACCAATCACAACAAACTTACTTCTGTGGGCCTTGCAATCACACTTTCTACTCCCAATACCAACTGGACAGACACCTCAAGGAACACGTGAAATGCCCCTTCCCAGAGTGTCAACTAACAGCCCACCCAAAGGCTATTGAACGCCACATAGACAACCAGCATCTCCTAGTTAACTTTGCCAACCTACAGATAGATAATGAGGCTTGGGTTGCCGAGAGAAAGAGGAAATTCCCGACTAGTAAGAGAGCGGAAATACGGCGAGCGCAACAGCTGGAGAAAGTCAAGCGTGGGGAGAGGCTAGGGAAGAGTACTAAGCCTTTTGCTGAACGAGGTGGAAGAGGAAGGGGAAGAGGGAGGGGGAGAGGAAGAGGGAGGGGAAGGGGTGGTGGTGATGATCATGGTGGTGGTGGTGATGATGATGATGGTATGAAGAATAAGAGAAAGAGGCTTGGTGATTCAGAGTATAGTGAACAAAGAGGAAGGAAGAGGAAGATGATGCAGGAAGGTAGAAAGGATAGAGTGGATGGTGATAATGGGAGTGTGATGCCTGTTCCGCACTGTTCTTTATCATCACAGAGACAGAATAGCACCACGGCACCACAACCTACCATAACAATCCCTGACCTTGACTCGGAGGAAGAGGACGGCAGAGATGGCATCCCAGTTTTCCGTGGCACTCGGCACTTCTACGAGAGCACGGGTGAACTCAGTTATTTTGGCACCAAGTCTGACACTCCCCCAAAGGTAGAGGTGAATAACATTAGTGATGAAGAGGATTGGGACCAAAATGAATCAAAGGAGGCGAGTGTTAGTGTTAGTGACCCCACAGTGGTGCCAACAACACTAGTGCTTGGCGGTGCTCTCGGCAGCCTCATTGGTGCCTACTCGGACTCTGAAGACGATAATGAGACCCGAGAATCAGCACCTCAAAACAAAACCCAAACAATTGCTAAGAAAAACCCGCCTTGTGGAAACCAAATTAACCAGACAAGGAATGAAAATAATACCACAGATACACCACCAGTCACCACCACCACCACTACCACCACCAAGGCATCAACACCAACACTACCTAACACCAGGACCGCTAGACGCCAAAGGAGGAAGAAGAACAACCCTAAGAATGGAGGTCGGAAAGCCTTAAAGAATACTAGAGGAATCCACAGCTGCTTTCCTAAGAGGCGCAAGACACTGCTAGAAAGACTGCTTCTTCCTGACATCACAAGGGAGAGGAATATTATACTTCAGTGTGTTAGATTCATTATTGAAAACAACTTATTCTTCCCAACGCAGAAGATGGAAGAAGGAAAAGAAGAGACTGAAAAAAGGGAAGAAGACAAGGAAAAGGAAGAAACTCAGGAAGGAAAAGAAGAGACTGAGAGAAGGGAAGAAGATAAGGAAAAGAAAGAAGGAAAGGAGAAAGACAGTGAGGGAAAAGAGGAGAGATTAGGAGAGAAAAACATGGACGTAGAAGAACACAGTCAGAAAGAAAAGGGAGAGAAAGAAGGGAAGGAGGAAAAGGAAGAGGATGAGGAAGGGAAGGAGGAAAAGGAAAAGGAAGGAGAAGGGAAGGAGGAAAAGGAAGAGGGTGGGGAAGGGAAGGAGGAAAAGGGAGAGGATGGAGAAGGGAAGGAGGAAAAGAAAAAGGAAGAGAAAAGTATGAGAAATGAGGTTGAGACAAGAGTAGAGGAAATGGTGTGTGAGGAAGGGAAGTCAGGGGATCAAGGAGGAGGATTAAAGGAGTTATAAAGAGGATCAGAGTAAAATAAGGGATCAGAATAGGAAATAAAAGGAATTAAGGGAAGTATATAGGAATAAGAGAGTGTTAAGAGACATAGTGTGAAGGAGAGACATGCAAACATAAAGCAAGATAAAAAATAATTTTATGTAACTGAGAATAAAATGGTGATAATTAATTAGGTAATAACTGTGAAGAAAAGGTGAAAATAATGAGAAAATGGATATAAACAAAAAAAAGTGAAGGAAAAACATACACAGTTGATCATAAGTGAAAATAATTTTTTATATATATATATATATATATATATATATATATATATATATATATATATATATATATATATATATATATATATATATATATACACATTAAAAGGGCACCGGCCAAGGGAAAACAAAAACATTAGAAAAAATCCCGCTTGTCGCCAGACCCTGCAAAGAGGACAGTAGGAGGAATAAAGCAAGGGGTTGAGTTTGTATAACATTATAGGTGTCTTGTCTTGCCTATGTCATAGGCAGGTGGAAAAACAGACAAAGGAAGAGAGTTCCAGAGTTTACTAGTGTAAGATGGACAGAATAAGGATGAGGAGTAGAAAGTCTTGTGCAGCGAGGCCGCGGGAGGAGGGGGGGAGGAATGCAGTTAGCAAGTTCAGAAGAGCAGTCAGCATGAAGATAGATAAAGATGCAACATTGCGTCGGTGACCTAAAGAATCAAGACTGTCAGTTAGAGGAGGAGAGTTGATGAGACGAAAAGCTTTAGACTCCACCCTGTTTAGTAAAACTGTATGAGTTGAATCCCCCCAGACATGAGAGCCATACTCCATACATGGGCGGATAAGGTCCCTGTACAGAGCAAGCAGCTGAGAGGGAGAGAAAAATGGATGCAGACGCCATATGGATATGAAATGAAAGCTTGCATTGTATTTACATTCTTGTTAAACAAATAAAAACATTTTCTATTTGCAAACTTTTATTTTTACACATTCACAAGAGTAAGAGGAGCTAGGGGATGTAAGACTATTCTAATGATTCTCTCTCTCTCTCTCTCTCTCTCTCTCTCTCTCTCTCTCTCTCTCTCTCTCTCTCTCTCTCTCTCTCTCTCTCTCTCTCTCTCTCAAGTATTGCCCAAGTCTAGGAGATGATGTAAAAGAAAGAAATTTGATGAGGTGGTGTAAGTGAAAGATTTGTTAGTAAGACAATAAAAGTCAGGATTTTGGAAAGTAATGCAGCTGATTTCCTGTGTAAGTGAAAGAGAGATTTGTTCGTACGTAAGACAATGAAAGTCGGGATTTGATAAGTAATGAGACGACAAAAATACGTAAAAAAAAAACCCGCTTGTCGCCAGACCAAGTAATATATTGCATTCCTTCCCAACAGACATAGCTGCAGCTCCTCCTGAGACCACTGATAACAGGGGTACAAGGGAGGTCACAGCGGCAGTGGTGAGGTCAGCCTGGGAAGCAACGCAGGAGTGGACGGCAGCATGGAAGGTCGGGTTAGGTCAGCTAAGAATGATGGTAGACGGGCTGGAGGGTCTCGGGCCAGACTCTGCACCTGAGAAAAGAATACACGAGGCAGCTAAGAGAGTACATGACGCCCTGGTGAAGATGGTGAGTAGTAGTAGAAGTAGTAATAGTAAAAGTAGTAGTAGTAGTAGTAGTAATAGTAGTAGTAGTAGTAGTATGTTGACTGGGTATGATTCAAGTCACATACCTACAGACTATTTATATACAATGGATAGGACATAATAATAATAATGATAATAATAATAATAATAGTGATAATAAAGGTGTACATTGTTGTTGGTGTCAGCGTGGGTGTGTGACAACATTGGCATCGTTGTTGGAGCAGCTCAAGAAGGTGGAGGAACTCGAGGACAAAAAAGAGGCTGGAGGGTCACCTCTCTTCTCTACTCTTACTCTTCATCACATTGGTAAGTCTTGGTGGCTGAAAACTGTATATCTAGAAGCTTTAATCATACTTTACATTGGGAGATTTACATACATTAATTATCTATGGAAATATATTTGAGCATTATCATCTCAGAACCTCTCTACAATATATTGCTATGAAGGGCTGGATAAATAACTTTTTACATACATACCATCTGCCTCCTTTCCTCCATTCATCACTTCACCTTGCATTATTTCTCTCTCTCCATAGTAGTGGTTGTTATCTCTGAAACTCTACAATATATAGTTATGAAGGGCTGGATAAATAACTTTTTAAATACATAACCTCATCCTCCTTTCCATTCATCACCTCACCTTTCATTATATTTCTCCCCATAGTAGTGGTTGTAGCAAGTGTTCACAACGATTATGAGCGTGAGACTCGAGTGAAGGAAGCAGCCTGTCGTCCTCTACCTTCAACACGCTCTCCAGAGGCTCTCAGCTCAGCACATGCACTCTGGAACTACCTAGCATACCTCCCTCCTAGACACTACCCACTCAAGACACTCTTAAGGGAGACTCAGCAACTGTAGGGGGTAATATGGAGATAAGGTTAGCCTACTAATTTTGAGGCACAGACTAATTTGCTTTAACAAGTTTCCGGAAGTTGATATATATTGTATGATATTCTGCAACCTTAATTCTATCTGACATGTAAGTATTAATTATTAAGACGCTAATGTTATCTCCATATTATCCTAAACAAGTTGTATTATGTATTTAACTAGTTTTGGTCCTGTCTCTGTATCTATATTTGTCCGGTTTTTCCTTCAGTTGATGTACATTCTTTGCCATTATCACCTCTTCCTTCAGTCCATTCTAAGTCCTGAAGGAGATTAGTTTGAAGTACTCTTAAGATAGATAAACGTATATTGCTCCCTAAATGAGCTGGTTTTAAGTATCTCTAAAGAAATTAAAGAAAGGAAAGGAAAATATGAAGGCTAGTATTGTATTGTATGACTGGCTCAACGAGAGATGAAAGTAACATAAGAATATAAGGAGGCTGCAAAAAGCCTGCAGTTGACCTACACAAGACAGCTCCTGTGCATCTAAATGTGGAATATCCTAACTGTGTGGATGTTGATTTATTTGTTTTATATTAGTGTAAGTGTAATAGTGACTATGATATAGTGAGAAACTGAGAATATGTTGGTGATCTGTCAACTTTTGCTGTCCATATTTAGCACATTTTTTTTATTTGACATTTAAATAACATGGTAGTAACAAAAAATGATATAATAAGTTAATAAAGTAAGGAAAGTAGGTTGTTTTTTATTACCATTGTGTTATGTGGTCATTAGGTTATAAGTAATTAATTCGTAGGTGTTATTAACTATTCATTATTGTTTTACTTGTGTTTCCTGTCTTCCTACCTACTTTTATACACTGCTGATTAGTATAATTAGTTAGGTTGTCATTATTAGCTCTATGTTCAAATGTATCTTCTATTAGCAGTGATATTACGTGTTCTAGATTCCAATTCTGAAATAATTTTACCTACTCCATGTATTAGTGTTCTGTTCAGTCTTATACAGGATTACCAGAAACTAATAGTAGAAGGAAAATGACGATTAATAACAAAGTATAAGACAAGAATAGAATCATGATTGTGTGTAATAATGAAAACAAAATGATCTGTTGCAAAGGTTACATAAATAACGCGGGACGATCGGGGTTTCATCACAACAAATCCTCAGTAGCTGTCAGGGCGTGGAAGTGGAAGTATGTCAAATATTCCCGGAGCGGCGCAGCTTTTCGATGAGCTAGACAGTAAGTTAAAGTTTCATATTCACCTAATTGTTACAGAAAGAGATAATGAATACATGTGGAGGTATATTAATGAGTGTATTAGTGGAATATTGTGTTGTAACTACGCCTCGTAATTATGTGTTAACTAGCTCGTCATTGTTTACTAACTAGTCATAAACTTAACAATCCTTGAACAGGCATGGATACAGGATGTTCTGGTTATAAATTGGGGATGAAATAGCAATAAACTTAAGTTAAATTGTAATGTTTGAAAATACGTAACTGGTCTCATTTGATTAACTTTATAAATGAAAGGTAATGATAGTTAACGAGGTAGTTACACATGTTTAATTATCATCATCGTCTCTGGTGGTAAGGAGGTGGCACGTGGGAGTGTATTAGGAACATGTAGGTCATACTTGTTATTAAATGATAATGTATACATTGAGAATCTCTCACGTTATTTTGTTACTCTTTACACTTTTCTGATTTCTGAAGTAGATCCCGCTGCATAATGTGCGGGGGTTGTGCGGGGTATTCAAGGGGCTTGGGTAGGATTAGGAGGATAATCGGTAAATTTGCAGTTTCAACCAACATTCCCTATCTCTACCCACACCCCCCTAACCCCTGAAGCAAACTTGGGGGCTGTGGGGAATCGGGTTTTTTTTTTGGGGGGGGAGGCATATATGAGTGATATATGGACTTTGAAAATCTAGGGAAATTTCCCTAAAAATTCCCTAGTTTATAGTTACGTGTGGTTAATGACCTACACGAGGCAGCTCCTTGCCCCCCCACCCTTGGAATAATCCAATATTTAGCCATCCCACCTGTCATCCCTATCCATACTCTGATCCAACCGTCTTTTAAAGCTATCTATTGACTCAGCACTTACTACGTGTCTACCCAGCCTATTCCAATCGTTCACCACTCTGTTAGTGAACCAATATCTACCTATGTCTGTCCTGAATCTAAGTTTTTCTAGCTTGTACCCATTTCCACGTGTCCTATCCTGACTACTAAATTCTAAAACCTGATCAATGTTTCCCTTATTAATTCCTTTTACCCATTTGAAAACCTCAATCAAATCCCCTCTTGCCCTCCTTCTCTCTAGGGAGTGGAGATTAAGACGTTTTAACCTATCTTTGTACGGTAAATTTCTCAGCCCCTGAATCATATTGGTCATTCTTCTCTGGACTGTCTCCAAGGAGCCTATATCTTTCCTATAATAAGGGGACCAAAACTGAGCTGCATAATTAGGTCTATCAAATGCTGCAATGATATTTCCTATATCTCTAATAGCTTTTGAGAAAATGAGGAAGAAAGTCATGTTTTGGAACAAAGGTAAGGTTTAATTTTACTGTGTAATTATTAGTTTTAGAACAAATATTCATAATGACAGTTGTAGAGTTTAATTAGGTCTATCAGATGCTGCAATGATATTTCCAATATCTTTAATAGCTTTCGAGAAAATGAGAAGGAAAGTTATGTTTTGGAAAAAGATACGGTTTAATTTTACTGCATAATTATTAGTCATAGAACAAATATTTATAATGACAGTTGTAGAGTTTATTTAGGTCTATCAGATGCTGCAAAAATATTTCCAATATCTCTAAATGTAACCTGACCAAACCTATCGTAGGCCATTATAGATTAGGTCATGGTACAAAAGGCTCAGTACAGAGTAGTAACTTTGTTTCAGAGCGCCCTAGTTATGTATTTATATTGGCACAACTTACAGGTACGGCAGCTGTACGAATAGGGGATGACAACGGGGTACAGCTGCCTATCTGTAAGCATTTATAAGCACAGCTTACAGGTACGGCAGTTGTATCCTCATAGTGCTCCGTTATAGATACGGCACGTGCCTAACTTTTGGGTAATGAAATATAAACAGCTTATGTAACAGAACCAAACCGTACCTAACCTAATCTAACCATAACCTAACGTAAGCCTTATCCTCATAGTGCTCGGTTATAGATATGGCACACGCCTAATCTTTGGATAAAAACCTTATATAACTGAACCAAACCTAACATAACTTGAAAGATGCTTTACCAGGTAAATAATAAGGCACAGGCCGTAGGAATAGGGAATTATTCTATTGATAACTTTCTAAGTGTTTTTCAAACTCTTCGTACAATGAAAATGTCAAATTTAATGCGAACACGGTGGGTGACGCCGGCACATGTCGTACCAATAGGGATGACAACAGGGTACGGCTGCTGTATCTGTAAGCACTTTAATTTATGATTACCGTACGTATGAATAAACCTGTATTACTTCGGAAACAGGGATAACTGAACTATATTTTGGGGTTTGGTAGACATACAACACACTTAACCTTGGCTGTTACTGATGGCACGAAACTCAAAGACCTATTTTTCATTAGTTAAAATATGGAAACTTTATTAATTATCGTGATTGTTATTGACATGACAAAAAAAAATAATGTTTCTAGAGTTTATGATGTTTCACTCCTGCAAACAAAAAATAAATAAAAAAACATTATAGGCTGAAAACAAAATGATATTGGACAAAGCCTTGTTTGACAACACAATAACCATAACAATATATGAATGGTATTTGTATAGGTAACACAGGATTTTGACTAGTGTTATTTAAAGGATTTATTAGGGAACTATGTACTTTGTTAATCATCGGTAAGGTTTGAGTTTGTTTTTTGGTCAATAGTTTGCATAAATAGAAAGTTAGAAACACTCCCAGCTCTCCTAACCTAACCTAGTTGAAGGAGGCTTTACTTCCACTTTTAATAGTCTTTCACAACTATACTATAATCTCTCTCTCTCTCTCTCTCTCTCTCTCTCTCTCTCTCTCTCTCTCTCTCTCTCTCTCTCTCTCTCTCTCTCTCTCTCTCTCTCTCTCTCTCTCTCTTATTCTCCCGCAATTTTCTCTCTTTAACTTAAATATTAGGGACATGACAATCACCTTTAGATGTCATGGAGTTTATATAAAAAAAAAAATAATGATAATTGTTAGTGTCTAATGGATATTGTTTTCCTTTCCAGAGAAGCTGATGGTGTACCTACGAGATGGAAGAACACTCATAGGATACTTACGCAGTGTTGATCAGTTTGCAAACCTGGTTCTTCACCGCACCATCGAACGGATCCATGTCGGGAACCGCTACGGCGATATTGAGCGAGGCGTGTTTGTGATCCGCGGGGAGAATGTGGTGCTACTTGGAGAGATTGTAAGTGTGTGGGGAGTATAGTGTGGTGTGGTTGTGTGAGAGAGAGAGAGAGAGAGAGAGAGAGAGAGAGAGAGAGAGAGAGAGAGAGAGAGAGAGAGAGAGAGAGAGAGAGAGAGAGAGAGAGAGAGAGAAAGAGAGAGAGAGAGAGAGAGAGAGAGAGAGAGAAGAGAGGAGAGAGAGAGAGAGAGAGAATTAATATTGAAAACCAGACCACACATAAGAACATAAGAATATAAGGAAGCTACAAAAGGCCCGGAGGCCTGCATGAGGTAGTTCCAGTTACTCCAATATTCCCTTATTACCTACGCCCACCTTTCATCCCAATCAATAAAGCCGTCTAGTCTTCTTTCAAAGCTCCCTATCGTCTGTGCACTAACTACCTCATCACTGAGTTCGCTCCAATCATCTACCACCCTATTTGTAAACCAGTCTAGGCCTATTTCTTTACTAAATCTACATTTTTCTAGTTTGAATCCGTTATTTCTTGTTATATCCTGACTACTGACCGTAAGAATTTTTCCTACATCCCCCTTATTAAAACCCTTCTAACACTTAAATACTTCAATCAGATCACCACTTACTCTACACCTCTCCAGTGAATGTAATTTCAAAAGCTTTAGTCTCCTCTCATAACTATAATTATGAATCCCTTCTATTTTGGTCATCCTTCTCTGCACTGACTCTAACAATCCTATATCCATACAGGGACCAAAACTGTACTGCATAGTCGAGGTGAGGTTTGACTAACATTCTCTAGCCTCTAAACTTGGTCTGTTCTTAAATTATAGTAGAAAATATTGTAAAGAGAACACAAAAGAAGAATCAAAGTAAAAAAAAAAATTGCAGAGAACGCAAAAGAAGAGTTGTAGTAAAAAAATATCTTAAAGAGAATATAAAAATAAGAATAGTAGTCAAGTTATTTTCTCGGATAAATATGACATAAAACAGATGATAAAAGTTGTTTATCAAAGGTTTTATTGCACTCATGACATTTTAAACCATTATCACTTACCATTTATTTGACTTTTATGGCATTTTTGTTCTTTATAGGTCATTGTTTTTAGTATGTTTTGTTTTAGCTTAAGATTTCCTTTTAAGTTTTTAATATCTTGTGCTTTCATATATTTTCTCAACTGAGTGCTTTGAGAATTTCATATTTCAAATTGTAAAGAGCTTCAAAAAATTAACATCAACAATAACATTTAACTCTGATTCCAGGATGAGACTAAAGAAGAAAGTGACAAATTAGAAAATGTTAGCATTGAGGAGATTCTTGAAGCTCAGCGCGTGGAGCAGGAGAGGCGGCAAGAACAGGAGCAGCTGAGAGCCCGGTTCATGAAGGAGCGAGGATTGCAGTACACGGCAGAGATTGGCCCAGATGACATGTACTGAGTGGAGGTAATACAAGTTAAATATTGACTTTGGTGTCCTCAGAGTAAGCCTAAATACAGGTTGTCTATCAATAATCCGGCATGAGCAAACACCTAATTCTGGGTACAGCGCCATCAAAACATAAACAGTGCCTCCCGAAAACAGTGATGCGCCAACTCGGGAAATTTAAAACTGCGCTCTGAAATTCATGCCGGAAAACGGATTGCCGGATTATTGATAGGCAACCTGTATATTTTTTTGCCTTCCTTTTATCTACAGGGAAATAAATTGGATAAGGAAAGGGAAATTAGGTCGCTTATTGTGTTTCTCGTTAGCTTCAATTATTTACTCATAAATAAGTATTAATTCTCTGTTGTGTGTGTGTGTGTGACTGTTTATTAGGTTGGGATTATTATTATTATTGTGACTGACTAACTTGGTGGAAATTAAAATAAAATAGTTTCCCATTGTACTTACAATATATATTTTTACTTCTACTAACATAGTTTATAACAGTTTTTTTGTAGTTTTTGTAAGGGCGTTGGGGCTAAGTGAGAGGAGTGTATGATTTATGTATGTATAGGTGTGTGTATGCGCTCACCTTGTCTTGCCTATCCTCATTTAAAGGGATGTCGGCCAGATACATACACATAGATGGATAGATAAGAGTAATGTTTATAAGGTACACCACTGATGTTAGTTATAATTGCAATTTTTCAGTTTTCATAGATATATTTCTATAAATAAATGGTATTTCTATACACATACTAAGTCATTTCCTTTATCCACAATTCCTTCTAATTGGTGTTTCTTGGCCTTTTATCATATACAATCACGAACAGTTCTAAAGAAGTTGACTTTGTATTGGGTGTAGTTTATGGTGATGTGTAATGTTGTATTTTCCTGGTTTGTCATCCTTTCCTGAAACACTCTATGCACCTTTCAAAATAATGCACCACTATTATGTTGTGCCTTGGCAGTTACTTACTTAGCTTACTTAGTGGAATTTAGAGGGTGTTCCTCATAGCTGTGGTGGTCCACTGCTACTGCCATCCCGAAGGTCTTGGTGTCTGAGCCTTAACTGGTCTGGCACTGAGTTTGAGGCTGCTCTGCAGTTTGCTGTGTAGCCAGGAACTGGAGGTTCGTCTGGGAGCATCTGTAGAAAGTTGTCCAGTTCCCTCTTGAATTTATCTACTGAACAGCCTGTGAGGTTCCTTATTTTCTTTGGGAGGGCATTGAGGATGACAGGGCCGTTGTGAGACAAGCTAGATGCAAGGAGGGTCTTGATCCTTTGTGGTGCTTGAGTTGGGAGGGTCTGCCAGTCTGCCTCTCACATGTACGCCCAGTGCGAGAGTTTAGTTTAGGATGTAGTAAGGAGGGAGTGGGATCCGATACTAACTTTTCTAGAATTTTCCACATATATATTGCCCGGTACCTCTCTCTCCTCCTTTGTTGGGAGTACAGTCCCAATTTGTTTAGGCGCCCCCAATAGTTGTAACCATCCATGCCGGTAATTTTTCTTGTGAAGGCCCTTTGCACTGCCTCGAGCTGCTGTATGTCACCAGCTTGATGGGGTGACCAAAGGTGGCTGCAGTAGTCTAGGACAGGTTGTACAAGGCCTTCCACAAAGTAATCATGAGGTGCTTGTCCCTTGATTTGAAGGTCCTGAGTACCCATCCTGCCATTTGTTTTGCCTTGTTGGTTGTGTTGGAGATGTGAAGTTTGAAGGTGGCATGACTGGCATCCTGGCTCAGGTTAACTCCAAGGCACTTGACGGATGGTTTTGACGATATAGTCTGGCCTCCTCCTGTACATAGCGCAGTTGACTCATATGATGTGAATGTGTGGTGTCTCAAACTAATGTTGGGTTTAACAATCTTTTGTTCATCTCACAAAAGTATGCACTGTGTTTTCTAATGTATGTGATAGGTTTCAGCCTTACCTATAGATCTGTGTATGGGCGTTGAGCACTTTAGGGTAATGGATGACAATCACGAGTCCAGCGCATTATCCTCCAGGCCAGGATGAATTAAACAGGAGTGATTACTGACAGTTTAGTCCACTTGTGAATAGTAATTAATTTACTTTCCTTGAAGTTATCAAAATTCAGTTAAACACGAAGGAAAAGGACACATTTTTGTACTTTTTAAGTATCAACATTTTTATTTATACTTGATAGTTTATGATTAAATAATACCCCCGAACTAGGTAGCTATTGACCATATAGTTCTGCTAGGGTTAACGAGAGAGCGCTGCCCCTCTCACCAAGGAGCTGCTGTGAGTCAGGCTTGAACTCACAACCTCAAGGTCACAAGCCGACCACTGCACCACAGAGCCTCTTGACCCCCTGAGTATTTGTCTTTAAGGTAACTACATTTTTGTGGATCAACAAAAAATCAAATCACATTTACATAATATAAAATGTGGACTGACTAGACAATAAGTAGGTAACTCATAACATTTTGTACAGAACATGCAGCAAAATATCAAATATGAATTATATATAAAGTTACATATTCCACGCGTGTAGAATTCTTTCACACTATCATTGGAGGCTGCTAGCTAGTACTTGCCCAAAATAATGCTCTCGCCTTAGATCAGTCAAAACTCATCTTATGCAGTTAACAATTTGACATTTACAAAATAATAATATCAACATGAAAAAAAAGTTTTCCACATCCACTTACATTGTCGATTTATTCATAAAATTTAATTAAATAGCACTATTTTCGTATAAATTTCTCCTGGGCTTATAGCTAATCAGTATATAAAGAGTATAATTTGTAACAAGTTAAATTAGAAATAAATATGCGCTTACTAGTACAATTTCAGAGTCAAATAGTTTAAATACAAAACAGGCCTATTAATGTATGCGTTCCATAGTCAATCATAACTTGAATATTTCGTTCCATTCTTACTATTACTATCGTTTTCCTTTCAACCGCATGAAGACCGACTTTCCTCTTATATATGGATGTAAATTGTACTTTAAGGTTAGCAAGCTAAGAATATTGTTTTGGCATTTATAGTATTAGTTGTACTTGGGCAATGCCAGCAAATATTTGTACTTCACTTCGTCAGGTGAGGCGACACCTAATGATGCAAAGGCAGGTGAGTTAGCAAGGTAATGAAAACTCTGCTGTTCACATCATTCATACCAGTAATATTATGTAAAGCTGCTTCGGGTTTTACCCAGTAGAATGATAAAGGTGGATTACACTGAGGTAAAGATTATATATACAATGGCAATGGTTATAGGTGTAGATGTACACAATGAGGATGATCATGGATATAATACAATGAATGGATATTAGGAAGTAAGATTTAGATGCTTATGAAGCACACTAAGTAATGATATACAAAACTATTTGCATACAAGATTTTTTGCATGCAGATTATAATGATTGAGAATATTGTTGAAAAGCCTCCAATACATAATTGTTTTCTAGTGTCACTGTCCATTACAAACAACTTAATAATGCATTCACCCCTGCAGATAAATGTCACACAATGGGGATGTCAGAAATTGAAGTAGCTATAAATAGAACAAACAAAACAAAACAAAACAAATAATGTGCATATATTTTTCAACTGTAACAATGGCTGGGAGAGACTTTTCAAACAATGGTCTTGTAATGATGTGTTTAGAAATATGTTTAAATAATATAGTTCTGCTCAGGTTAAAAAGAGAGCACCAACTCTCACCAAGAAGCTGCCGTGAGCCGGGATCAAACTCACAACCTTTAGGTTATGAGCCGAGCACAGCACCACAGAGCCACCCTTGTAATTCTTTGGGTCACACATTTTAACAACCGTAATGTGAGAAATGCTGAGCAAACTGTGGTCCGCTTGCCCGCCTGCTCTAATCTGGAGTTTAATCTGGACCAGCAGATTCAAAGGTAGAAATGCTATGGTGTAATAGACACTACACTTTAACTTAAGAGATTTTGTTCCTAATGATAGGGGACCTGAGACTTTTCAAACAATGGTCTTGTAATGATGTGTTTAGAAATATGTTTAAATAATATAGTTCTGCTCAGGTTAAAAAGAGAGCACCAACTCTCACCAAGAAGCTGCCGTGAGCCGGGATCAAACTCACAACCTTTAGGTTACGAGCCGAGCACAGCACCACAGAGCCACCCTTGTAATTCTTTGGGTCACACATTTTAACAACCGTAATGTGAGAAATGCTGAGCAAACTGTGGTCCGCTTGCCCGCCTGCCCTAATCTGGAGTTTAATCTGGACCAGCAGATTCAAAGGTAGAAATGCTATGGTGTAATAGACACTACACTTTAACTTAAGAGATTTTGTTCCTAATGATAGACACCAGTTTTGTGTATCAGTATTGCAAAATGTTCAAGCTGCTACTTCTACTTAGTTTGCATTTTGGTGATAAAAAGAACGTTTTGAATATAATAATTTGCTATCATTGATGGTTATTTATTAAGGACATGACTTTAAACTTTGACTAATCACGAAATATTGCTTTTTCCGTACAAACCTTTAGTATTATTTTAAGAATGTGTACCAATATTCCACCCTTTCAAGCACATTAAGTAGTTATTTAATAATATGTCAATAATATGTCAATTTGTATCGACGATGAGCAATCTGTTATTACGTTATTTCCCTTTAAACTTAATGATATCAAACTGTATATTATGATTGGTTCTCCTTATTCTTATTGCATGGTAGATGGTAATGGGATGGTATTTGTAGGTGGTATTCAGTAGTAAATGAGTGTGTGGGAGTACAAGTGTGTGTGTGGTGGTGGTGATGGAGTAACAAGTATTATGTGGAGTGTGTGGGAGTACAAGTGTGTAGTAGTGGAGTAATAAGTATTATGTAGTAGTGTTATGTGGAGTGAATGTGTGATGTGTTAGTGTTTCAGTTATAATATTGTGATGTTTGGAATGTAACTTTGATGTTAAAGGGACGATATACTCTCTACCACATTGGTGATACTTTCTATATCTTTGGCGTATTTGATGTTGTCAAAAGTACATATTACAAAAGTGTCATGTAAACAACTACTTTATACAAGACTCAAACTTGTATATGAGATCAACTTAAGCTCGATGTAGTTGCATAAAGGAGAAAGTTTAGATAATAGATTGATGATACAGTAAGGTTAGGTTAGGTAAGGAAGCAAAATTTCTCCATATAAAAAGTCACATCAGACTCACTCAACATGTTATTAATTATTTACTGTTGGGAAAAGTTCTAATGGATCCAGGTCGTCCCCAGTACCCTGAGTCCCCCCTATTGAGCCATCCCTCTGTGCTTCTGTGAGGTTAATCGTAAGTCCGACCTTTTCAATAGCCAAGGGATTCTCAAGAGCCAGCTGCAGATGCTCCTCAATAATGTGTGGATACAATGCTGTCCTTAAACTGAAGTGCTCCGGGCAGAATACACACTGGACTCCCTTCACCTCACTATGGTGTAACTTCATGTGTTTTAGAAGACTCTGTGACGAGAACATTCCACCGCACTTTGGACACTCGTACTGCTTCAAGTGTGCTGAGATCATGTGTTGACTCAGACTGGACTCGTACTTGAAAATCTTGACACAGTTTGGCACGGTACACTTGAAGTTACCACTCGTCTCCACTTCCATTTTAGGAACAACAATTTCTTCAATACCGAGACCAGCAGTGTTCTTATCGGCCTGTATCGAGTGTAGCGTTGAAGTAGTAACCGGAGCCTCGCCTAAAACTGTTTCTGGTATATCCTTATCCAGGCTGTCACTGTCCTGTCCAACCTTAATGAAAATATTATGAGACATCAGATGCTCCTGCCATTCTATCACCTTGGAGAAGTATTTTGAGCACAAGGTACATTGCACAGTGTTGTTCTGTCCCGGCACGGCAATGTCGGAGAGTGTGAGTTCATGGGGGACGAATGAGGTTGTTGCATCTTGGTCTAGTTGATGTTGTTCCAGTATACTGACAGCAGGTTCAGTCACCACCTGTCCGTCATTATCAATCATGCAGATCTCAAACTCATTATTATCAAAGTCTTCATTGTTAGGAGTGTGTACGTTCTGATGCTGAGTCATAACCACATTAGGGTTGACTGAAATGGAATCCTCAGCATCTTCGTCCCCTGTCCCCTCTCCAGTCCCCATCATTGCAACGCCAGACGCCTGCAGCTGACTCAGTAGCGTCTCATCCAGTGTCATTGGCTGTATGTTCAACAGGGATGAAGGGTCAATGCTGCCAAGATTAAGACCGTGGATTTGTAAAGACACAGTGCCGTCTGACATCATTATCACAGGGTTTAAGTTTTCCTCATTAGCTATTTCCATGACATCTTGTTCTGCCTGTGGATCTACCTTCATGGACTCCTCTATAGAAGACAGTTTAGTTGACACTTTAGGATTGAGAGACGGAGTGGTTTTAAAGTGCTTTATAATGTGAGCCTTGCGGTGACCTGATGTTCTGAACCTCATCCCACAGTGATTACATTTGAATGGTTTGTCTCCTGTGTGCAGACGCATGTGTATGCTCAAGCTGCCTTTAGTGGCAAACATAGTGTTGCATATGTGACACATGAAATCCTTCTTCTTGGTGTGTGTTTTCATGTGTACATCTAAGGTGGATTTAACAGCAAATGCCTTACCACACTGTGCACATGAGAATGGTCGTTCTCCCGTGTGAATTCTGATGTGTCGTACCAAGTCTGAAGGTTTCTTGAAACTTTTACTGCAGATCTTGCATGAGTGAGCATGCTTCTGTGTGTCAGTCTGGAAAAGGGAAATAGAAAATACCATTACTAGGGTTACTAAATGATACTGAATGTAATCTGCAGTTTACTAATTTTGAGCTTAAATACATGTCGTGTGTAGCTCTTTAAAATACCATTGAAATCATCAGAAACGAACATAATGCCACCAGTAACGTGGCTTGACTGAAGATCCAAAGCAAAGTTGCCCAGTGTGACATCCCTTTTATGCTGCTCTGACACCCAGTTTACATTTGGACAAGTATAGATAAGAAAATACTTAGTTTGCATTCTGCTTTGCACCTGAAACTCACCTCCTCTGATCCACTGTCCTTCATATACATCACATGAAGACTCTTGTCCTCCTGAACTGAGCGTTGCTGTTGTTTGGCATCACCAGTCTTCACGTCCTGCCGCCGCTGCTCCTCCTCCAGGTTCAATGTGGCCTCAGTGGTCTGCTGCAGAATGGTGTCCATCTCCTCGGCTGTGAGCACCACCTTCTCCTTGCCACCAACACCCATTTCATCCTGTTGTATGGCAAAGGGTGTAAACTGTGAGGAATCAGGACATTATTCAGTGTGATAATAAGGGTGACACTGCTCTCCATACATCATCATTTTTCTCAGTGAAGAGGAAAGGTTGCTTAATAGAAAAATATATTTTCAGAAGACATGATTTGGTAGAAATATGGAAAAAGTTTGAACATGGAAAGGGATGGAAGAAGTCTGCATCACTCCCTTGGATGAGATTCGTAAAGAGACAAAGATGTTAGAAATGTAAACATCTGTACATGTACCTTAGTTTTATTGAAGGCTTCATTGAGTAAGTTGATGCTATGGAATCTGATGTGCTTCTGGAATCCTTCTCCGCTGGTGAACATTTCCTCGCATACAGGACAACGCCACATACTGGAAAACATTAAACAAAAATTGAATGAAGCCGCTACAGAATGCACTTTTCATATAGTTAAACATAATGATAAAAAGTACAAAGTGTTATAATCTGTCCACTATAGTGTGAGAAACGTTGAAAAGACTTGCCATGAATTGTTTAGTTTTACCAAAGACAATAATACTATATCCTTGAAATACCTGGTGTGTTCCGCTTGGATGTGTTTAAGAAGCTGAGCTGAGGTCTGGAATTTTTCTGAGCACATGTTGCACTCGTGGTTATCTGAGTCCTCATCAAGGTGTTCCTGCTGATGCTCCTGTTAACACACACACAGTCAATACTTAGCCATTGTCTGTCACTTAGTGTGGAAAGAATATGCATTCCATCCATGACAGATTAAAACACCCAACACCCAGTACAACTTCAAGGCTAAAAAACAGAGCAAACAACAGACTTAACCAAGTAATTAACAAGTGTGTAATCACCTTGAAGGACTGTGATGAGTGGAATTCTTTGTTGCAGGTAGCACAGCGATGCACTTTGTCCAAGGTGTGTATTCGTCGGTGGGAACGGAGGTGAGGTAACTTTCTGAACACTTTCTTGCAGTCACTACACCTTGAAGAGACAGCAATGCATTAATAGTCAATAATTTTAGTTCAAGTTTAAACTAATGTATTGAACACAGAACTGATGTATGTCCTATATCTTAGTGACACACACAATACTATCTTGACTCCTTACAATGGTACATCACAAAGAGTGTTACCAATACTCACTCATACATCTTGGTGACTGATGACATGGTGTCCTGTGACTCCTTACGTGTGGGTGCTGGGTTGGATGTGTCTCCAGCAGCGGTGATATCAGACACTTCACCCATAGACTCCTGGGAACTGAGCAGCTGCACAAGCTGTGATGAGGGAATCTCACTTCCTTGGCCTAAGTTTGATAAGTCCAAAGTGGGCTGAAAAAGAACAAAAAAAAATCTTTCAGCAGGTTTCAAGTAAAGCTTTGATAAACAATGTCCTTTTCCAGCAAACTCTTAAATGGTCTGTGTGTTTTCTTTTTGTTTGATGGAGCAATCCTAATCCCCATGTAGCTAGGATCATTTTTACAATATATATACAATAAGTAAAACACTATTAACTCATAATTGATTCTATCCAATAACTAATGAGTCTCACTGTCACATGGAAGGTGAAGCCGTCTGAGAATGCCTGGTGGTCAAAGTTGGAGTCAAGCAGTGTGGTGGTGGAGTTGGCAGCAGCAGCATCCGAGGCGGCACCAGTGTTGGAGTGAGATGACACAACACTTACACTACTCCCTTCATCCCGCTCCACCAAGCTGGCTGTCAACACATCACCTGAAGACCCTCCAAGACCATCCTCGCCTGCAGTGAAGGACAACATCAAGTCACTTACACATTCATTCACCATAAAAACAATCACTTTTCACAATCATTTCTTCCTTATCACTATGTATGGTCCATCTAGTACTCTGAAAACATGATTTCCAAAAACACACACACACACACACACACACTAGCTAGTCTTTTAGTAGTATTTTCAACAATTCATCTCTCCGCCTACATGCTTCACTTTCCTCATCCAAATGTTCACTGCTCTCAACACCTTACCATCTTCCCAATAAACATGTATCACCTGCTACTTAATTAATCTTATTCATCCTAATAATCTTACATGCGTTCTCCACATCCCTGAGACTCACCTGAATTAGCTTGCTCTGAGGTGCTGTTGATAATGGCTTCACTGTTCTCTTCAAGCTGCAAGTTAGCCGGCAGGACCTGGGAAGTTGTATTAATCATAGAGGAAGGAAGGTTAACCATCTCAAGTCCTCCAGGATCTCCAAGGGAATTGAAGTCCTGACTGTGGTCTAATATTGTCTGACGTGAAGAGTAGTGCGAGACAGCGGACTGGTTTATAATACTTGGCTGAGACTGTATCACTGAGGTTACATTGGGTGTCTCCTCTCTGGTGGGTCCCTGTATGACGGAAGGTTGGTGGACGGTGAGGATGCTGCCGCCTGAGGACTGGGGGATGGTGAGGATGGTGGTGCCTCCACTCGTCTGGGTGAAGTGACTTGGGATGGAGGCTTGGGACACTTGGACAGAAGGAGTGGACAGGAGGATGGATGAGCCGCTGGTGGTCTGCAGGATGGATGTGGTGCTGGTGTCCTGAAGGATGGAGGAAGCAGAGGAATGTGGAAGGAGGATGGAGGAGGCATTCGAGCCTTGTCCTGATGAATGGGGAAGGAGTACTGATGAGGTGTCTAGATGTGTGGTGATGGTGGGAGTCTGGGAACCTATGATTACTGTTTCTCCTGATGCCAAGGAGTTTTCTACCCCACTTTGGAGGTCAGCCAAGGTTATTCCTTCCTCGCCAACTCCTTGACCGAAGGCTGCTGGAAGAACCTGAAAGGAAAAGTAAAAACACTCATGTACAGTCTCAACAACAATGACAGGTGGAAATAAATTGCAACTAGATTCATGCTACATTCTAATCGTCTGCCTCACTACTTCATTACTTTTCCCTGTACCTGAGTAGTGGTTTGTTCCTCCTGTTGTTGGTGTTGAGTCTGCTGCTGCAACTCCCCAGACAGAGGGAAATCCCCTTCCTGGAACACCCCCGCCATGCCTGTCAGCTCTGAGACATCAGCCTCAGACAGAGTGGCTCCAGACTGCTGTCCATAAAGGCTGGTGGTGAGGAGTGCTTGTTGGTTGTCTCCTTGAAGGTTGGATCCGGCAGCACGCACGGCCTCCATCGCCAGTTCATGCCTGTGGGTCTTCATGTGCTTCTTGCAGTTTGTGTTGGTCTTAAAGGTTTTCTGGCAGTACGGACACATGTATGGACGTTCCTGTGTGCAAGGGAAATAAAATCAACTATTGAAGCACCTCAAGCTTGAACAAAAGTGAAAACATATCACAAATCCACTTCAACTGTAATGACATACAACTCCAATCTGGTTCAGAAGTGTTACCGAGGAATGGATTGTCTTGTGTCTCCTCAAGCTTCCACTCGTAGCAAATAACCGGTTGCAGAGATCACACTTGTGGGTGCGTTGGCCGGTGTGTGTCTTGTAGTGAGACTTGAGCACACTTGGAGATGGAAACTGTCTGTAAAGGAGTTTTTTAATTAGGTTTTCATAGTACGTAAGTCATCCAAAAAGGAGGAAAAATGCACAGGTGAGGAACAAACACACAAGATATTTGTGTATATGATGGAGGTAGACTAGAGTTAGTAAGACAATAAAGAGGGAGAGGTGGAGGCTCTTCTGCCATGACCATCCCCTTGGGAGACCTTTACAGAGGGAACGAGGTGTCAGAAACTATAGATAGATAATGAGGCTACTTGTTAAAGGTCTATTAGTTTTTTAAAAATTGATTCATTAATGAACATATCAAAGGTTTAAGATTCAAGTGTTGATTTGGTAGATGTAATACTATATAATCTGTTGTCTTAAGCTTATTATTAAGTTTATCATTAAGACTGACTCATTAACCAAGAGACGAATCAAGAAATAATAATAATCATCTACACTTTTAATACAATAGAGACAAATGAATGAAGTTTTAATTACTTGCTGCAGCTGTTACACTTGTACGGTCGCTCCCCTGTGTGCGCCCTCTCATGCTGCTTGAGGTGGGAGGACTTCTTGAAGGCAGCCGGGCAGTAGTGGCACTTGTGGGGTCGGTCCGGGGGGAACTCTCCTGTCTCATTGGGGTAGATCTGGCTGTGGCGGGATGGCTGCTTAACTGGACCTGCACACACACAAAAAAATAATAAATAAAAAATAGATAAAAAATAAATGGGGAAGAAAGAAAAAGAAAAAAAAAAGAAAAAAAAAAAAAAAAAAGAAAAACAAACAAACAAACATGGACGTGTATTCACCTAAGTGATGGAATTATATTAGTTCTTTTTCAGCATCATTCAAATCAATATTAAATCAACATTAACAAACTTTCATTATTATTTTAACCTTATTTCCTACCATACACAGAAAAGATTGTGGAAGGGAGAAATCTATATCTTTATGAAACATACATACCACACAATCACTACTACTTGTCAACCTTTTCAATTACAATTAAATACAAAAACTGAAATGAAGTTAGAAAAAACTCTAATGAATATTTTGAAACCTAAATCTTTATAAACAAAACACTAAGTAACAAGAAGGAAGAAGTTGTGTGGTGAAGTCTACTAGATGATGTAGTATTTTTGTTGTCCCTTAGCCCAGTACCCTTTAAATGCAAAAAAAAAAAATAATAATAATGTAACCTCAAGTACAAAGACACATTATAACAAGAAGAAAGTTGTGTGAAGTCTACTAGATCATATAACGTCAAGTACAAAGTCACATTATACCAACCAGCAGTGGTGATGAGGATGGGTTCTTGCAAGGGTATGTTGGGGAGGGCCATGTACTTCTTGGTGTTGGATTGACGTAGAGGTGAGTGGGCGTGGGACAGCATGTGAGTCTTGCGGTGGGAGATGGTGCGGAACACTTTGTGGCACTGGGAACAGGAGTATGGCTTCTGCCCGGTGTGTAGCCTGGCATGGGAAGGAAGAAAGATGTAAGGTCATAAACAAGACGTACATGAAACTTTTATATATATAGAAGAAATATAGAAGCTGCGATTGGCTACTTCACAAAACACTTACTTTAGCAAATCAACTCTTACATTACAAAACAAATACATAAGATTCCTTCTGTATCTTTCTTTCCAAGGATGGAGTTCAGTTTTCACCCCTTTAACCATAAGTCTTTAAATGTAAAATAAATATATAAAATCAAATAAATAAATAAAGTTTTGTAAATACCTGCAGTGAACCTTGAGTGAGGTGCTGGTGGTGAACTTTTTATTGCAGTGTTTACAAGTGTGTTCCTTCACTGCTTGGTGAATCTTCATGTGGGCAACCAGCGTTGACTTCACCGCAAAGTTACGGAAACACTTATTGCACTGCGGGGAAACAAAACATGGGGTGTCAACTTATACCATAATAACTATAGACAAGAAGAGGTCAGGTGGTGGGAATATGGATAAGAGTAACATTTTAATTCATAATGCCAAAGTTAATCATCTACATAACAGGCAGACAATCTCTCTAAGTGGGAATAGCAGAAACTAAACACACACAGTCATACATACATACACATACACTCCTCTCACTCAACCCAAGGTCTCTTCAGGAGAATAGATTAGTCTCCCTTATCTCTTCTCTTCAAAGGGCTTTTGGGTTAAAAAGAGAGGAGTGCATGTGTATGTATGTATGTATGTATGGGTGTATGTGGGAGTGTTTAGTCTGCTACCTCACTTTTGTGGCATTAAATAAAACTATATGTAATTCATAACCTCTAATAAAAACTTTATTATTACTGTAAAACATCAATATATGATCAAAATTATCTGTAGCCTTCTATTCAAAGTTCTGCATTACAACACTCTCAGTGCCGAGTGATTCCATGATTAAATTTACTTATCTTTGTATTGTGTTTGTAAAGTTTAAAATCTTACCTTGAACGGCTTATCATTTGTATGGACTCTCATATGACGAACAAGATCAGAAGGTTTCTTAAACTCCTTCGTGCAACCTTTGAAGGTGCAGATATGCCACTTTACATCCCTCACAATCTTAACTAAAACGGGGAATCTCCTGAAAATACAAAGAAAAAATGCAGTTATTAGCTGAAAATAAAAACTAACTGATGCTACTACTAATGATGATGACAATAATTAATGAAGACTCAATTTACATCCCTCAAAATCTTAACTAAAACTGGCAATCTCTTGAAAATACAAAGAAAAAAATATCATTATTACCTGAAAAAATAAAAAAGTAATTGACACTACTTCTTCTAATGATGATAATAATTAATACAATAAAAACAATACCAAACAAAGACTTACTTCACTCCACTCTCATGGTTCCGATCCACAAGAGTCATGACGCGCATCCTGCTACATTCGCTGAACCGGAAAGTGTCTAGCGGGTCATCCATGGGCCAACAACCTTCAGTCTGCATCCCGTCATCCGCCTCCACCTTCAACTTCATCCCTAACAAGCAGAAAAGTGTGCCGTGTAATCATCATGACCCTAATACCATCACTAAATATTCATACACCAAATAATTGTGGCATATAATTATCATGACCTTAAATTCCATCATTAAACACAATTATACTGTATATACATCAAATAATTATGATAATATACACATAAAAAATGTATATATATATATATTTTTACTACTGGCCATTTCCCAAACATGAAGTAGCAAGAAAGTATAGGTTGAGGGAATTGATGCAAAGATATATATATAAATCCATCAATACAAAGAGGTATATGCATTAGTATAGACTGTTGTTAAGTTAATATTACCACCTTTCAGGTAGATTATGTATATAAAAAAAAAATAATAATAATAATAATAATAATAATCTTACCATCTTTGAGTATGTGCATCTGTTCCTTGGACTGTGAGAGGCCAATGTTCTTCAAGGCTTGCTGTAGGATGTCACCTTCACTTGCATTCACGTGAAGGATGGAACTACTGGTGTCATTGCCGCTGCTTTCTACTACCTAAGGAATACACGGGAAAACCATGAACATTATATATAAACATTAACCTTGATTGCAACTTAATTATAAACAATACAAAAATAAACTGGTGTCATTACTGTTTTTGTTTTCTACTACCTAAGGAATATACGGAAAAAATTATTACCATTAACCTTGATTGCAACTTAATTGTTTGTATATTGTAAACGATAAAAAAAAATCAACACGTCAATCTGATTAAATTGATAAATAAAAAAGTAAATCAATAAACCAATAAAATATATCTGGGAGAATAAAAAGACAATGTTATCAATGTAAATAGTCAGGACATACTTTGATGAGTCCTTGAGTCTCCTGGTGTGTGTTGGTTTCAAGGTCTTGCTTCTTCAACGGCTGACTCACTCTCAGCGGCAGGAAGTCCTTCTGAAACAACAACAACACAAAATTATCACATCAGGAAGGAGAGAAGAGCCAGTAAGTGAATAGAAAATAAAAATAACCATTAATTATCATAATATACCATTACTTACACAATACTTTTACTTATATATGAGTATATATAAGGATGATGCTGAGACTCAATTAGGTTAGGTCAGGTATAATTTTGGTTTTTATTAGTTATTGTTTTTTTTGGTGTTTTAAAATTATTATAGATTTTAAGTATGATTTCAACGCAAAAAATGTATCTTTACATAAGCAACAATGTCTAAAGTACACGTCAATTCAGTGATAATTTCTAAAAAGTACGTAATTCAAATCAACATCTCACACAATGCATTAACAAAACAAAGAAAACAACAACAGGTGTACTTTTATCACAGTTGTTCAATTCAATTCAAAAGGCAATGTGTGTATCAACTGAGGTGATAAGTGAAGGTGGAATCATTGAAAATATTCTTCATGTGTGTGGATACTGCAAGGAATGGGATATTATTTATGTTATCAAGGCATTCAGAACAGTCACCAAGGAAGTAAAGTACCACTCAAGTACCACTCAAACCATGTGAGCTGCACCTCCACTCACCCACTCACCTGGTTGCCTTGGTTATTAGCCTTTTCTAAATCTTGTATCTCCTTAAAAACATCATTGTCCAATCCCTGTAAAGTAAAATGACAAACCTGTAAACAACAAACACAACTTCCCTTCAGCCAAAATATCATCAGTTATTGAAATGAATTATATTTATTATCACCACAAAGTAAACTCATACACTTACAATGATGGCTTCATTAGTATGTGCCCGAGATATATGTGCGTTAAGGCTGCCGGCACGCTTGAACACACACGAACATTCTTCACATTCAAACAGCTGGCCGCCCTTGTTCACCGGATGCACACGCTTTATATGGCACCGCAAGTTACCTGTGGATGAAGGACGAGGAGGAGAATGAACACAAGTCAAGTGAAGAGGAAGAGGAAAAAAAAACTAACCTAACCTAACCTATGTACCTAAGATTGAAAATAATTATGGAGATGAATATTCTGATCATTATTTCAAGTTAATTTCCCAAGCACTGTTGCAAGGGTGATAATGTGTAAATGTTATTCTCACCATCAACTCTATCATCAAATTGCTTAACATCAGTAGTCCTAAACCCAACGTCAAGCATTACATTCCCATATATAAATGTCCGTATCTACTTATTGACAGCTAAATGTTGCATACTCACTTTTCTGGACAAACTCTTTATTGCAGAACTCGCATTTGTAGTCCTTGCGTCCAGTGTGGATGTCCAGATGGATGAGCATCGTGTATTTCTGGTTGAAAGCTCGGTCACACCCCGGGAAAGTACACTGGAAGGATGCAGAGAATGACTAAAAGAGATCAAGATGGACACACACACACACACACACACACACACACACACACACACACCAGACACAACCACACACACACACACCAGACACAACCACAACCTCACAATTTCTCTAAACCTAATTACATATACACAATTATTACCTTTTTGTAAATTACTAAACATTTCAATATACTACTATCTTGTTTCCTTTTCTATTCTCTTTACAACAACCTCATCACAATACAGGAAGGAAGGAAGGAAGATGAAGGAAAAAAGAGGAAGGAAAGAAGGAAGGAAGGAAGGTTGATCAAACTCTACCTTGAATGGCCGCTCTCCTGTGTGTATCATCATGTGTCTCTTGAGCTGTGAAGGTTTAATGAAGTTTTTGTCGCACTGATCACACTTGTTCTCAAATCTAGAGCGGTCGGATATTTTTCTCTTTGGTTTTGATGACGTCATCTTCTTCACCTGAATGCAAAAAAATAATCAATAAAAGTAGAGAAAACCAATAAAAGTAAATAAAATAATCAATAAAAGTAGAGAAAACCAATAGAAGTAAGAAATAGTCAATAAATTAAAACTCAATATAAATGGGACACACAAATTAGGGAAGAATGACGTAAAGAGAAGACACAGCAAGATAAAAAAATAAATAAATAAATAAAAAACAAGAGCAATTTTTTTTTACATTTTTTTTTACACGCCAATAATAATTTGAGTCTCACCTTTCTATGGACTTTCATATGATGCGTCAACATTGTATGGGTAGTGAACTCTCCCCGACATTCCTGACACACCAAGTTGGGCTTCTTGCGTTCCTCCAAGGACTCCAAGTTGCCGATGTGGTGCTCGTAGTGAGGCTCCAACTGAGCCTAAGGAGGGAAGGAAGGAACAGAGTCACCCAACACTCTTATGCAACTGTTTAATGTATGTAGGTGTAAAGAGTAATTTATGAGAAGAACAGAGTCATCCAACACTCTTATGCATGATTTATGTATGTGTGTATGTGCGTCTACCAGCTGTGTAATGTATGTATGTATGAGAAGAGTAATTGAAGGAAGGAACACATTCACTAAACACTCTTATGCATGATTTATATATGTGTGTATGTGTGTCTACCAACTGTGTAATGTATGTATGTGTGTGTGTGTGTGAAGAGTGATTTATGAGAAGAATACAATCTTAATTCATTACCAGCAATACCTTTTCTATTAAGAGTAAAGTCAAGAAGCACAAAATTGCCGCTAAAATTACTATAGATTGCTTGGAGAGAAGAGAAGAAGAAGAAGAAGAAGAAGAGAAAAAAAAAAAAAACTCATTCAGACACAATTTAACACCATACACACATACTATTCAACACCATTCACACACTATTCAACACCATTCTTAGCACCACCATCACCACCTACAAGGGATATGAACTCCTCTTGGCATATCTCGCAGGTGACAGACTCGTCCTCCTCGTGCACTGCCAGATGCGCCTTGAACGATGCCATCCTCCTAAACGTCTTCTCACACTCAGGACACACCAGGGAGTCTGTGGCGTGCAGAGCCTTGTGGAGACGCAGGTTTTTCTGTGGAAATATCACCATTGTCAACACTCTCCTTGGGTCATCATAGAAAATTAGGTTAGGTTAGTAGGTTAGGTTAAGGCCTTGTGGAGACCTAGGTTTTTTTGTGGAAATGTCACCATCATCAACACTCCTCTCCTCGAGTCATCATAGAAAGTTAGCAGGAAACGTTAAAAGTTGTTTGATGAAAAGGTATTACTAACAGCCACAAATTATTTACACAAAAGATAATGTAATGAATTTAGATAAAAGATATAATAAAATAATGCAAATACCATATATGAAGAAGTAAAGATAACCAATAATAGGGAACCATATATGAATATTTGTAATACCTAATTTGAAATGGACATAACACATACCTACGTTTCTTACTCTGTGTGTGTGTGTGTGTGCATGTGTGTGTGTGTGTGTGCATGTGTGTGTGTGTGTGTGTGTGTGTGTGTGTGTGTGTGTGTGTGTGTGTGTGTGTGTGTGTGTGTGTGTGTGTGTGCACCCTCACCTGTACATTGAAGGACGCCGTACAGTCAAAGCATCGGTAAGGCTTATCCTCGAGGTGTTTCTTCAGGTGTTTCTTGAGCTGCGTCCACTTTTCAACCGTGAAGCTACAAAACTGGCACGTGAACGGTCCTTTACCCACCGGAGGATCAACGTCCGGCTGAAATAAACAAACCATAACAAATACATTCACAAACAACTCTAACCAGAAGCAAGACAACATAACACAAACCTTATACCCTTAGATTGTATTATCAGAACCACAATGGAAATATGACCTTGTATATCTTCCCAATAAAACAATCAATCAATCAAGTCATACATATTTCCTTCCTTTTACCAGAAACAGAAATTAGTATGGGAGGCAAACTAACTAGGACAGTACTATAGATATTCTTGCAGTGACTTACCTCTCTCTTTACTGAAATTGGTATCTGTGTGGTGGACAGTATGGAGTCTTGTGAGGTTAGAGCTGAGTTCATAAGGCTGGCTCCCTCTAGTGTTACCGTGTCATCAATGCCAGCCTCAGTAGCTGTCAACACCATCTGAAAAGCAACGGTTACTCAATTAAACTTAAATGAATGTAGTGTAAATAGTACTTACAAATATCCTCCTGGTAGAAATAATTAAACTGTTATCAATATCCTCACTCAAACCAAGTCAAGGGATTAAAATTATGACTATAACCCGTCTTCCTCGCTCCATTAGTGTGATTGAACTGATGCGCTGTGTTGGGCGGGACATTTTACTAATCTCTGAGGGTCTGTGGGGTAAGTGAGAGGAGTGTACGTATATGTGTGTGTGCATGGGTGTGTATATATGCATTGGGTACTCTCCTTTAAGGGGGATAACAGCTGCAACACATCACTATAACCTTCACTACCAACACTCTCGTAGCAGCTAACATGGGAGTGGGTGTAAGGGAACCCCACCTGGCCGTCCACAATGTTAAGAGCTGCAAACTGAGGTACACACACACACACACAACACACATAAACCAGGCCTAACATTGGGAGAAAAAAGGTCTTATACTTAGAAGTGAAAAAACAAAGAAAGAGATCTGATAGCAGTGTATGTAAATGAATGTTAAGTTAAAGTGAAGTTAAATTAAGTTAAATGATGTTAAGTGCTGCAAACTGAGGTACTCACACACACAAACACATACACACACCTGGCCTAACATGAAAAAAAAGTCTTATACTTAGATGTAAAAAAAAAAAAGGATAAGGAGATCTGATATGTAAATGAACTGAATGTAAATGAACCCACCTGTCCATCCACAATATTAAGTGAGGCAAACTGAGGTATAGTTCCGTCCTTCTGCGTGAGGTAGTCCCCGTCACTGGCCAGTATGATGCCCCCTTGACTCATGTCCTGGTTCATGGCCACCATACCCTCATCCAGCTGCAGGAACCCACTGCTGGAGCCAACCAAACCATGCATTAAAAACTACACAAGATATATACATTATCAATATATATATTCCTGTATTTCTTTGATACATCCCACATCCCAACCATGCATTAGAAATTCTACAAGATATATACAATTCTCTCTCTCTCTCTCTCTACCCACACACCGTTCATCCCAAAGGCTCAGCAGCAAAACAACATTACAATCACAAGGGAAGGGAGGCATCACTCACCGTTCATGCAGGTCTGAGAGGGAAGAGCCGGTGCCAACCTCAGAGAAGTCATTCAGTGGTATTAAACGACCCTCCCCTCCATCCTCCCCTACAAGCTGTAAGAGAAATGCAAACATAAGAACATTAAATTACATTAAATTCCTATGCCTTCAGGTGAAATAAAATTATCTTTATTATTATTATTATTATTATTAAAAAGCGAATAAGATGATAAATAAAATAGCAGAAAATAAAAAAGGACTAAGATACATAATCAATACAATTAATAGGATAAGAGTTTCAAATAATTCAAGGGGAGAAATTAAGTTTTTTTTTCTATTAATTTCCTCTTATGTACAAACTTTGGAAGAGAGAGAGAGAGAGAGAGAGAGAGAGAGAGAGAGAGAGAGAGAGAGAGAGAGAGAGAGAGAGAGAGAGAGAGAGAGAGAGAGAGAGACAAAGACACACACACCATAACTTACCCCAACTTCCGAGGGGTCGAGAAGCAGCGTTCGGGTCCCATCGGGGTCGTTTTTAATAACTATATGACCACTGAATGCCTGTGACCCCTGTTAGACCCCCTGACCCCCGCACCCCCCCACCTTCACCCCCGGGGTCATGAAGCTGGACGAGCTGGATGGGCAAACTAAGCATTGTGTTGCTACCATCTGAAAAAAAACAAAAAACCTTGGTAATCTTTTTATAGAATGTAAGATTTCAAATTGTAAGTCAAGTCGCAATGTTGTGTATATATATATTATTGTATATTATAGAGATTTCTTGATAATAAACCATCAATTATTATTATCATTAATATTAACAAGTATTCTGGAGGATATCGTATTATGCCGGGAGTTTATTAAAGAATTGCTGGTTAGTATTCCCTCACCTTGTCGGGTATTTATTAACGAGTTCTTGGTTACTATTGTCAGTGTTAGTGTGGCCTTACTTACCTTGCTGTACTATGTGAGTATTGGCGAGGAAGGAGTTAGTTTGAGTGTTGAGCTCGTACTGCAGATCTCCATCACTGCTCACCACAACTGTGCTCGACCCCAACTCACCACCACCTCCTCCTCCCACTCCCCCTACGTCCATCTGCCTGGAAGAACACCACATAGGGTTAGATCAAACATTATATATACATTAGAAACACACGTATATTATATTAGCCTGAAATAGGGCACATATATATACCACACGTGTAGCTCAGGCCCTGTAACTACAACTAGGTATATACAACTAGGTAAATATGGAGAGATTAAACATTATATATACATTATAAAAACATGTGTATTATATTAAAAGATAACTTGTATATATGTATAATCTGACTGTGTGTGTGTGGTATATTAAAAGGTAGTATTACTGTTCAAGTTATTATGAAGGTATATCCTGTAGTTTTACATGTATATCCTGTAGTTTTACAAGTATGTTCCTTAAGAAAGAAGTAAGAGGCCAATCCAAAGCAAGTTTCTTTTCTGTATTACACAAAAAGACTAAATAAAGTATATATTATTATTATTATTATATTCAACTTTCAGTACTTTTGATCAATAACTACTAGGAATGACACTTCCATATAACTTTTTTTTCCCCTCATTTCCAAATAAGTTTCTACAGATGCATAATGAAAGCCATGTATTAACCCTATAATCCCACTTTGCCTTCACTTACTCCAAAGATAGATTTAATTAATTAGAAACATGTACTGAACTTGCAAATAACAAGATGGGGATCAACGGTCTTGAAGTTAATTTTACAAAGTGCTTAGAGATATGGCAGCCGTACAGCGTTGTCATCCGCTATTCATCTGCTATTCCTACAGCCTGTGCCTTATTATTTACCTGGTAAAGCATCTTTCAAGTTATGTTAGGTTTGGTTCGGTTAAGTTCGGTTATATAAGCTTTTTATATTTTATTACCCAAAAGATAGGTACGGCTGCCATACCTGTAAGCTGTGCCTTAGTTTTCACACCTTACCTAAATCAATACTTTTCACAAGAGTTCTTATCTGCCTCCTCATGTCATTTTAGCAAAAGCACATCACAACTGCTGTTTACTATTGTCAACATATGTATCCTGTGCAAAACGCGACTGCAATCTTTCCATCCACTTAACAAACTCCAATGCTTTATTTAATGACCCTAAGCTAAGTTGTATTGATAACCTAACCTGACCTGATCTTCCATCCCTTAACAATATAATAACTAAGTCAATACGCATACTAATTGCCTATATAATCTAGTAATTAATGTCTAAGATGTTTTTGGATGCTAAATAATTAAGTAAAGCATTTAAATTTCATATCTTGCTTCGATGTTTTGTAAAAGGTTTATGATTATAAGAAATCTGTTGATAATGGAAATATTTATGCAATTTTAAAGTGTTTTCTAGTTGTATTAAGTCAGTAAATTTAGTATGTAAGTATAGTTAATTTTCAGTAACTGGTGACAGGACAAATCTAGGAAAATAATAACAATGCAACATATATCTAAGCAATACTTTGGAGGTAGTTGTAGTGACAATTTATTTTTGCTTCTATTAATTCCATAAACTCATAAGAGGGGAAAGATAAAGACAACAAAAACAAAAAAATAAATAAATAAAACAGGACCAGACAGCAAGAAGTACAAGTATGTGTAGACAGGAATTGACAGCCCGAGCAACACCACCACCACCACCACCACCTCAACACCACCTAATACCTCCTACACCATTAAAAATACCAATGTTACAAATACCAACAAGACGATAGAAGGAAAAATAAACTAAAACTGACAGCGGAGATATACTTTTGGCGGGAAGGAATCAGGGAAAGGAGGAGGAAGAGGAGGAGGTGACTGTCATCATTCTAAGTATACATTTATCTCATTTATGGTATTGTGGCACTATGTATGGTACTCAGTATGCCAGGCAGTGCCACAACCACCACCACCACCACAGCCTCCGCCTCGACACCTGTGACCTGCATCCTCCTCCTCCGCTACCTTCAAGTATCACTCCGCCGTTATCTAGTCCCTTCCCCTACTCCCTTCCCCTACCTCATTTATCCTCCTAAGCCTTATTTACACTAGACACCAACACCCATGCACTTGCTCAACGCACCTGAAGTTAGATATTGGAGATGGACTGCGTTATATCCGTGGAAATGTAAATAGTTTCCTTTGTTTGAGGCGAGTGGCTGAAGCAATGGAGGTTCCGCTTTCCTCCTTCAATGACGTCATCACCAGCCCTTTAAACACCTAACGCGCACTATTTTAAACCTTTTGTAATACTATATCGGTAAAAATTTGCTCTATATGCTTCTGGTTCATTATATATCTGAAAATTACTGTATGTTTTAGCTCTGTGAAGCCTTTTAAACCCCTTATGCGTCTAATTTTAAAAACATTTCCCATATAATATCAGTAGAAATTTCATTTATATGTTTCTCGTAAGTTGTATATCAGAAAATGATTGTATGTGTTAGCTATGTGAAGCCCTTTAAACCCTATTGTTATGTTTATTGAGTATACGAGAGAGAGAGAGAGAGAGAGAGAGAGAGAGAGAGAGAGAGAGAGAGAGAGAGAGAGAGAGAGAGAGCGAGAGCGAGAGCGAGAGAGAGAGAGAGAGAGAGAGAGAGAGAGAGAGAGAGAGTAATACATTTTTCATTATACTAATTTTCTCTCTCTCTCTCTCTCTCTCTCTCTCTCTCTCTCTCTCTCTCTCTCTCTCTCTCTCTCTCTCTCTCTCTCTCTCTCTCTCTCTCTCTCTCTCTCTCTCTCTCTCTCTCTCTCTCTCTCTCTCTCTCTCTCTCTCCTCTCTCTCTCTCTCTCTCTCTCTCTCTCTCTCTCTCTCTCTCTCTCTCTCTCTCTCTCTCTCTCTCTCCTCTCTCTCTCTCTCTCTCTCTCTCTCTCTCTCTCTCTCTCTCTCCTCTCTCTCTCTCTCTCTCTCTCTCTCTCTCTCTCCTCTCTCTCTCTCTCTCTCTCTCTCTCTCTCTCTCTCTCTCTCTCTCTCTCTCTCTCTCCTCTCTCTCTCTCTCTCTCTCTCTCTCTCTCTCTCTCTCCTCTCTCTCTCTCTCTCTCTCTCTCTCTCTCTCTCTCTCTCTCTCTCTCTCTCTCTCTCTCTCTCTCTCTCTCCTCTCTCTCTCTCTCTCTCTCTCTCTCTCTCTCCTCTCTCTCTCTCTCTCTCTCTCTCTCTCTCTCTCTCTCTCTCTCTCTCTCTCTCTCTCTCTCTCTCTCTCTCTCTCTCTCTCTCTCTCTCTCTCTCTCTCTCTCTCTCTCTCTCTCCTCTCTCTCTCTCTCTCTCTCTCTCTCTCTCTCTCTCTCTCTCTCTCTCTCTCTCTCTCTCTCTCTCTCTCTCTCTCTCTCTCTCTCTCTCTCTCTCTCTCTCTCTCTCTCTCCTCTCTCTCTCTCTCTCTCTCTCTCTCTCTCTCTCTCTCTCTCTCTCTCTCTCTCTCTCTCTCTCTCTCTCTCTCTCTCTCTCTCTCTCTCTCTCTCTCTCTCTCTCTCTCTCTCTCTCTCTCTCTCTCTCTCTCTCTCTCTCTCTCTCTCTCTCTCTCTCTCTCTCTCTCTCTCTCTCTCTCTCACATCTCATTTCATCTCTCTACCCTCTATATCCTTTTCGTTACTTCTCCTCTTTCTTCCCTTCCCTTCACTTCCTCTCTCATTTACCCTTCCTCCAGTGGGTGATATATATACACCTACAAATAAAGGAGATGATAGGTTAATTGTAGGAGGGTAATCTCCATCCTTTCCTTCCAACCTTAATTCTTATCTTCCTTTCTTGCTTTCTCATATATACAAACTCAGCTTAATTCCCTTTACACCTCATGAGTTGTATATATATAGTGAGAGGAAGAAGCTGCTTGGAGTAAGGATGTGCGGTATCGAAAAAAATACCAATAATATCAATCTAATTCCTTCTCTC
Source organism: Metacarcinus magister (assembly GCA_029783475.1). Classification (NCBI taxonomy): domain Eukaryota; kingdom Metazoa; phylum Arthropoda; class Malacostraca; order Decapoda; family Cancridae; genus Metacarcinus; species Metacarcinus magister. The sequence goes on from JAPQNM010000016.1 coordinate 9,599,755, forward strand.
ACTCCCATACTTAAAACACTATTATAGTAATTAATATAATGTCTCTTCAAATTATGGTGTACTTACTTACTTACTTTTCCATCAGGTATTCGTACGACGTAATGTAATTCTTCTGTTGAGAGAGAGAGAGAGAGAGAGAGAGAGAGAGAGAGAGAGAGAGAGAGAGAGAGAGAGAGAGAGAGAGAGAGAGAGAGAGAGAGAGAGAGATACTACTTTCCCAAAACTGTTACACAAACAATAATTTCATACTCATACAAACAGCTCAAGGAATGACAGAACCAATAACAATAAGTGTTTTCAAATGTTTAATATGGAATACACACTTTAATAAATAACAACAATAATATCACAATGCAAGGAGCCATCATTTCCCCCCAACCCCACAATGCCTGTATGCAAGGTAATGACAATGATGGGAAATAAATAAATACATGCATTCAGACACCACCTCGATCATCACATAACATAAAATAAAAACAATATATATTTATGTTTGTGTATATTGTATTTTTGGAGATTTCAGTAATGATAATGATAATTACTTCTAATAATACTAATAATAATAATAGAAATGGATAATAATAATAATAGAGAAAAAAAATATAATAACTAATATTCAATAATGGAAAAACATTTATTCGATTACTATATACTATCATACCAGCTTGAAAAAAATTATGGATATTCATGGTATAGATTAATTGTAAGATGTTGATGCTAAATCCATATCTTCATTTACTTTTACTAAGATCCTGTTGTGTAGGGTAGTGTGTGGCTGATGTGGTAGAGGAGGGGAGGAGGAGGAGGAGGAGAGGAGGAGGAGGAGGAGGAGGAGGAGGAGGAGGAGGAGGAGGAGGAGGAGGAGGAGGAGGAGGAGGTGGTGGTGGTAGTGGTGGTGGTGGTGGTGGTGGTGGTGGTGGTGGTGGTGGTGGTAGAATAATGGATGGATGGATGGATCTTACATTTATTCACTAACTTTTCTATTGAGAGGAAGAGAAGGTGGATGTGATGCTAGTAGATAATGCCCGTGTGTGTGTGTGTGTGTGTGTGTGTGTGTGTGTGTGTGTGTGTGTGTGTGTGTGTGTGTGTGTGTGTGTGTGTGTGTGTGTGTGTGTGTATGTATGTATGTATGTATGTATGTATGTATGTGTGTGTGTGTGTGTGTGTGTGTGTGTGTGTGTGTGTGTGTGTGTGTGTGTGTGTGTGTGTGTGTGTGTGTGTGTGTGTGTGTGAGACATGTATACAGAAAAAAAAGAGTACTTAAAACTAACACAAATGAGATGAGGACATACAACATTAAAGCAATTGGAATAAATAGTGTTACTAAACATACACAATATATACACTTTAATGGCTGAATGGGGGTGATTTCATACAGTGTTGTGTGAGTGTGTGAACTTGGTGAACAGGAGGCGGCCTTCAGATGTACACGGGAGAGAGGAAGACATACATACATATACTTATACATACATACATACACATATTTTCATCTATTTTCATTATTGCACAACTTAACTTCTTGTTCCTCTAACTTGTCCCTACCTCATTTTTCCTTTTCCATGCCGCCCAGAACACAGGACAACCCCGGCTCTCGTCTCCTTAATGCCCATTGTAACTACACTAACACTATTGTACACTTGAAGCACGTGTGACCATCTTGACTCTACTCCAAAAGACCCAAGATTTTGAACCCTCTCCTGACAGTCATTTCCAAATTATTATTACCCAAAGGAAAATGACTTCAATTGCCCTAACCTGACATTCCTCCAGCCACATTCCTGACACTTTAACGAAGAGTCAGCCAATCAGCCTTCAACACACGACACCTTATGAGAAAGTGCTGACGATGAGCAAATAATTAACTAGTTAGTGACGTGACTTATGGATGTAGGAGGGGGAGGATGGGGCAGGACGGGCGATGCTGCATGAAATGTGATGAAAATGATGATGATAATGATGAAAATGATAATGATAGTGATTCATGATAGTGGTGGTGGTGGTGGTGATGGTGATGGTGATGGCGGTGAGGTTGAAACAGTGTCCTCGTCCCTAACTGGCCAGCGGAGGAGGAGAGGTCGCGTTAGGTCGCCCTGTAACAGTCTCTCTCGTCTGAGCCATCAGAACACTCAACGAAGCCGTTACACACGCTGCTGTGGGGAAGACACTGGCCCAGGGGACACCGATGACCTGCACACTTGGCCCTCACCGGCACCACAAGGTCACTCTTGGTCAGCTCCATCACCTAAGGAGGGGGAAGGTGGTACTGATTACCTCTCCTTTTCTTTTTTATTCTCTCTTTTTAATACACACAAACACACACATTTCAAAAGCAAACTGAATAATAGTAGATTTGGAGATGGGACAGTACGAGCATTGGTTTTTTTTCTGTATGTTACAACTAGGTAAATATAAATAGTTACACACACACATCCACACACACACACACACACACACCAACACCCACACACACAAACACACACACACACACCTGGTTCATCCATCCGAGGTAGTTAGCCACCTTGGTGTACACGCCAGGTCTGTTTGGCCGTGCACATCCGTACCCGTTGCTGGTGACGCCCGCCAACTGCCACCGCCCATCAGGCTCCTGCAGGACAAGGGAGAAAGTTTAACACACTGGCTATTACTATTGTATGTATAGGGATGTAAGAATGGGTGGGAGAGGAGATACTTGTATAACCTAACCTAACTAACTAACCTAACCTAACTTGGCAGCTCCTTAAACTAGCCTCTCTAAGTACCTAATCAAAAAGAATGGGTGGGAGAGGATATACTTGTATAACCTAACCTTAACTAACTAACCTAACCTAACTTGGCAGCATAACCTAACATTAACTAACTAACCAAACTTTGCAGCTCCTTAAACTAGCCTCACTTAATATCTAATCCCACGTGCCTCCCCACCTCACCTGACACATGAGTGGGCCGCCAGAGTCCCCAAGGCAGGCGTCTCGGCCACCTCGGTCATAGCCGGCACAGAACATGGAGTTAGTGATGCGGTATAACGGAATGAACACCGTACGCTTCCGGCACTCAGCGGTGGAGATGAGTGGCACTTGAACCTCCTGCAGAGTGTCAGCTGCACCAAGAAACATAAAGAATTCATTAAAATCTCAGTTACATGTTAGTGATAATTATATTTTTGGTCTTTGAAGTACCACTGTAGCTCCATGCAGTCAAGTTTAGGAACCTATGATTTATTTAGGTATATACTCATGTTATTTCCTTCCTTTACTATGACCAAACCTGAGTGTGTGTTTCATATTAGAATAGTTGTAGTACCAGTAACTTACGGAATATCTTGCCCACTTCAAACAGCTGCCCCCATCCCACCAGGGTACAGAGGCGACCTTGGCGGACAGGAGCACCAGGAGGCGGAAGACACACCGGCCGTACATAGTCTGTGAACTGAACCGGCGACTCCATCCTCAGCAGCGAGATGTCATTGACGAACACAGTGTCCTCATATCTGATGCCAAACACATTATTAAGAAGACATATAGTTGTACGTAACACACACATACACACACACACACACAGGGAATAAACTTGATGCAGAAGTAATTAATGCAAGAAATATTCATGATTTCAAAAGCAAACTGGATAATAGTAGATTTGGAGACGGGACAGTACAAGCATAGCTCTTTTCCTGTATATTACAACTAAGTAAATACACACACACACACACACACACACATAATGAAAGATAACACAGGTTCACTACTACTCACTGCGGGTGGATGAAGATGTGAGTGATGTGTCGGGTTTGCTCGTACGGGGAAGGAAACTTGGTGCCTCGCCGCAGGGCTCCAAGACGCGCCACCCAGTACTTGTCTATGGCACTGTATCAGAGAGAGACGAGGGAGGTGAGGCTGGGACAGGTGTGAGGTACTTAAGGGGAACACAGGTAGATTTTTTTTTACATGTGTCTATCATATAAAATTTCATTCAGAAGCAGAAAGTCTAAGAAATTACTCCGTTTTGCCTCCTGAAGTTTAAGGTAATTAACACCTAACTACTTTGAGACTCATTGAACAAGGAGGAGAGACTTACCTGTAGAAGCAGTGGCCAGCGGAGAGGAGCCAGTTAGGGTTGATGAGGGTGCCGCCACACTGGTACTCACCCTCCCTGTACAGTGCCGCGTGCCAAGGCCATGAACCTGGCCCACTATTGCTGCCGCCAACGATTCTGTTCACACACACATAAGTAATGAAAAAGTGTTGCTCTGTTGTACCTCAAGCAAGTCTGTTATACTGGAATCAACCTAGGTAGTATTTTGTCAATATATTAAGAGACTACCACACTCCATTAGGTCATTACAACACTAATAATAAAAGTGACACATTGAAGACATGCATACAGGAACCTAAAGCAAGCTGGAGAAGTAAAGCAAAGCAAGGCAAGGCAAGGCAAGGCAAGGCAAGGCAAGGCAAGGCAAGGCAAGGCAAGGCAAGGCAAACCAGTGATTATTCAGGCCCGTAAAGGCACAAAGAATCATTGGAGGTGAAACACAAGGAAGATTAAACCCTTTCAAAAAGTGTATAGGTCCTGGGAGGTGCTATAGCAGTTCCAGGAGACTAAAAGAAGGTGTTTGATCTACGACGGAGTGAGGAAATGTTGTAGGTTGAGTATGATAGATGATATTGAAGGGAAAGTAATGGAAGGAAGGAGGGAGAGTAATGGAAGGAAGGAGGGAGAGTGATGGAAGGAAGGAGGGAGAGTGATGGAAGGAAGAATATGGATGCAAGGAAAGAAAAAGTGTGGATGAAACAAAAGTGTGAGAAGGAAAACTAATGGAAATGTTGTACGTAGAGGAAGGAGAAAAATAAAGGTGTAAGAAAAATAAAAGATGTATGTATGTACGAAGAAAAATTGTTTACCAAGAAGTGAATGGATGGACAGTAGATAAGAAGAAAAAATATATACGTTGAAGAAATAAATGAAATGAAGAAAAGAACACAAAGAAAATATAGACATGGAAAGGTAAGGTAAAGTAAAGTAAGGTAAGGTAAGGTAAGGTTATGAAGTTGTTTGGTCAAGGTAACGTGATGTGTTTACCTACCGAGGGTATCGAGGCTTGGCACTTCTGTAATACCTGCAACAGTTAGTCCATTGTTTACATTGTTTGCATTCACCTGACTGAGAAGCAATTAAGAAACACAGGAAAAAGGGAAAACAAAGGGAAGGTGGAGGAAATTTTAGATATAAAAAGTTGCAAGGTGATGAGAGAAGAAAAATGTAGAACACATTGAAAGCAAAACTTAAGAAAAGAAAAAAGAGGAGGACAATGAAGAGGGAAAAAGAAAGAGTATGAAATAAAAAAGAAAAAAAAATAAGAAAAATGAAACAGACAGTAGAGTGACGAAAGAAAGAAAGAAAAAAACAACTTGCTCTCACTGAAGGGAACACAAATATTAGTTTCATTACCATTTGACGCATTAAAAAGCAACGCAACTATTCATGTTTAAGGTAATTATTGAACACGTCAATTATTATTATTTCTTTACGTTTCTTCATTTATACATTGTTTAGTAAGTAGCTCAAGTTTTTTATGGATGATGGTGATGATGATGATAATGAAGGTGATTTAATATTATTCAGGTTTTCCTTCCGTCCTCACCTGGTTTATGGGAGGCAAAGCATTATGTGTTAGTTATAGAGGAGGTAAGTAGGTAGGTAAGTAAGTAATTATGTAAGTAGTTAAAAGTATAAGCTGAGTGTCTTTATATATGTCAGTTTAGTTGTAAGTCTAAAGTTTTAATTCAGCAAAGATAGAACTATGAAGTGTTACTCTCAATACTACATAGGAAAAGAAAATTAGGCGTCAAATTTGTGTATCTAAAAATGCACATTACGAATATCAAAAGTGCAAAGGTGAAAACATAGAACATTACACACCAGCAGATCCAAGAATACAATAGACGCATGAATTAATACCTAAAAATAATAAAGTAAATAAAATAATACTGACAATAGTTAAGAGAATCAATGTCAAATGAATATCAAATCACTATATAACGCCTCCTTGAAAGCCTTGGATCTGCAGCTGCCTAGAGGTGTCAGAAGTGCTGTCAGGAGAGTCATGCAGCGGAAACAGTCACACAGGAAAGGAAAAGACAGTCAGACAGGAAGGAGGTAATCAGTCATCAACCTCTATATTGACTGGAGACTGACTGATAGAGTGACTGACTGACCTGGCACGATGACTGACTGCACGCGGTCTCATGCCACACTGCAGGCTTTGACAGGACACTTGCAGGATATCCCTTTTGGGGCAGCGCGTCTCCTCGAACTCAAGGGAAAGTGTGAGGTCATTAGCTCCTCCTCCTCCTTCTTCTAATTCTTCAGGTGAGGTGAGGGAGCGTGCGCGGGAGGGGAACGCCAGGGAGTTAGTGAGGTGGATCTTGTAGTAGGTTGGGTTGGAGGTGGTGTTGAGGGTGAGGTCAGGTCGATAGATGCCTTTGCGGTAACCAGGGGGGAGAAGGGGGTCAGGGCGCGTCAAGGGGGTTGGATCCACTTGCCTCTCCACTCGATTGAAGTCACTGCAAGTAAGAACAGGACTTAAGGAACAGAACGTGTAACAGTTTGCCGGAGCAGATCACACAAAGGTCAACTATTGCAGTACCAGACCAATTATGACACTATAGGATTAGAAGCACATGTCAGGGGAATACCAAACCTAAGGAAGCATGAGGGTAAGTAAGTCTAACCTGAAGGTGAGTGTCCTGCAGACTGCTTGCCCGAGGTCTGTGACGGTCCATTCAGTGGCAGCGCGGGAGGTGACACGCTCAAAGTTCTCCAGGCACAGCTTACCCCACTCACCGTTCTTGCGGACCATAAGGTAACCTGCCACGTACATGGATACTGTAGAGTTGCGCGCACGCACGCACACACACGCACACACACACACACACACACACACACACACACACACACACACACACACACACCACTATAACCAAACGTGATATGAACAACATAACATTAGTGTGGTGAGGAGTTTAGTGTCTCACCTTCATCATAGTAATTGAGGGAGTCCGCTGACCGCATGTCCGGAGCGATGGTGACACAAGTCTTCTCGTCCTCCCCAGTGTTACAGTCGGGCCGGCCATCACACACTTGACTCTGATCAATACACTGGTTGGACCCGGAACAGATGAACTGGCCGGGCTGACACCACTCTGAGCACGTGGCAGAAACAGAAACATATAGGTCATAAAAAGAAAAGGGAAAAAAATAATAGTTATCTAAGATTTATGGAACTGGAAATGAAGGAAAATTACAAATACACAACAATAACAACACCTGTTACACTACATATTTCAACTTGTAGAAAATTTACTAAGCTGCATTTTTGTGTCTCTCTTACCACAGTTGGTCTCATCGGAGTGATCCCAGCAGTCCACGATGCCGTCACAGATCTTACGGTTGAGGAATTTGCTCCTGAGGAAGTCGGCGCAAGTGCAGTTGTCCTCGTCTGAATTGTCTCGGCAGTCCTGCACCAGATTGCACCGAGAAAACTCTGAGATACACTCGCCACCGCCACAACGAAACTGGGACTGGTTGGGACACACAGCTGGAGGGATGGCAGGATGGATGGTTAGTCTAGAGCACATATACATAAACACACACACACACACACATATACACTCTATCAATCTCTGTTAATCTTTATCTTGCTCTGTTACTCATCTCTCTGGTAAAAGTGCAGGATAAGACCTTCTGCCCTTTCTTTTTTCTCTCCTTCCCTACATACTATACATAGTGTACTCAACACATCTGTGAAGGTTTCAGGCGGCGCTCACCATTATTTACCTCGCAAAACGTCTTTGAAGTTATGTTAGGTTATGTTATGTTAGGTTGGTTAGGTTATGTTAAGTTATGGTTAGGGGAAGGTTGTTAGGTTAGGTTACGGTTATGTTATGGTTAGGTTCAGTTCAGCTAGGTTCGGTTATATAAGATTTTTACATTTTATTACCCAAATCCAGAATAAATCTAAGGTTGAGAACCCTAACTTTTGGGTAATAAAATGTAAAAATCTTATATAACCAAACCTAACCTAACTTAACCTAACCATAACATAACTGTAACCTAACCATAACTTAACATAACCTAACATAACTTCAAAGACGTTTTGCGAGGTTAATAATGGAGAGCGCCGCCTGAAACCTTCAAAGATTTGTTGAGTACACTATGTATAGTATGTAGGGAAGGAGAGAAAAAAGAAAGGACAGAAGGTCTTATTCTGCACTTTTACCCATCTCTCTTTGTTCTTTCCCTATTTTTCCTAACGATTTTAACTACTTTTTTTCTCTCTCTCTCTCTCTCTCTCTCTCTCTCTCTCTCTCTCTCTCTCCACTCACTGGGTCGTGTGTGGTTCCTGATGAAGTGTTCTGTGGTGCCGCTGTGGACGCTATAAGACACATCAACAGAGGTCTCGGTGTGCACTTCTACCTGCGATCCCATCCCCGCCCCTACCACTGTCGTCTTGATCTCGTTGTCCCCGTCATCAAGAATCTCATAGGAGTCCTTTGTGGGGGGCAAGGAGGTCGTTGTTGTGGTCGTTGTGGTCGTTGTGGTGGTTGTTGGGACTGGAATCAGGGACATCGGCCGAGTCATGACAGGGAAAAGCTCAAGGTTATAATTGTGAGTCGTGGAGGTTGTGGCAGCCTCAGTGGTGGCGGGTGGCGATGGTGGTGGTCTAGTGGGGCGGAGGGTGAAATAGGACGGTCTTGGGGTCCCTAGGTGGTAGAAAGGAGGCTTCCCCAGCACCAAGGGCCTAGAGGGGCGGAAGGGTAAAGGTCGGAGTGAGGAGGTGGTGGTAGTGGTGGTGGTGGCAGCAGTGGTAGTGGAAGTCTCTGGTGCTCTGGTGACGAACATTAACACTGAGGCGCTGTCGTCTTCAACGGAGGAGGAGGATTTCGTGTCCTCAGCTGGCTTGGGTGTTGGTGCTTCCACATTGCTGGCGGTGGTGGAGGACGTGGTAGAGACCGGCGGCATTGTGGTGGTGGTCAAGGAGTACAAGTGACCGAAGAGGATTTTATTGATTGACTCCAATATTTCATCCCGCACCTTGGCATCTTGAGTCGTCTGATGGGTGGTGTCGGCGAGTGTGGTCTCTGCGTTGGGGGTGACGGGGGTGTCAGTGGACGGGTACGTCTCGTTCTCCTCCTCCAAAGAAATAGTGTCAAAGATTTCCTGCAACAGTTCCTCCATAGTTTGTCCATCCTTGAGTACAAAGGTGTGGATGGGAGAGTTAGTGGTGGCCATTCCTGAGCCTGGAGACCTGCTAGAGATGCTGATGATCTGTGGGAGGAACGAACTCTCACTATCCACGCCGGTCACGAAGAGTGTTGTGTAGGGAGCTGCGGCAGGTGAGTTGAAAGGAAAGCTGGATCTTGGTGGTGTTGTAGGGCTGGGAGACACACGAGGGAGCTCCACCAACACTGGGTTATGCCTCAAGGGTGTCCCCATGTGAGGTGTGAATACTGATTGTTGCTTGAGTCCTGCTGAGCGGAGAGGAATGTAAGTGTAATCTGATCGTGATGATGTGTTGTTTGGTGCTGAGGGGGAAGGTCTGGTGAGGCTGCTGCGGTGACTGCCGTGTTGTCGAAGGTAGTACTGGATTGGCCTTCTCGTGGAGGTGGAGGTTGTTACCGGTGTAGGGAAGGTAAGGGGCGGCTGGCTGGCCTCCTCCTCCTTTACAGCTAACAGAGCCGCTTCTTCAAACTGTCTGAGCTGCTGGATCACCGCCGGGTCTGATAGATACACATTACTCAAGTTCCGCAGAAAAGTCCACAAATATACAGAGTCTGGGCCATCACCTTCCAACACAGGTGTGGAAGGGTCAGGGGCGTCCAGATCCAATGGCTTTCCTTGCCTCCTGAAGAAAATATCACCTTCAGGAGGTTCGTCGACGCCCCTGTTCCTGGTCCTCTGCAGGATTTCCTTAAAAGCGTCCTCGAGGAACTTTGTATCAAGGTGGCGAGATTCCCCACGTGTTGGGGTCATGGGCGTGGTGGTGGTGTCCTCTGGGGTGTTCTGCAGGTTCACAATGACCACGTTAGGGTAGTTTGACCTCGTCTTGTTGACCAACATGTAGCGCACGTTGGAGCCGGAGATCACAGGGACAGTTACATAGTTGTCACCCTCTGTGAACTCCCTGAGGGACTCTGGTTCTGTGCTGACTTGGTACACTGGACCAAGACGTGGCGCCTCCGTGGTGGGTCGGTACACAGGCGCCAAGGAGCTGCTGGTGATTGGGCTGTACACTGGATGGCGGGTCACTACACTCCCAGAGGTGAGAGTGTGTCCCCCGGCCAGGCCAGGCAGACCAAACTGGACGTCAGTACTGGTGGTGGTGACCAACTCAGTGTCCAGGATGAGAGGCTTCCGGGTGGTGAGCATATCCCAGATGCTGGAGGGAGGCCGAGTGGTGGGGGGCGTGGTGGAGGGGCTGATGGGGAACCTAAACTTGTCCAAAGGGAACCTAAACACCGGGGGCGGGCGGGGCGGCACTGGTTCCCGCACCCCAGAATAAGAGGTGACGTGTGGAGAGTCATGGGTGTGTAGTGTGGTGGTGGTGGTGGTGACGTGAGGTGCTTTGGGTGCTGCGTGGTACTCATTGAACACACTCTGGAAAGTCACAAGACGGTCCTCAAGGCTTGGGACCTCATGGCTTGGTGCCTCTGGGTGGCTGTGTACGTCATCTGAAGACTCATGTGGGGGAATAGTGACCATGACGGGGGAGTGAGGGGGATGATGGGGACGGGGGAGTGGGGAGGAGCCTGGGGACTGAGGCCGAGGCGTAGTGATGGAGAGCAGCTCGGCAAGGTAGGCGTGGAGGTCCTCCTTAGACAGGTTCCTCTTAGTGGTTGTCCTCAAGCCTCCAACACTTGCTGGTCCTTCAAGCTCAAGGAAGCGGGACGGCTGCGTGCTGACCTCCGGCCTGACAGTGGTGGTGGTGGTGGTGGTGGTGGGTGGTGTGGTGGTGGTGGGTGGTGTGGTGGTGGTGGGTGTTGTGGTGGTGGTTGGTGGTGTGGTGGTAGTTGATGTTGTAGTAGTAGTTGGTGGAGGAGGGGTTGTAGTAGTAGTGGTAGTAGTAGTAGTAGTAGTGGTAGTAGCAGCAGTTGTTGTTGTAGTGGTGGTGGTGGTGGGAGTTGTAGTGGGCGGCCTCGTGGATGTCGTCATTAGTGCCTGAAAATGTCTGTTTCTGTGGTTCGTGGAATACTCCAGCGAGGAAAGACGTGTAGGTGAGCGGTTGAGGCCTGGCTGTAGAGGGCTTCTGTCAGGCTCACTAAGAGGGCGAGGGGCGGGGGGCGAGGCAGGGATGGGACGTGCAAAGGGGTTGACAGGCCTCCAGGGACCAAACTGGTAGATGAGGTTGGGTACTGTACTGGTGGGCGTCTCTTCCTCTTGCTCCGCCGCCTGAAGAAAAAAAATAGACGTGGTGAGGACATGGCCAAGTCACGACCCGCTCCTCCCAAGGACACGAGCCTCCCGGAAAGTCTATATGAAACAAAAGAAAAAGGAAAAAAGAAAATTTCCCGTTTAGAGATACTTACCGTCTTGACGACCATGATCTTTCCGCCGGGAGCCTTCTGCGTCCCCTCCACATGGATGACCTGCACCTGCTCCTCCTGAGGCAGGGACGCCGCTCCGACCTGCTCCTCGGCCTCAGTCTCCCCTACAAGAAACACACCAACCAATGAGAGCCTTCCTCACCCTCACGCCGCGCCACCCAGCCCTCCTCTCCTCCCAGACACATAAAAGTGACATATCATTCACTCATATTTTCTTTTCCACCAAGATATTTTTTCCGTTACACCACCAGTGAGACAATATGGAATATTTTTTCATGACATTCCTCGAACGCATCTCGTGACGGGGGAAGACAAATGGGAGTAGAGGAAGAGAGGGAATAGAGAGAAAGAAAGAATAGGAGAGAAGGAGACACTCACTTGCCAGCCGTAGTGAGTCGATGTCTACAGCGACGCTCTGGAAGGCCACAGGTTCGAGACTCATCAGCTCCTGAAGCAATACGTCCTGTACGGCAGCCTCAGTGTTGTCCACGTGGCTGCAAGGACGAGGAGGAAGGAGGATAATGAAAGAGGAGGAAGAGGACATGAGTCAACATTTACAGATTACAAAGCACCGGAAAGCTAAATAAATAAAAACACATAAAATATAAAGAAATCTTTGCGTTTCAGCGGCTATTTTAATACCTCTCATATCCCACGCATCACCTGCTACACCTTACCCCCTCCACCCCTCCCCTTGGCCGCGGGGCTCACCTGGGCATCTTCCGGCGGTCGAGGGTGAGCTGGAAGAACAGGTGAAGGCCGCGGTTACTTGCTTGATTGTTACGGTTGAAACGAGTGACCTTGACGGAGCGGACAGATCCCTTCAAGAAGCTTCTGTTGTAGACTGCCATCAGCTGCGGCGGGGAAAAGAGAGTGAAGGATACCGATCAAGAGTGAGAGTAACAAGATAGGAGAAAAGGATAGTGATAGGTAGTGAGGGAGAGTGACAGGGAGATAAGAAACACTGATGTAGAGACGAGAAACACACAAGGAAAGGGAAAAACATTAATTAAGGAGACAGTTATAGGAAGTACAAGACGCGAGAAAGAGATAGTGATAGGTAGTGAGGAAAAGTGACAGGGAGATAAGAAACACTGATAAGAGATGAGGAACACACAAAGGAAGGGAAGAACATCAATTGAAGAGACATTGATAATGAGCACAGTACGTGAATCATTAATACTAACAATCACTGCCTATAATAACTGCCTCAGGGATTACATAGTTTATCAGGTGAGACAATGAGAGGACAGGTAACTGCTTCCCTTCAACACCTCAGCTGACTGACTGACTGACTGACATTGAGGTTCGTGAGAGGTAAGGCAATTTTTCTTCTCGATTAATTCTTGTTCAAGCTTTTTTTTCTTTTGCACAAGATGATGAGGAAAGACTGCCTCCGCCCCCCCTTACTAATCTGCATAGATGATTTCTTTCTTTTCTCTCTTTTTTCTTCTTCTGTCTCTCTATTCCTTTTATTATCTTATTGCTGTCCTTCCTTTCTTCCTTCCTGTCAATCCTTACTTTCCCTTCCCTTCCCTTCCCCCTCTATCTCATTCCTTTATCCTTTCCAATCTCACCGCGTTTCTCTATCTATTCTCACTTTTTCCTCTTCCTTCCCTCTTCTATTTCCTTTTTCTTTACTCTTTCATTTGTTTCCGTTCCCTTCCCTTCCTTTCCCTCTCTTCCCATCCCTTTCCTTCCCATCCTTTCCCTCTCTGCCCATCCCTTTCCTACCCTTCCCCTCTCTTCCTCCCGCCCATGACTTACCAACTTTCCTTCCCATCCCTTCCCTTCCCCTGTGTTCCTCCCGCCCGTGACTTGACTTATCCTCTTCCCTTCCCATCCTTTCCCTTCCCTTTCCCTGTCTTCCTCCGACCCGTGACTTACCATCTTTTCATACTTGGTAGCCTTAGCTCTGAAGGCAGGGGACTCGTGCACCGCTAAGTCTGATACCCAAGAGTCCCCGCGTGTCACAACAACCTCGCCGCTGTATTTCATCTCAACTGGAACAAGGAAGATTAAGAACTGTTATCGCTCGCTCGCACTCTCTCGCATCTCTCACCCGCACGCACTCTTTTTTGATTTCTCTCTCTCTCTCTCTCTCACTACAAGCATTTATAGATAGTCCTCACTCACTGTCACTGAAATATTGTATAATTTATGTAGGATGTAGAATTCTCTCTCTATTTTGAAGTTTTACGTGTAAGAGATAAAACTCCACTGATTTATTTTTGTCTTTCTTTTTCTCTTTTTTTCTCTCTCTTTTTACATGTGAAATCCTTATTTCTCCACCTCACTCATTCTTTAACAAGGCCAAGTATGCAAAGGGGTTACGTTGTCCTGCTTTCCTAGGGCAAAGCAGGCTTAGAAGGTGGAGGGTCGAGGGTGGAAGGTGGAATGGGGTGGAGGGTGGAATGGGGAGTGGAGAAGGTGGAGGGGGAATGGGGGAGGGTGGAATGTAGTGGGGGGAGGGTGGAGGGGATATTGAAATGCGAAACTTATCTTACCACTGGAAATCCACCCACTCATCTTCCACAAATTCCACACAGGGCAAAAGAGCATGTGTGTGTGTGTGTGTGTGTGTGTGTGTGTGTGTGTGTGTGTGTGTGTGTGTGTGTGTGTGTGTGTGTGTGTGTGTGTGTGTGTGTGTGTGTGTGTGTGTGTGTGTGTATGTGTGTGTTGAAAGGAAAACAAATAAATCTACATCACTCCACTCCTTCTCCTACTCTCGCTGTCCTCATTTCAAAAGACACACACACATACACACACACACACACACACACACACACACACACACACACACACACACACACACACACACACACACACACACACACACGGATAAAAAAAACAGGAAAAATAAAATAGAAACAAAATAATACTCACATTTGATGGCTTCATCTTCATTTGTCATAACTGTGATGAAGAAAAACAAAATAATTAGTCTCTCTCTCTCTCTCTCTCTCTCTCTCTCTCTCTCTCTCTCTCTCTCTCTCTCTCTCTCTCTCTCTCTCTCTCTCTCTCTCTCTCTCTCTCCGAAATATATATATATGCTAATTTTACATGTCGATGAATTATTTAATAAGCATACACGGAAAGCTTGAGCAGAAAGATAAGAAAATAAACAGAGTTATACAAAATTTCTTCGCTTCATTTACATATCATCTAGTGGCAGTTTTGTCTCGTTTCATTCACCTGCTTTCAATAAACGTTGCATGTAGTAAAGGAACAAGACACAATTTCCTTTACAGTATTATATTATATCACGCTGGAATGGCTGCAAGGGTAGTGGTGGTGGTGGTGAAGGAAGCGGACGAGATAAGAGGAAGTGAGAGAGGATGTGGCGAGAGGCGATGTTGTTGAATTTAAGACGATGGTGAAATATTATGAAAGATTATGATGGTAATGAGTGGCTACAATGAGGAGGAGGAGGCGGAGGCGGAGGAGGAGGAGGAGGAGGAGGAGGAGGAGGAGGAGGAGGAGGAGGAGGAGGAGGAGACTTAAATGAGCGGTGACATCATGATACGTGACGATTACTCTTATGATCCACTGTAAGTACAATAATTTCCTATCATATTTACAACCTATAAGTGAAGAAAAAGACTAAAATAATACCAAACCAAACTGGGGGAGTGTTAGGTTAGGCTAAGTTAGGCTAGGTTAGGTTAGGTTAGGTTAGGTTAGGCTAGGTTAGGCTAGACTAGGTTAGATTAGGTTAGGCTAGGTTAGGCTAGGTTTGGTTAGGCTAGCTTAGGTTAGGTTAGGCTAGGTTAGGTGCTACTAGGCTATGTTAGGTACGACTAGGCTAGGTTAGGTTAGGTTAGGTTAGGTTAGGTTAGGCTAGGCTAGGTTAGGTTAGATTAGGTTAGGTTAGGTTTCTGAAAATGTTAAAAATTCCTAAGCGTTTCCAAGACTCACCTCCAAGATAAACAGCGATGCCAACGATTCCCAGGACTGCAAGAATGACCAGGAGCACCGCACACCCGAACACCACACGGCAAAGACTGCGGCTGAAGTGGCGGCGGTAAGACTCCTCCGAGGTTGTGGTGGACGCACTCGACCCCCACAGACTGTAGCTGCAGAAGGCGAAGAAGAAGGAGTGAGTGAGGATAAAGAGAAGGGAGAGAGATGTGGAGGAGTGATATAGAGGGAAGAGGAAAGATAAGGGTATTGAGAGAAGTAAGAAAGGAAAAAAAAAGAGATGAAGGACCAGTACTCTCTCTCTCTCTCTCTCTCTCTCTCTCTCTCTCTCTCTCTCTCTCTCTCTCTCTCTCTCTCTCTCTCTCTCTCTCTCTGTCTCTGTCTCTCTCTCTCTCTCTCTCTCTCTCTCTCTCTCTCTCTCTCTCTCTCTCTCTCTCTCTCTCTCTCTCTCTCTCTCTCTCTCTCTCTCTCTCTCTCTCTCTCATTAATTATCAAATACCAAGTCTTTTTTTCATTTCCTAGACAGTCTCATTTCATTCTTTGATATTCAACAATTCGTGAGTCACTCACGGCAATACAATGTGAACAAAAACATGAGCGCCCTTCACTCATCCACTCACCCCTTACCCCTGCTCCCACCCCTTACCCCTGCATCCACCCCTCACCCCTGCACCCACCCTGCCCACTGTAGGAACGGGATACGAGGCGAGAGGGAGAAAGGAGGCTGGGGAGAAAGGAAGAAAGGATGCAATGGAAGTAGAAGGCAAGGAAGTGAGAGGAAACAAACAGGAAGGTGAGGTAGAGAGAAGGGGAGTATGAGAGGCATCAAACCAAACAGGAAATAACAAATAAGTTGGAGGAAGTAGAGATTTAAATGCACTTTTTAGATCAACAATAATAAGAGAGAGAGAGAGAGAGAGAGAGAGAGAGAGAGAGAGAGAGAGAGAGAGAGAGAGAGAGAGAGAGAGAGAGAGAGAGAGAGAGAGAGAGAGAGAGAGAGAGAGAGAGAGAGAGAGAGAGAGAGAGAGAGAGAGAGAGAGAGAGAGAGAGAGAGAGAGAGAGAGAGATAGTAGATACATTCTAGTACATTTCTGAAGCAGGACAGAAGGGAAATGTGTCTGAAATCATCGGAGTTAGGGTAATAATATATGAGTAATCAAGCGCAGGGTCCAGCAGGCAGTAAGGTAAGGTGGGTGGTAAGGAGAGGATGGAGAGTAAGAGGTTTGCGAGCGGGCGAGTAGTTGTAGAATGTTAACCCCCTAAGATTGGCACTTCCGGTGGAGGTAACAAACACACACACACACACACACACACACACACACACACACACACACACACACACACACACACACACACACACACACACACACACACTGGTCAGCCCTTGAGACTTACTAATGAGCCTCGTTATAGATATCTAAAGGCCAGATAAGCATTTGCACCTGAAAACTCTCCCCTTCCTCCCCCACCGAAGGCCGCCACAGACCACAGCAGGGCCGCCAAGGAACCACAACCACCTAACACTCACGGACAAGGATCAGCTTCACTTAACTATCTACACTGACCATCATTATGTACTACTACCTTCCGCTTGTACTCTTCCTTCCTTGTCAGTACATAAGACGTTCATCCACTCAGTCAAACACGTTAACTAGTCACTCAATTAATCAGAAAGTTATTTAATTTAAAAGAAAATCAGTCAGTTAGTCAGTCATATATACAACAATAATCACAGTTAATCAGTTGCTTGTATATCAATCAGACAATCATTCTTTCAGTCTACCCGCTAACCAGTCAGTCAGTCAGATAAGCAACCATAAATCAAGTAAACAACGCACACACACAGTCACCCACACTTACATAGCCGACCAGACACAATCAGTATACAAATCCATTATTCATTCCGTCAAGTCAAGTCGCAAGGGGAGTGTACTTACCTGAGCGGCGTAGACCCTGGGCGGGAGACATAGCCGTAAGGAGTGAAGTCTGAGCCCGGGGCGGTGGTGGTGGTGGTGGTGCCTCGTAGGAAGGAGACGCCATCTGCTGATTCCTGTAAAGAACAAGACGAAAAACAATAAATAATGAGAAATGGATGAGGATAAATATAGTTAGATTGAAATAATGATGGAAGTGAATAATATGTTAGGAGAGGAGAGAGGCGTAAAGAGAGGATGGGAGAGTTAATGAGGGATGAGGGAGGGAGAGGTGAGGGAGGGAGGGGTGAGGGAGGGGCGTGAAGGCTGCCGTATTCTAGATAACTTGAAAACACAGAGAACATAACAGTGCAAGGAAACCACAACTTCTTGTTCGTTTAAGTGCCGACACTGTGCACACAGACACACCCACACACACACACACACACACACACACACACACACACACACACACACACACACACACACACGCACACACACACACACACACACACACACACACACACACACACACACACACACACACACACACACACACACACATTTACATACACATACACACATAAACACACACACCACCACTACTATTATTACTACTACTACTACCACCATCAACAAAACAGTCACGGTCACAAGTCACAGAGAAAAGCGCAAACTTCACCTCTTTTGTTTTTTATCCAATGTCTGTGGCTCGTGCGAAGCAATAATTAACTTGCACTGACTGACATTTCTTGTTTGACGCAATTAACATAACCAAAAAAAGGTTAAACAGAACAACAGAACAAAACAAAAAAAAAGTGTCCACCGTTTTAACCTCGCATTGAAAAGTTAAAGATGACAATTGTTTTTTTCATTTTCAAAGCTCGTTTACGTTTTAAAGAACAGCGAGTGAGTGGATCAGCGGTGGATTGGGTGGAGTGAGTGAGCTTGTCTACCGCTGCTGATCCACTGGAGTATAAAATATACTCAACAGACAAATGATTTCGACACAAAATTTGGTAAACATGAGGTCAGAACATTATATTTTGTCTTGAATTCCTTTACGTGAACTCCGTCAACACGTTTCTGGAACTAATCTAATCTTCCCTCTTAGAACTCTCATACCATATACTTTTTAGGTAGTGGCAATTAAACAGTATTTCTATTTTCTTTTTATAGTTTATGGCTTTTCGTAGTCCTTGACCAATGCCTTGATCATGTAAATAAAAAGAAAAACGTAAAAAGGTTACGACAACAGCCAGGCAGTGACAAAGATCAATGCAAGGTTACAAAGACGATATCTCTCTCTATCTTCCATCTACTTTACCTACATAGTGAGTAGTTTCTGCCGCTCTGCACCCATGATTGAGCGAGCCCTTGAACCACTCTTGATGATGACACACACACACACACACACAGACAGACAAACACAATGAACAGGTGAGTGCATAATATACTTCAGTGGATAAGCAAAAACAAGGGAAACGCGAGTAACAAATTCACAACAAATACTTTCATTTTTCAAGGTTTGTGAGTCACGCTAAGAGGAAGGAGAATAATGTATGAACAGTGACTCCCGTGTTCAAGTGACAGGTAACATACAAGAACATACATATACTATCATACACATACTTTCAACAGATACTTTCCATTTCAAAACCTTGCGCATCGGAGGAAGAGTTATAAAATATAGGACAGTAATACACTTTAGGGTCACAAGTTTAAGTGATCTGCGATGCTCTTTTCTTTCTCCAGTGCGTGTGTGTGTGTGTTGTATAAAGATAGGCAGAAGTAAGAAATCTGCGACAGTCCCTTTCCAATATGTATGTCAGGCAAGGAAGAAGATACATAGAGGATGATACTAAACTTGATACAAATAATAAGTATTGTATTTATAAAGGAAAATATCAATAACTTTTCCTTATTGAAGCCCACGAGTCATTGGAAGGCGAAGGAGCGGGACAGTCTTTTGTTTTTGAATAATTGTCTTACGCTTGAGGAGGAAGAAAAGGAATAATTGATAAGTAAAGGAAGGTAATTAAAGGCTTGTAGATGGCCTTTTGTGGTGTGTGTGTGTGTGTGTGTGTGTGTGTGTGTGTGTGTGTGTGTGTGTGTGTGTGTGTGTGTGTGTGTGTGTGTGTGTGTGTGTGTGTGTGTGGTCAGTACTGTGGTCACGCGGCCATTACTTCCCCCACGTCACGCCCTTCACACGTCTTCTTCGCCGGCAGGAAAACAGGAAGCGACGCGTTGCAAGATAAATAGGGAGGAAAAAGATAGAAAAAAAAAAGGCTGTTATTATGGTTTTTTTTTTAGGTACGCGGATGCTGTTTTGTTTTTGTTTTCTTTTGTGTTTCTTATTCTT
This sequence comes from Metacarcinus magister, assembly GCA_029783475.1. Classification (NCBI taxonomy): domain Eukaryota; kingdom Metazoa; phylum Arthropoda; class Malacostraca; order Decapoda; family Cancridae; genus Metacarcinus; species Metacarcinus magister. The sequence goes on from JAPQNM010000016.1 coordinate 9,619,551, forward strand.
TTCGTTTAATCAGTATTCGTAAGCATGTTTTTTTTTTATTATTATTTTCTGTTTAAGTTATCGGTTTGTGAAGGAAATGTCGATGTTATGCTGTCTATACACATGTTTGTTATTTGTTCGTATATGTGTGTGTTTCTATATGACTAAACACACACACACACACACACACACACACAGGTACACAGTCACGTCCGCTAGACTCCCGCTGCGCCAACTAAAATATCAAACCAAAAGTTCATACAAGCTACAGTGACAACTAAAAACACGTATACGAAAGACTTACATGCAGTACACACACACACACACACACACACACACACACACACACACACACACACACACACACACACACACACACACACACACACACACACACACTGATACACCTTTTCTACATCCTTTAAGATAGATTCCCGTGACCCTCTGTTGACTTTCACCACTAAGAAGACCTTGAACTATCGGAGCAAAATATTCTCCTTCGTCAGCAGTATGTCAGCGGCGCACCCTCGGAGACGCGCACTGTGACAGGAGAAGGAGGAGGAGGAGGAGGAGGAGGAGGAGGAGGAGGAGGAGGAGGAGGAGGAGGAGGAGGAGGAGGTAAAGGAGGAGGGCATTGAGGTGGAGGTTAAGAGGGAGCACCAGGAGGAGACTCAGGATATGGAGGAGAATGTGTGTCTAAGAGGATAGATATTTTGTATTATATTTTTGTGGTTCTGTTTTGACCTGAATTCCTCGTCAGGTATTTGGATCGTCCCTGAGGCAAGACAAATGATCCTGGTTTGAAGGCTGCTCGACGCATCTCGCCCTGCATTTATTTATCAAACCTCGATCTACATCCCATATTCTCCCTCTCCTCCTACTCCCTAGTGTCCCAGGATAAACACTTTCTCCTTTCTGGCTATGTATAAATATAAATGTAAATATAAAAACACACTTCTTTTATATTTTATCTGACAGCATAGAGTTCACCGCAACAAGTGACATCCATCAATTTTATAATATTTTTGTCATCCACTTTCAAAACATATACTTTTCTCTCTCGTGTTTTTTCTTTCCTATCTTTTGTTTTTACCCTGAAGTACCGCTATCTGGGAAATATATACATATATAAACTTATACATTCACACACGTACAAATCTATCTATACATCCATCACGTACGTACCTTACACTTGTATATATATATTTTTTTTGTCCCAAGTTTACCGTAAGTTTGATACCGAGCGTCTGACTAGAGTAAAAATAAAAATAAAAGATACACATTTAAGTATATTTCCTAGAATTACGGATTGGAGTATCACATATTTACTTCACACACGTATTTATAGAACTCAAAGTACTAAGACAACACTACTAAAATAATAATAACACTAGAGAGGACATCTAAATAGTATAAGAACACGAGAGAGACGCTTAATTTCCCTCATCCGTTCCAGTAAGCGAGACGAAGGACCGAGCAACACGATAATGAGATCCCGTAAGAAGGCGAGACGAAACACACAAACAAAACAGTACCATCGATCTGGGTCTTATTGACGCCTATGTACACGAGGCCAAAAGACGTTCCTAGTGATAAAAGTGTGAGAGAGAGAGAGAGAGAGAGAGAGAGAGAGAGAGAGAGAGAGAGAGAGAGAGAGAGAGAGAGAGAGAGAGAGAGAGAGAGAGAGAGAGAGAGAGAGAGAGAGAGTACTGTTATGTTACTGAGAATTAGGAGAGAAACTTCTGTGATAATAATGAAAGACACCGATAACGTTCTCTCTCTCTCTCTCTCTCTCTCTCTCTCTCTCTCTCTCTCTCTCTCTCTCTCTCCTCATCTCTCTCTCTCTCTCTCTCTCTCTCTCTCTCTCTCTCTCTCTCTCTCTCTCTCTCTCTCTCTGTTAGATATATAGCGGTTAGCGGAAGGTACAATTACGTTACACAACAAGTCTTTTCCGCTGTTGTGGTATGTGTTACGAGCTCAAGGTGCAAACAGTCACACACACATACACACACACACACACACACACACACACACACACACACACACACACACAGCAGTAGTAATAGTAGTAATAATAATAATAATAATAATAATAATAATAATAATAATAATAATAATAATAATAATAATAACAATAACAATAATAATATGCACATGAATAATAAGAAACACAATAACTTTTCCAGGAAGCACAACAGTCCCCCAAAAGGTCCTTGTCGCCGCCCGTGTCCTGCCATTCCTCCTTCATCACCCCTTGGAGGAGGCCGCCCGCCCGCCCACACTACCCTCACAACCAAAAACAAGTTCCATGTATTGTTCTCATTTTTTCCTCTCCTCAGATCCTGTAACCACGTGCGTGCATTGACTATATTAAGATTTCATAATGGAGAAGATGTAGTCACCGCTGTCCATGTTTTTTTTTTTTTAATAGAGGAGGACTAAGATAGCTGTTACGAAACTTTTAAAATGGATGAAAAACGCAATGATTTTTTTCTTCTTCTTGCATTTCAGTGACCGGGTTATGATGCTTCTTCACATTCTTTGCTTGATTTCAAAAGTCAGCGTGCCACGGAGGGCGTCGCCAGGGCAGAGGGAGGCACGCACTCAGCTCTCGAAGGTTGAGAATATTCGTAGGTTATGGTTGGTTAATTTTGTTTAAGATGCTGGTCTGTTAATGAAAGGATTGAGGGAAAAGAGTCGTAAGAGTTTTCAGTGACTCGATAATCCTATTTAAAAGAATAACGTCCCATTTCTTTTTTAAGTGTATGAGGTACTTATAATTTCAAGGATACCATATTAGCGGCGTCCTTAACCAAATACGTGAAACATTATCTTTTGTTTAAGTCTTACGTAAGAAGTCTTATATCATCTTTGAAATAAATGTTCGACAACCCCAATGACTTCAGTAAAAAGACTAAAAAGAAAAAACTACTATGTCAATGCCTTGGGTGAATAAAATAAAAAAAAAGGTTTTACTGTTTCAATACCTTTTGAAAGAATAAGTTATGCTCTCAATGCCACGAGGAACAAATGTTTAACTTGCTCAATGCACTCTTAACTTCATTCATACTTTGAGACCTTCACTGCCTTTCTTAAACACTGAACGCCCTACTTACTCAATGCTCTTGGACGCCTAACATCCTGCCACATTTCACCCCTTCACGAGGAAACACATTACGTCCGACCAGAGGAAGGCGATGGAACGGAACCTCAGCAGACCACCACATCCGATGCAGCTGATTTCCAAGGCGATGAAGAAACAAGTGAACGATTGGATGCAGTGAAGTGTTCTCCCGCTGAAGTGTAAGAGGGACGGGGGAGGGGCAGGGGTTGGGGGTCATACATCCTCCATTGAAAAAATACCCATTGTTTGTATCGGAACAATGACGGGAGGGATTGGAGTATCGTTCAGCCTTCTATTACTTATGTATTTCTTTCCCTGGCAATTCATTTTCCATCCGAACTGATTCAGAAATATTCACATGTCTTATATTAGAGTACTGACAAGCGGGAGTGGAATATCAGGCAATCCTTATTATATAACATGTATATCCTTCACAAACTCACCGACAATTCATCTTTACCGATACTGATACACAAAATTCTTAGTATTGATCGGAAATACCTCGCAGGGTAAACATTTTCAACACTCCCTCCATCCATCGCCTCGAATATATTCAAAAGCGACTGTGTAAATCTTTCTTCACTAAATCATCGGAAAGTGCCAACGTTGCCTTGAGGAAAATCGATGCCGCTACACACAACGCGAGCGACGCCCAGGAAAATGGTACACTATGTCGGAGGTGATGGCCGCTCTTGCTCTGCTTCCAATATTTCATGCGGGAATATGACGTAGGAGGAGGAGGAGGAGGAGGAGGAGGAGGAGGAGGAGGAGGAGGAGGAGGAGGAGGAGGAGGAGGAGGAGGAGGAGGAGGAGGAGGAGGAGGAGGAGGAGGAGGAAGAGGAGGAAGAGGAGGAGGAGAAGGAGGCACAGAGGGCACGCCACAATGCACGCGGAAACGTAGTCTGGAATTTATGTATGTCAAAACCTGTTCCTAAAATGCCGTGGACAAGTTCACGGTCACAAGTAGGAAGGTAAAAATAAAGTATTCCGAACATGGTGTTGGCTAATTAAAGGGAGGCAGGTGAAGGGGGGGGGGAGGAAGGGTAAGGGGGAGAAGTGACTATGATGGAAACAAGTTCTAGAGATGTTTTGATGCTTCTACTGGTGTCTCTCTCTCTCTCTCTCTCTCTCTCTCTCTCTCTCTCTCTCTCTCTCTCTCTCTCTCTCTCTCTCTCTCTCTCTCTCTCTCTCTCTCTCTCTCTCTCTCTCTCTCTCACGTAAAGCTATATTTAAACTCTGAATATAATAAGAACAAGGGAACTTATAATATTGGACAATAAAAGCGAATTGGAAGCTGGAGTTACAAGTACCTTACACACACACACACACACACACACACACACACACACACACACACACACACACACACACACAACAATGACCACAAATAAACCCAGAGTACATTTAATACCTCATCCATGTAGTCTAATTATTATCATTATTATTATTTTTACTATTATTACTCTTATTATATTACTTGTTCCTTCCAGTAATAAAAGTAAATACATATATATATTTTTTTCCACGTAAACTCACCCCCGGAGAAGACACTGGCTTGTGCGTCTTCGTTACTCTTCCTAGATGCACCTTGCAGGCTCTAACACTTTTCCACGAGGACAGACTCACAGTATCAATAGGGTGGTGCGCCTCGCCCCTGCCCCCAGCGCGCTCCTCGGGGCAGAAGTGGGGTTTGGTCTGATGCATCTCCGGGTCGGCGGCCGAGCACCAGGAGGGCCGGTCATTTACATCATAGGAGTGGCCGAGAACCTTTTTCACACGACTCATCATCCCGCCTCTGGATACTTACTTACTTCCCTATTGAAGTCACTGAGTTTTCCCAGAATGAATTTCTTTGTTATTTTTCCGTGATAGACTAAGGTATTTCTAGTGCGTCATTGTTTTGTTTCCTTGTTTCTGTTGATCACTTCTTGTTATCTTGTTGAAGTCACCAGTTCCTTGTAGGTGGACTATAGCGTAAAGCGTAACTTTGGATCACTCGTTGCTGCTTTGTTGAAATCACCATGTTTTTTAAGACGGTTATAACCCATGTATCTATCGTACATCATTGTTTTCTTGACACCATTGTTGGGTATGACATTTTTTGGTGCTTAGAGTCACACACACGACGCTGCTCTCAATACCAGGTGTCCATTGTGAAGAGTATTGTTCGAACACTTTTTACGTTGGACACTCTTCCACTGATTACTCAACGTGGAGACTGACAACATTTCCTCGGAGCAGTTTTTCTTAGTTTTCAATTACACAACTTGAACTTGAATTGTTCTTGAGTTGCATAATCCCTTTGCTTGAAGTATGTAGTATCAGCTTTGATTAGCGATGGATTCTGTCACCGGTTAGGGATCAGCGACACAAAGGGCGGATAAGACACAGCGACACACCACCTCTGTCCTTATAACCTTGCGCGAGGCTCCACTAGGCAGCGGTCACGCGAGGCTCAGGTGAGGACGAAGTTCATGTATAAATCATGAATAACAAACTTTGATGAACATTTCACTATTTTCAAACGTCACCATTCAGTCCTAAGGTCCTCTTCCCCCCCAGAGGCTCACCATTAAGGGCTGTCACTGTCCCCTACGAGCCTGGTAAGTTAAATAAAAGGTTGATGGGCAAGGAGAGTGGGAGGCGGCGAGGAGAGACACGCCCGCCCTCATTGGTTGTCCGAGGAAGACTGACCAGGTATGAGAATCAGCTATGCGCCGCCCGCCCCGCGCTGACATCACCACCACCACCACCACCACCACCACAACCACCACCACCACCGCCGCCACTATCACCTAGCGCCGCCCACCTTGTTGCCTCCGCACGGGCGTGACACCCACTCAAGACGTTAAAAAGGAAAGACATCATGAAGCACTTTAGACTAAGCATCACCCGCCCATCACCCATCACCCGCCCATCACCCATCACCCACCCATGTACACCCACCACCCACCCATATACGTACACACACACGGCACACATAACCCACACACAGTACACATAACCCTCTCTTCCTTAAAACACACACACAGACACACACACACACACACCTGGACACTCACCCCAAAAATAATAACCGAAAACAACGCAGCCTATAATCTCCTCCAACAATTCTCTCACAAAAGTCAGCCCAACGCAAGCACCATGACCAATCTTCCTCCTTGAAGCTGCACTCAACACACAGGAACGGAGGCTGAGTGGTAGGATAGAGCTTAAGGGGAAGAGTGAGTGGTGAGTGAGTGAGTCAGTCTTTTCTTGGGTCCCTCGGTAATCTCAAGCCCGAAGGTGTTGGTGGGACAAAGAGGTTAGGTAGTTTTAGAATTCTTTGGTAAGGTAGACAAGAGAATAGATGGGAAGGGAGGAAGAGTAAAAATATATAAAAAAAAAAATTCGTACTAAATTATTAAAAAAAAGTTGAAACGTAAGAGAAAATAAAACAGGATTTCAGGTCCAAACATTTTTACAATAGGGTTATATTTACTAATTAACTCAACCCTTTCATGAACGACCTTAACACAAAGATTACATTCGCTCTCCCTTGCATACCGCTGCGCCAGGTGAAGTAGAAGTAGTAGTAGTAGTAGTAGTAGTAGTAGTAGTAGTAGTAGTAGTAGTAGTAGTAGTAGTAGTAGTAGTAGTAGTAGTAGTAGTAGTAGTAGTAGTAGTAGTAGTAGTAGTAGTAGTAGTAGTAGTAGTAGTAATAGTATAAAACCTTTTCTTATCTTTTTATCTTCAGGTATAGAAGTGTCAATTGAAATTTACACTAAAGTCAATTATTATTTTTTGAAGGAATTTAGGCGTATCGAGAGAGAGAGAAGGAAAGGGTTAACTAGAGATTCATTACATTCTTCTCTGGATTATCACTTAGATGGGATGATTCTCCTTGGTAACTAATTCTACATTCCTTAGACACCGATAAGGATAAGACAGATAGAGGGAAAGAAAAGTGAGTGTGATAATGATAATGATGATGATAATGATAATAATAACAATACTACTACTACTATTACTATACTAACAACGACACACACACACACACACACACACACACACACACACACACACACACACACACACACACACACACACACACACACACACACACACACACACACAATAACTTTCTTCCCTGGAACAAAAAAATATATGAATTCAGCGAAGGGAAACTTATGAAAGGAGAGCAGGGGAGGGAGAGCGAGATAGGGAGGAGAGAGGAGAGGGAGGGAGAGAGAGAGAGAGAGCAAAACACGAGGACACGACACATTGAGGGTGGGAGAGACTGAGAGAAGGAGGGAAGGAGAGACAGAGGGAGAGAGAGAAAGCCAGCCAGTCACAGAGTTAGAGATAAGACAGCTGAAGGTCGATGGATAGAAGAGGTAGACAGAGGTAGCACTAGCCATCCTTACATTCCTATATAGTAGCATAGAGGAGGCTTATGGAAGGAGGTAAGAGGTGATGAAGGAGTGAAGAAGACTATGGAGTGAGAGGGTGAGGATGGGAATGATGAAGAGATAAGAGAGAGATGTCTAGAGTTAAGTAAAGGGAGAGACGAAGCATTAAAAGGAAGTTAGTAGAGTGTGTAAGGTAAGGATAAATGTGTGAGAGTATGAGGAAGGTTATGTAATGAAGTGAGAAAGTTCCTAGGTAGTTTAAGGTGAAGGAGGGACTAAAGAAAAGAGGAAGGGAGGAAAGTAAGGAAGGTAAAGGGTTGGAGAGGTTCTGTTTCCCTCCTTCGTTTCTTTTCCATAGTACACCAAGGTTAGTGTATATTTCTGAAGGTTGGGTAATTAGTATGGGAAGTATTGTGTATAGAAAGACCAGTAGTAGTAGAAATTTTTTACTATTATTATTATTATTATAACTTCTACAAATTTTACTACTACTACTACTACTACTAACTACTACTACTACTACTACTACTACTACTATTACTACTACTACTACTACTACTACTACTACTACTACTACTACTACTACTACTACTACTACTACTACTACTACTACTTCAGATATATAAGGTGGTTCACAATATCTAGAAACATGCGTCTATGTTTCCTGTGTGGTCGTAAAAATCTCCTAAAAAGAGATGAGAGCAGAGGGCTGGGAACACCTTGCAGAATTTTTTTTATTACCACGAAACAAAGAAAAGATAACCAGGAAGGATTTTTATTTAATTTCTCTTTTTTGTGTTTTGTTATTTATATTTATTTTTTTATATAAATTAAGTAATGGCAAAAGCAATAAACAATGAGAATATTACAGAAAAAACAATACATATTTTTTTTCCCATTGAATTTACGACATGGAGAATACAGACAAACAGACAGACAAACATACAGACAGACAGATGGACAAACATACTAAGGGGGAGGCGGGGGGTAGGGGGAGAGTGTGCGAATTTGTACTAAAAAGAGTTATGATAATAAAAAATAACTAACAATTTAAAACGACGGCTTCCTGGTTGTCAGAAAATGTCACACTTAATTCTTTAATATTTAACGACTCTACTTACTTTGTTACTCATAAAACAGTGAGTGACCTTCCCGCTTCTATTTTATTATGTATGTACACACTCACAATGATTGGCTGAGGTCAAGACTCACGACTATTACTATTACTATATTTATTATTATTATTATTATTATTACTACTATTACTACTACTACTACTACTACTACTACTACTATTACTACTACTACTACTACTACTACTACTACTACTACTACTACTACTACTACTACTACTACTACTACTACTACTACTACTACTACTACTACTACTACTACTACTACTACTACTACTACTACTACTACTACTACTACTACTACTACTACTACTACTACTACACTACTACTACTACTACTACTACTACTACTACTACTACTACTGTTTCTATCACTCTCACCGAAGACAATTAAAACGTCAATGACACGTAACTTGTTCTGTGTTTTTGTATACTTTCTTTGTTTCTCTCCTTGTGTGTGTGTGTGTGTGTGTGTGTGTGTGTGTGTGTGTGTGTGTGTGTGTGTGTGTGTGTGTGTGTGTGTGTGTGTGTGTGTGTGTGTGTGTTTCCAGACTGACCTTCCACTCAACACTTAACATCTTGTAACCTGTAGTTTCCATTTCCTCACGTTCACACACACACACACACACACACACACACACACACACACACACACACACACACACACACACACACACACACACACACACACACACACACAAACACACACACACACACACACACAAACACACACACACACACACACACACACACACACACACACACACACACACACACACACACATACTACAACAAACATAAACTTTAAGATTCATAATAGTTTACGTCAGTGGAAGAATACGATAAATCCACGAAATTCAAACCAGATATGGACGCAGAAGAACATAATTTTTGCTCCACTACTACCACATAAACCACAAACAACCTTCTCCTAATCTTCTTACGCCTCCTCCTCCTCCTCCTCCTCCTCCTCCTCCTCCTCCTCCTCCTCCTTTCCCTGAGGCGTCTCGGGAACAAGACTTCAAATTACAAGTCTTCAGCTTACAAGTGAAAGAAAATATTTACCTTCATGCTTATTTAACCGCGACTGGAATACTAAAAACCGTCTTTACGATGTTAGGTATTAGAGTCATTCCTTTCTAGGGTGATGTTCTTCGCTTTAAGAGTTAGAGGTCCTGTGACTCTACGTAATTTAGTGTTTTGATTCATGTAATCATCAACGCTGCCTGAAAACTATTACATAAACTAAGAAATCAAGAAACAGTCAAAGATTACCAAATATATTCCTCTCATGTGACTCAAACCAGATAAAAGCGTATAGTTATCACTCACATAACTGAACACAACAACGTCAGGGCGCCAGGGATACATGGGGTTCTAGATACCAAAGAAAAGTCATCCTAAGAAACAGTTCCGCGTGTTAGTTTAGTTGGTTGGGCGGCGGCACGTTCCTCCCGTTGCAAAGGTCGACTCCTGAGGGTAAAACGAACGTGGTATAGCTAGCTCTCCCTCCCTCTCCCTCTCCCTCTCTTTCTCCCCCTCTCCCTCCCTCCCTCCCTGGACCACGTGTGACATTTGTGGAGTCAGTTTTCCTCTCACAATAGTAATAATTCTGACGTCAATAGCAAAGGGAAGAAAAAATAAATAAATTGCGTGTATTCGATGTTGTTTTATTTTTTTTCTTGTGAGACGTGATTCAAATTCATCCATATTTCTCTTTTTTTTCTCCTAACTGAAGTAGATATAAAAAAAAATAGAGTTCATTATTAATAAAGCTAAATAATAATAAACATTCCTAGCTTCTTCCATCACGAAAAGAGTTACAATGAGAAGAACAAAACGTGAAAAATGAATAATTCGCAACTAGAGAGAGTGATAAGTAAGGTAGGATAGGTAAGGAGGGTAAGTAAGGTAAGGTAAGGTAAGGCAAGACAGTAAAATACACTAATAACATAATTTCCTCTCCCTTTACTTTTAATTAATCTTCCTTCCATCCTTAGCGTCCAGCCTTTACCTACGCTGATCAGGGCGTCATTAACCCTTTAGTTTGATGTTGACAAAGCGGTGGAGAGGAACGAGGAGCTTGTACTGGTGCTGGGGTGAGGATGATGATGATGATGATGATGATGATGATGATGATGATGATGATGATGATGATGATGATGATGATGATGATGATGATGATGATGATGATGATGAGGACAGGGAGGAGGAGGAGTAAGAGAAAGAAGATGAGGAGGAGGAAGAAGAAGATAAGGAAGAGGAGGATAATGATGATGACATAATGTTTTCCTGAGTCATCCCAACACAGTGTTTCTTCACCTCACCTCCATCACCACCACCACCACGACTGTTATGTATCTTACTTCCTCCTTCCTTTTCTCCTCTTCTCCCTTGTGCATCTTCATCGTCTTCCTCACACCTCCCTCCCTTCTCACTTTCCTCCAGCCTCAACTTCAGAATTCTTTCCTCCAATCTCCCATCTCCTCATCATTTTCCTTCCGTTTATAACTTAACCTTCCTTTACCATTATCTTCATCATATACCTTTACCCTCATATTCACTTCCTCTCTTCCTTTGTCTCACTTTTCTCTTGCACTATAACTATCTCCTCTTCGTTTCCTTTCACTTTCCTCACATTTTCTCCCTTCATCTTGTTCTTATCTCCTTGTGCTTGTTTGTGTGGCGTGTGGTGCAGTGAGGTGAAGACGTGCAGGCATGTAGGCGTGTAGGGGGACAGGATGCGTGGGTGAGACGGGAATCACTGGAACATTGTCTTCAGCGCCGCGACAACCCGCTGAGTAAGACCATTACATCAACAGTGTGATTACTTCCTTCACCCGCTGTGGGAACTTCGCGGCCCAGATGTTTGTGGGAAGTTTACATTCCTCTCCCTCTTATTCCTTCAAAACGAGGTTCCCACTTCCTCGTTGCTGTCGTGTCACACTCCTGCCGCCCGCTATGATAAGTGCGCTAATGAACGCCTCTCTGCCTCTCTGTCGCCGCCACCAGCTCGTGTTACGCTCAAGTGGGTGCGTCTCCATCTGTTTGTTGGTGGTCCTTCACGGATTAAACCTTCGCTTAAACCCTTTATTTCCCACTCAAAGGTGTGCGGCTTCCCTCCACTCGTTCCCTATATTGCTACTTCCTCTTTTCATTGCTCCTTTGTAGATGTCCGCCTCGGTCTCCACAACTATTTCATGTATTATACCTTCTTCCTTAATCGTTCCCTCACGTGTAGAGTGGGTGTTGTGAAGGCATAACATCTTCTAATGTCACTTCATCGATCCACGTCTCCTCGGCGTGACTTGCTGTGGGAAGTTGTTTGAGTCTCCCTTGCAGGTGTGTGAGGCAAGCAGGTGGCCTCGCCCTCTGCCTCCCTTCATGGCGCAGTGGAGGACATTCCGGCGGGAGCGAAGCAAGGAAGGAGACTGTAGGAGTCTCTTCGCTGCCTGTGTCGCCATGTTGTGAAACCCTGGCGTCATCATGTAAGCCTGTACGTGATGGACTTCAAAGTAAAGGCGACAATGGAGCACGTGCGGGCGGCGGGCGGGTGGGCGGCAAGGCCTCGTGGACAACAGTGTCAGCCTTCTCTTGCGCACCGCCTCATCCAGCGTCAAGGACTCAGGTACCAAGCATCGCGGGTACCAAGTGTCTCTGGAACCCAGCATCCCAGTCTTACATCGCCCGAGGCTGTGTCCGGCAAACTCGTCCTTCCTCGTTACGGAAAAAAGATGCCTGATTGTATAATGTTTTTGCATCACTTCTCGGCACACCAACAGCTGCAGCCACACACGAGCTGCTCACACTAACGCTTCTGTAATACTAATAGTTACGATTGGACCAAACTTAGGGTCATGCTCTTACAGTTTGAAGATTACTTAATGGAAATGAATGTATGTAAGAATGCATGTATATATGAGTGCATGTTTAGGTCTGTGTATATTGATAGATTAATTAGTTTTTGTCGCGCCTCGCTGGGTCTTACAGGCGGGGGCGGGGGCGGGGGCGAGGACGAGGGCGGGTGTGTTAGGTCGGAAAGTTCAACCGAAGCATTTTTATGTTCTTTGGCCTCGAAAAGCGTCATTTGGGCCGCAACGTTCTAACCATAGCAAGAGTTTGTTTTTCCCTTCATATCTGCCCTTCTTAACAATTTTACAACAAAATTCTGCCAACTGAAACACATTACCTGACCGCACACAACCTTTCCTCCTTCTCCTTCTCCTCCTCCTTCTCCTCCTCCTCCTCCTCCTCCTCCTCCTTCTCCTTCTCCTCCTCCTCCTCCTCCTCCTCCTCCTCCTCCTCCTCCTCCTCCACATCCTTTCAGTAGCAGTAGGGAGTGATCGGCAACCTCCCTCCACCCTCACCCACACCCACACCCACACCCACACACACACACACACACACACCCACCCACCCACCCACACACACACACACACACACACACACACACACACACACACACACAAGGACAGACAGTCACTAACACGTACACAGACACATATCACACTGACAGACCGCCCTAAAGTATAAGAACTGTCACGTCTGTAGAAATTATATTATCGAAGGCTCTCATCAACGACCCTGAAGTACTCCCCGCGTGAGAGTGACGCGCCTGACCTTAGCACTCCATTACGTTGGCCGCGCATACCAATCCTACCCACCCAACCTTACTGATGCACGCCGCTAACTCCCTTATTGAAATGCAGTGGTTGTAGGAAATGAATATATTATCATTACTATAGTTATTTGTTGTTTTTTTGTACTAATATTATTAATACTATTACTTTTATTACTACTGCTACTGCTACTACTACTACTACTACTACTACTGCTATTGTATTTATAGTTTATGCAAAACCAAGAAAATGGGAAAGTAAAATAAAGAGAGAGTGAGAGGAAAGAGAGAAAAAAAAATAGTTGACACACACACACACACACACACACACACACACACACACACACACACACACACACACACTCAACCTTACCCTCAAATGACCTCATATGGCCCCTCATTCCTTCTCTCCACCCCCGCCTTGACCCCACCCTCTCTCCTTCCCCCCCAATTTCTCCCTCCCTTCTACTCTCCCTCCCTCATTCTCTCCCTACTTCCCTCCCTCCCTCCGTCGCTCCGTCACGTCCACTGATCCGTTACGTAGAAATGCGTCTCTAAGCTGGTGCAAGGCGACGGATCCTGACAGGTGAGAAGGGGAGGGAGGGAGGGAAGGAGGGAGAGAGGGAGGGAGGGAGGGAAGGTAGACTCTGAACAGGTAAGGAGAGGAAAAAGTTGCGTGGCTGTCATAGTAGAGTCGTTAAGGAGTAATAGTATGATGGTGAAGGTAATAATGTGATGATGTAAAAGAATAACTGTGATGGTGATGATGATGATGATGATGATGATGATGATGATGATGATGATGATGATGATGATGATAAAAAGTAGTTGAGGTGTGAAATATTACTTAAAAGAGTGATGTGAATTTAAAAGAATAACTGTAATGATGATGATGATGATGATGATGGTGATGAAAAAAATGAGTTATGGTGTGAAATATTACTTAAAAGTGTGATGTAATATATTAAAAAAAAAGGAGTGTATTTTTATCATTAACACGTGTTTGAAAAGGGTGTGGGGAGATTAATGAAGGAAAATGTTTATGTAAAGTGTTGCGGAAAAAATTATACTTGGGAGGAATAATCATTGAGTTGAATGTTAAGTCAGTTCAAAGCGATATGTGTGTGTGCATGACTAGCTAAGCGATGAAAAGAGCAGAGGTGAAAGTTAATCAAGGAAATGGAAAAATGAGGAGAGAAAAAGATGAGTGAAAGAATTAAGAAAACGATGTGAAAAATGAGGAGAAAAAGATGAGTGAAAGAATTAAGAAAAGGATGTGAAAAATTAAATGAAAGAAACGAGTATTAGAGGCATGAAAGAAGAAAAAAATAAGAGGCGGTGAAATATGAAGGAGAAGAAATATAATACAAAAATGAAAGGAAAGTAATGAAACACAGACAAAAATAAATATATAAAACAAAATAGAGCATCAAGAAGAATCAAGGAAGAAACAACAACAACAACAACACAACAAAAACACACAAACCATAACAACAGAGAGAAAGAAAAAAAAAGAGAGAGAGAGAGAGACGCACACACGCACACAGACAAATAAATATATACCCTCCATCAACACGCCCACACCTAACGTCCCTCTAATATAATCCACGGCCAGGTCTTTCGCCTTCAGCCTAACAGTACTCACAAATAAATATATAGAATAACCTTTACCAACGACCCTCAGTCATCCTCGAAAACTCTATCATTGCAGCGCCGAACATCAAATTGAGATTCTCCTCACACGCACAAAACTAAAGAGAGAGAGAGAGAGAGACAGAGAGAGACAGAGAGACAGAGAGAGAGGGGGGAAGAGAGAGGAGAAAAAAATATATACCAAAACAAAAGAAAACCATATCTTGCGAGCGTACGTGTGTTACCTCGTAGTGTAAATGAGTTTAACGTGGAGGAGGAAGGCTACTGACCGTGGTATAATAGCGTTAAGGCAATCCAAGTCCTGTCCAGCATCTTATAGACCGGGAGACGATGTTACGATAGCGAGTGAGGGTGAGGGTGAAGGTGAGGGGGATGGAATGTTTGCATCTGTTGAGAAGGAAAGTGAGTGGGTGAAGAAGTGAAGGACTGACGGGGTGGGTAGGAGGGTGAAGGAGCAAGGTGGAGTGAGATGGAGTGTTTATACGTATGATAAAGTGATTCAGACAGGGAGTAAAGGGTTGTCTGGTGGAGTGAGGGAGTGAGGGAGTGAGGGATTAGTTTCAATGTTGAGTAGAGGGAGTAGTAGTGTTATAAATGAAGGAGTAAAGTGAACAACAGGAGTGTTTATGATTAAGGAGTGAAGGAGTGAAATATTAGCATGAGGGAGTAATAGGCTGAAGGATTAAGGAGTAAGGTGTATCTGTGGGAGTTGCATTGATGTGATAAAGAGGAGTGAAGGAATAAGGAAGTAGGGTGAGGGAGTGAAAGTGAGGCAAAGAGGTGACTAGGGGGCAGGTAAAGAGGGAAGTAAATTAATACCTGAACACCTTGATCAAATCTGTTCCATAGTATTTCTGATTTCTTTTATTTCTCGCGGCCTTAATACGG
>JAPQNM010000016.1:9637836-9640336 GCA_029783475.1 Metacarcinus magister
GAGGGAAGGGAGAAGGAAGGGAGAAGGAAGGGAGAGGGAAGAGAAGGGAGAAGGAAGGGAGAGAGGAACGCGGAAGCTGAGTGACTGTTAATCTATTTCTCTGACACACACACACACACACACACACACACACACACACACACACACACACACACACACACACACACACACACACACACACAACACACACACACACACACACACACACACACAACACACACACACACAACACACACACACACACACACACACACACACACACACACACACACACACACACACACACACACACACGGTAACTAGGAGGTGAAGGTGGAGGGGGATACAGAGGAGGAACGCTGTGGCCATGCACCCAAACAGCCGAACGGTCTCCAAGGCGAAGGGGCGAGGATGGCTGAGGACCAGGACCACCACCACCACCACCACCACCACCACCACCACCACCACCACCACCACCACCACCACCACCACCACCATCATCATCTACATTATAAGCAGGAAGATAAAACAAGATTAATTTTTCCCTTCCTCACGAAGCCCTCAGGAGATGATTTTTGAAGAGTGAAATCCGCCTCCTCTCCTTCTCTCCCTCCTCATTCCCCTCACCCCCCTCTCCCTCCTCTCCCCGCTACCTCTCTCCCCCGCACTCCTATCACCACGTGGAGGGAGAGGGAGAGGGAGAGGGTGGGAGAGGGAGAAAAAAACATAGAGATCTTGCCTGAATTATATTTCGATCATTGCAGCAACACCTGGGCGTCTACCTGTTCATTACCTGGTACTGGCACACGGAGGAGAGTCACGACCTAACCTAATCTAATCCAACCTAACATTACCTACGCTAGCCTAACCTAACCTAACCTAACGCTAACTTAACCTAACCTAACCTAACACTCGTCCTTGTCTTCTAACTCCATCAAATCCTAATAACCTAATCATACAACGCTAATAACCAGTATATTAACTTCAACTAACCTTACCTAACTCTCATCCTCATCTTCTAACTTCATAAAATACAAATAACTTCATAACACAACATTAATAACCAGTATATTATCCCTCTTCGCTATTTTAAGCAATATTTCCACAAGTCCACACGCATGCAAGGAGTTAAAATCACGGATATATAAGGAATTGTTGATATTTCAAGGATTCTCAGCGGATCGTACATCAAAAATCGGAATATCGTACGTGTCGCTTAACGGGTATTGGGGGGAAGGGGGGGGCGAGGTCAAGGAAATGGGTGGGGGGGGGGTGATAGGCGGCGGTGATATGCAGGTCTAGTGCAAGGGTTGAGGTCACACTGAGGTCACAGAGGTCACATGGCATGCAGAGGAGAAGTTCGCGTCAGCAACATATATACGGGTTTTCCTTTAATATGTGACCCCCTTCACCCTCCCTCCCCCTCGACCCCCTTACCTACCCTTCCCTCCCCCCTTTCTCCCTTCCCCCTCCTTCTCCTTGACTCCCTTCCTTCCTTCCCTTCGCCTCCTTGCCAGTCAGGGGCGGAAACTGAGCCACTTTTTCCCCTCACTCTCATCGTCAGTGCGGGAAATGTCACGTCTTTTTTACATTAACATTAACAAAGGATATGCAACGCGCCACAGAGACAGTCATAGATAGAACACATCGAAGAGAAGTAAAGTTATGAAACAAAATAATCACTGAAACATGGAATTTGCAAGGTGTGTGGGTGTGTTGAGAGGGTGAAGAGGTGAGGAGGAGACAGCGAGAAAGAGAGGGAAAAACAGATAGAAAGAGAGATAGGGAGAGAAGAGAAGATGGAAAGAAAAAAAAAGATATGCGAAGGTGTGTGAAATGATCCGATAATTTCATGTCTTTTTCTTTTTCAAACACGTGCACAAGCGTTCCTCTGAGAGCACGAGTATGTATGTGTATTAGAAAACTTGATCTTATGTGTGTTGAAGGAGAACTTGAAGGGGAGAGTGAGAGAGGGAGAGGGATAGAGAGAGAGAGTGAGTGAGGTGGGGTGGTGTAGGTTAAGCAACGGAAGGGCGAGGGTAGTCAGTCTTTTAATCAGTATTCAGAGAGAGTAACTTGTATTGTTATCAAGTCACGGATGAAAAATTTATCATCGAGCGATTCAATGAAGAGATGAAGAAAATATAAGAAAGAAATACGTCTCACAAATTAATGATACGATATTAATGATGAATTTGAATGTAAAGAAATGTATAATTGAATCGATAAAAACAGTTGGTGAATATATAATAACTGTTTCATTGTATTTTGTTTAAAGTTATTGATGGAGTATAACTGTTCATTTCACTTATTCATGACTGGAAATATTGAGAAAGAAAATGACAATATATACAATACAGCATATTACAAAAACAAAAATTACACTGAAAGAAAAACATTTAGAAATTCATAAATCTAAACCTAAACCATTTACAATAACAAAAATAATAATAATAACAATATATGACATAGAATCACACCTCAATATAATAAATAACAAGTCCAAATGCGTATGAATTAA
>JAPQNM010000016.1:9642836-9647836 GCA_029783475.1 Metacarcinus magister
TCTCTCTCTCTCTCTCTCTCTCTCTCTCTCTCTCTCTCTCTCACTTAATTAGGGCTCAGGTGTGCTAGAGAGGCAGGTGTGTTATTAGTATCAGTGGGAACATTGGTATGAAATGACTAAGCTAATTGTGTGTGTGTGTGTGTGTGTGTGTGTGTGTGTGTGTGTGTGTGTGTGTGTGTGTGTGTGTGTGTGTGTGTGTGTGTGTGTGTGTGTGTGTGTGTGTGCAGAGGAAGGTGTTGGCTCATTAGTGTATTAGTTTGGCTGTGGTCGTTGGCTCGAGTCAAGCTGTTTCTCATTCACTCCACACGCTGCCAATCACATGCCTCCCAACCACCTGCCTCACGCCCTCTTTGCATAGTGTGTGTGGATGTAACAAAAGAGGCGCAACAGGCAACACAACGCGGCTGCCACACAAATTATTTCTCATTTATCCTTCCTTCCTTGACCTTCATAATATAGTTTTCCTTTTCAACATATACATTTATAGTCAGTACGAGTCTTATAAGGTCTCGGTCTCAACATAAACAAATCGAGGCACTTAACTTACACAACTATTATCTTCGTTCTCTGTTTGAATGAAAAAATATATATAAAAAAAAAACCCCATTACCAGTACACAGTAAGTAATATAAAGTAAGAGTTTCCAAGGATCTCCTACATAAATATACACACACACACACACAGACGTACACACACACACACTCACACGGACGTACATTCCTTAACACAACAACAAGACAAAAAAATGTGCGTTCCGGGGTTTGGTGGGGCGGTGAGGCGGTAGAGCGGACAGTAAACATTAAGGAGGGATCATACCATAAGAATATAGGGGTCGCGCGGGGCCAAAGCGTGCCAAGAGCATGGGCAGCACTGCATATGAATGAGGCGGAGCGAGGCTGGACGGGGCTGGGGCTGGTCGGCGCGTAGCAGGACGGGAACGAAATTAGAGGTAAAGGTTAGCACGGCACTAAGTAAGGTGAGATGGGATGGCTCGGGTGTGGCGAGACGCGGAGGAAATTGGAAGTAGTAAAGGTTAGGATGCCACTGAATGCGTGAGAGAAGGGCAGTGTGGTAGCACGATTAGAACTAAATATTGGGTTAGCAATGAAACAAGCAAGGGTGAGGGGCAAGGGTAGTACACAAATAGAAGAGAAGGTTAGTATACGAGAGAATAAGGCGAGTAGAAGGATGATTTACGGGACTAGAACATAATTAAAAATAGTAGTTTGTTTACCAGTGAAGTAGACTAGACAGCGAGGGAACATAAATAGAAACAAAGGTTACGTATAGTATTTAAGAGAATGAGGCAAGGATAGAAGGCCTGCATGGGGTACAGGGTTATAATATAAGTTAATATAGTAGTTTATTTAGCAGTAAAGTAGACAGAGAGGGGAGGAACTACAAACTACAAGTAAAGTCAAGGAGATATAGGGCGAGGCGAGGCGAGGCGAGGCGAGGTAGTAGAGAGTTAGAAATAAAGGTTAGAACAGCTATGAATGCGGTAGAGAGAGGCTGGTGGTGAGGAAGGTGTGGCACATCGAGGACAGTGTTAGATGAAAGGTGAGGGTTACTATTATACCACAATGCCAAGTGGACAGGGGCGAGGACGGGGCGGGGATGAGGTCGGAGGTGAGATGACAAGCCTTAGTAGGGAGACACACCGAGGGAGAGAGAGAGTGAGAGAGCGCTACGTACGAGGTATCTGATGCCAACTTAAGATCAATGAAGACTGAACCGCTACCCTCAACCTCCACCCATCAGGAGTTCCATTGTTTGTGACTTTTTGCCTTTGACTTCCTGGGTGGCGTGGCGTAGCGCTGACTGTTCATTATTTCTTCCACTTCCTTCTTTTCTTTCTTCACCCTCTCGCCCTCCTCCTCCTCCTCCTCCTTCGTTTTCTCCTTCAGCTTAATCGTAAAGAGTGCAGTTAATCTTCTCGTGGAACGTTGTCATGAGTGGTAATGTTTGTGTGTTACGTAGATGATTAATGGTTACTCTTCAACTAAGGTGTTTTTGCTTCTGTTTTTGCTGCCTTGCTTGATGCTTGGTGTGTGTGTATGTATATGTGTGTGCGTGTGTGTGATACACATTATTAGAACCTTCAACATCACCCTCTATCAATTGGCTTCTATATTCCCCTCTGGCGGCGGATTTCTGAAGTACATTGAAACATCAGAAGAACGAAAACGAGACAGTTATTAATATGAGAACACCTTTCTATTACACTATATCATTTAGCTAGGAAGTACATGCAGGGTACAGGGTATAGAGTGAGGCAGGGAGGCAGGCAAGGGTCAGGGCAACTATTTAAGTAGTGAAGCAGCTCATGTATATTCAAGACCCCTTCTGACACCTAACACACTTACACACCTACGCAACGCCAAGGCTGCCACGGGGAAGTAGGTGCTGGTGTCTGGGTGGCATCACGGCATGAGTAAGCAGTACACATCTCTGTCACGAAGTACACACTGCGAACCCTTACGAGTACTGGTAAGGCCGCCGCGTGTACCCAAGATTGCGACCCTCGGCTATGTGAGACGTAATAGTTGCCAAGGTTGAAAGTGTATTATTATTACTATTACTACTACTACTACTACTACTACTACTACTACTACTACTACTACTACTACTATTATTATTATTACTACTATTACTACTACTACTATTATTACTACTACTACTACTACTACTACTACAATTTCCTTCCTCTCCTCTTCCTTACGTCTCTTTTCATCCTTATCACCTATCATCTGCTCTCCTCTCCTATATATCTTCTATCCCTTATCCTAGCCTCTCGCTCTGGGGTCAAGGGACGTTGGGACAATAACCAACCCCACGTAGGATGTAGAGAGGGAGGGTAAGGGAGGGTAAGGGGGAGAGAAAAAATATAAAAACTGGTAGTACGTAAAAAAACTAGTCAAACTGCATTGTATTGCCCCGAGCGAATATTATAAGGAATCATGAATTAAAACTATTTCTTCACTGTGTTTTTTGTGTAGAATTGCTATGGAGGTGTTATTTAATGAAGCTGTATGATTGTCTATTGAGTAAGTGTGGTTCTGGGAGTGTAAATAAGCAGGTGTGTTTTCATTCACCTTGTGTTGCTGATCTTAATCTTGTTGAACAGCTTAACCACTTGACAGAAAACGCTTCCTATAAAAGAAAACGTAATATAATCTTAGTGGAGGCTAATTTAAATCTAGTTAAGAGTGTTTTAAATTTAGTTATTTATGATTTGTGGTGTTTATACGAAGATTCTGTAATAGTTATAGAGGTAGATGATTATAATAAACTACTGGAGAGAGCCACTGAACCCTGGAATATCTTTTAATTAATGTTCTATCACCACCACCACCACCACCATCATCACCACTCACTGTCATCACCAACTAGAGCATTACACCGTTGCCAATCTTGCGTCACCTACCCCTCCCACCACCACCGTTCCCCCGTTCCGCCAAGGGTCGCTTCTGGCACTGGCAACACTGGCAACACTGGCCACTCATACCTCATAGTCTGAAGGCGTAAAATACAATGGGTTTGGATAGGAATTTAATCTCTACGGCAGACTTCACTCTTAGCTCTGACCTCCTTTCATTCATACGTGATTTGTACGTGATCCGTGACCAAGGCTTTTACGAACCATTTTCTCTAAGTAACATATATTGAGAGAAAGAAAAACAAAAACTGATTCAAACTTTTTTCTTCCTTGCTCTTTTTTTTTTTTTTTTTTTTTTTTTTAAAGCTTACAAGGTTGTTATTTATATATATGTCACAAGGACGAAAACAAGACATTTATTACAATTCTTTTCTATTGACTGTTTCCTTAATGACTCATAACCGACGCTAAATTAGGACAGACTATTAGAAAATAATTAATTCATACTTGCTTCCTTTATGACCTCAAAAAGACGGTAAGTTACAACAAACAATACAAAAATAATCCATTCACACCAACTTGACGTATAATTCCTCAATAACACACAGCTTTAACTTAACACCCACCAATCAAGGGGTCAAAGGGTAGGAGAGGGCAAGTGTGCGTGTCTATCTATCTTAACAATCTTATCCAACAAATCATTTAACAGGGAGACTCGTAAGGGGAAGGAGAGGTAACGACGTACAAACTTTTATATATCTATCACGTCACTGAGTCAGGAATGTATTGAGGGACATTGGATATACGTGAGGGCAGGTTAGGGTGAGGTTGAAAAGGGTAAGAATAGGTTACAAAGGTTAGAGTTGTGTTGTGACGTATTGACTAACGGACATCATAGAGACAAGACGACATGGCGCAGTGAGTGAGGTGAGTGAGCGAGCAAAACAAAAGCGTGGTGTAATGCGTGGGATGAAAAGTTTAAGTTAGGAAATGTTGTGTATTTGCATTTCTTATTTAAAATTCATGTAGTTTTTTTTTCTTTAAGTCATTTGAAGAAAAAAAATATTACTTTCTGGCCTAAAACAAAAGCGTGTTGTGAAGCGTGGGATGAAAAGTTACGTTTGGAAATGTTTGTTTTATACATTTCTTACTTAAAGTTCATGTTTTTTTTTTATAAAGTCATTTGTAGATCGAAAAAACATTATTTTCTGGGCTAAAAACACACTGTCTCAAGAATATTATTACAACAACAACTATTACTACCACCACCACTACTATTTCCACCACCATCACCACCACAAATATCTCAAGGTCGAAAAACAATACAACAGAATTAAATGACCCATAAAGCGAGTCTGTTGTTGGCCCTCTCAATCACGTGTTATTGAACGATACTTTCACCCTCCTCCTCCTCCTCCTCCTCCTCCTCCACCACCACCACATCCTCCTCCTCCTCCTCCTCCTCCTCCTCCTTCTACCCACCGGCTCTACAAACAATAGTCGTGATTGACATTTCTGTGTGCATATCTCTCCTTTTCTCTTTTTTTTATCTTCTCTCTCTCTCTCTCTCTCTCTCTCTCTCTCTCTCTCTCTCTCTCTCTCTCTCTCTCTCTCTCTCTCT
>JAPQNM010000016.1:9652836-9657836 GCA_029783475.1 Metacarcinus magister
ACGTCATTGTTATATTCTCCCAAGAAGGTTATAGGATAGGATGTGATAAGGATAACAATGCAATGTTAAGATAAGGTTAATGATTTCTTGATGACCCGAAGAGATAAGGCATCAGCGAGTCTGCTAACCCGTCATGTGCATGCTGGGAGGAGGAGGAGGAGGAGGAGGAGGAGGAGGAGGAGGAGGAGGAGGAGGAAGAGGAGGGGAGGAAGGTTTGAAGATGGGAGTGGAGAATATAATCAAAGAGGACAAGAAGAATAACAAAAAAATTATAACAAAAACGAGAAAAAAATATTAAGAAAAATAAGAAATACTAAAAAAAACATATACTCGATTGTCATTGATTGATTTTTTTTTCATCATCATCAACATCGCATTTTTATAACATCTATAAAAAAAAAATAAAAATAAAAATAAAAAAACTTCAGGTATATATGTACAAATTTTTCGCTATTTCCCTGAACACAATCGTCCCCGGAAACTATTACCTCAACATGTTCACTGAGGGTCGACTATTACTTACTTTCCACCATTTAAAGTCTTCTTACGCATCTTCCTTGGTAAGCTAAGTAACCACAAGGCGAGGCCATAACACACAATGAGGCACACTTATTATATACCTAAAACACTTCACTATTAAGATTACAAACAGAGAATTTACGTTGCATTCTAACTTATTTCAAAGGGAAGGTGGCATATATCATTTTATTTTTATATTAAAGTTTTCATTGGTTGGATTTCTTCTATCATAAGCCTCCTCTCAGACACGCCCTTCTCCCCTTCCTCTAATCCCTTCCTTGTTGTACTCCACCCTAACCTCTCTCCTCTCTCCCCCTCCTTATTCCTTCCTCCCTGCACCCCATCTTCACTCCTCTTACATTCTCTCTCTCTCTCTCTCTCTCTCTCTCTCTCTCTCTCTCTCTCTCTCTCTCTCTCTCTCTCTCTCTCTCCTCTCTCTCTCTCTCCTCTCTCTCTCTCTCTCTCTCTCTCGTCCCCCCTTCACTAATATTGCAGTAAAAAAATATATAACAGGCTAATGATTGTACTAAGTAAAAAATCAACTCAACTCTATCACTAAGGAGTAAGATTCTTTCAAGGTATTATTAAGGTATTAAATAGCTCCCAGGTCCTCAGGAGAAAATAGTTGAGTTGTCAATGAAAATGTTGCTGGTGAGAGAAAATGCAGCGAGTTGAGAAGAGATTTAAGGATGACTAAAATATTCCTTCAAGTGTTCAGTTTAGGAATTTTTAGTAATATTCTTTTTATATATATATACGTTGTTAGTAATTTAGATAGTCATTAAACACATATACACAACACACACACACACACACACACACACACACGCACACACACACACACACACGGTCCGCTAGCGTAGTGGTTAGCGCACTCGGCTCACAACCGAGGGGGGCCAGGGTTCGATCCCCTGGGCGGAAGGAGATTATTTGGGTGTGTCTCCTTTCACGTGTAGCCCCTGTTCACCTAGCAGTGAGTAGGTACGGGATGTAAGTCGAGGAGTTGTGACCTTGTTGTCCCGGTGTGTTGTGTGTGAGTGGTCTCGGTCCAACCCAAAGATTGGTCAGTATGAGCTCTGAGCTCTTTCCATAGGGGGACGGCCGGCTGTCTCGAGAGAGACCAGCAGCAGACTGTACAGTGAATTACACACACACACACACACACACACACACACACACACACACACACACACACACACACACACACTGATTACAAACATATCTAATAATGTTTCAATTATCTTCACACTTCCAACCCTTGCCATTTACCGATTCTTCCTACCCTCCCTCCCTGCCTTCCCTCCCTACCTTCCCTTCTCTCCCTTCCTGCCTTCCTCCCTTCCCTTCCCGCCCTTCCTCCCACGTTGCTTGCTAAGGGGTTCTGAAGGCCACACAATCCTTGGCCACGTGGGAATACACAGCTAAACTCCCTTACATTTATCCTTCCATATAAGGTGAACATTTGCCTTTATAAAAACTCATCTTACTAGTCTAGTCTACGAAGCATAAGTCACGTTATTATTTCTTAAGACATTTATAGACAATCTTACGAACATGATCTTAACGTATCCTTATATAGAGAAAATTAACTAATATGGAAAGGCTATTTGTTTGAACTAATTAGCAATATCATAGACTAGTTTAATTATGTTTTCACTCAATATAACTTTTTTTTCTGAATAAATCTTACGTAAATAAAGACGTATTATTGAATGTTTCTTAAATATTGACTCTTTTCACTTTCGTTTTGATGTCAAGTTTATTTTGTAGCAGTAGTAGTAGTTGTAGTAGTAGTAGTAGTAGTAGTAGTAGTAGTAGTAGTAGTAGTAGTAGTTGTAGTAGTAGTAGTAGTAGTAGTAGTAGTAGTAGTAGTAGTAGTAGTAGTAGTTGTAGTAGTAGTAGTAGTAGTAGTAGTAGTAGTAGTAGTAGAAGTAGTAGTAGTAGTAGTAGTAGTAGTAGAAGTAGTAGTAGTAGTAGTAGTAGTAGTAGTAGTAGTAGTAGTAGTAGTAGTAGTAGTAGAAGTAAAAGTAGTAGTAGTAGTAGTAGTAGTAGTAGTAGTAGTAGTAGTAGTAGTGGTAGTAGTAGTAGTAGTAGTAGTAGTAGTAGTAGTAGTAGTAGTAGTAGGAGTAGTAGTAGTAGTAGTAGTAGTAGTAGTAGTAGTAGTAGTAGTAGTAGTAGTAGTAGTAGTAGTAGTAGTAGAAGTAGTAGTAGTAGTAACCTAACCTAACCTAACAATCAGTACCTCATTACCATAAACAATACAATGAACCACAATGTCATTAGTCAATCACCCCCCCTCTCTCTCTCTCTCTCTCTCTCTCTCTCTCTCTCTCTCTCTCTCTCTCTCTCTCTCTCTCTCTCTCTCTCTCTCTCTCTCTCTCTCTCTCTCTCTCGCTCTCTCTCTCGAAGGATGAGGAGCATCAATAATTCCTGACGTTACTTCAAGGACATAAGTAAGGGTCAGGTGAGGTCGAGGACACCTAAATACCCTCCCTTCCCCTCCTTTTACCCCCTTCCCCTCCCTTTCCCCCCCTTCCCCTCCCTGTCCCCCCTTCCCCCCCTCATTACCTTCCTCCCTTCCCTCCCTCCACTGCCACGACCCCTTCCCCTCCCTTTCCCTCTCCTCCCTTCCCTTCCTCCACTACCACGACCCCTTCCCTTTCCTTCCCTCCCTTCCCTCCATCTTCAGGACCATTTCTTCTCTCCCTCCACCTCGTCCAATCTTTCATCTCACCTTTCCACCTTCTTCCTCCATACCTATATTAACCCTTCTTTTATTGTGACAACTCTCTCTCTCTCTCTCTCTCTCTCTCTCTCTCTCTCTCTCTCTCTCTCTCTCTCTCCTCTCTCTTCTCTCTCTCTCTCTCTCTCTCTCTCTCTCTCTCTCTCTCAATTCATAGGTAAACGGGTAGTGCCACAAGGGCGCACACACACACACACACACACACACACACACACACACACACACACACACACACACACACACACACACACACGCACACACACTTCATAACTTGTCACATTCCTTTCCGTTCTCCACACATGGTTAAATTTCGGTCCATTTTACTTTTACGCTTGACTAAACTTTATCCAAACACCACATTTTACATTTTTCCAAACACCACATTTTACATTTTTCCAAACACCATATTTTATATTTTCTTCCACACACACGAACGTCATCCACCTTGATCCACATTCCTCCTTGCATCCACTTCCCTATACACGGATGAAATAACGTAAAAATAACCCCACACACACACATCCACAGAGAGAGAGAGAGAGAGAGAGAGAGAGAGAAAGAGAGAGAGAGAGAGAGAGTTGTAGAGTGTCTCCTCCACGTAATGAATAAAAATGAAACAGTGTAGATGAAAGTGAATGAAGGACGATGAAACATTATCGTTCTTGTGGAAAATAAACAATAAAACAACTCTCTCTCTATTATTGTTGTTGTTATTGTTGTTGTTGTTGTTGTTGTGGTGGTGGTGGTGGTGGTGTCTTATGGTTGGGGAGGGGGGGGAGGGGTGTTGGGGAGGGTGTTTGGGGGGGTGTTGGGGGGTGTTGGGGGGTGTTGGGGATGGGGGTGGAGGCATGCGTGACAAGAGGAAAGGGAGTGGAATGATGGAGGAGGTGGAGGGGTAGGAGGAGGGAGGAAGGAATGATGGAGGAAGGAAAATTCAGAGGGGAAAAGGGAAGGAAAAAGAGAGGAAAAGGAAGAATGGAGGAAGGAAAGGAGATACAGAAGGGAAGGGGAAGGGGAAGGGGTGAAGGGAAGGGGTGAAGGGAAGAAGTTGAGGTAAAGGGTTAGGGAAGTTCAGGGTTAATGTATTACAAGAACATACATCACACACACACACACACACACACACACACACACACACACACACACACACACACACACACACACACACACAGGTCTTGTATATACATTTCTACGATAGGAGGAAAAAAAAATATATCAGTCACGTTATTTATCTTCAAATGAAACTTAACGGTATAGAGACTGAGAGAGAAAGAAAGAGAGAGAGGGAGAGAAAGAAAAAAAAAAAGAGAGAGAGAGAGAGAGAGACAGGCCTCACCTCACCTCACCTCACCTCAACCCAACCTTAGTCCTGGAAATTCTATAGAGAGGCAGATACTCACGAATACAATGGACTTATAAGAAGAAATATCACCATAGATTCTGCCTCTCAATATCAAAATATCATCAATTACGAATCAGGAAGAGGAGGAGGGAGGAGAAGGAGGAGAAGGAAAAGAAGAAGAAACGAGAAAAAGAAAAAGAAAAAGGAGGAAATGAAAAACGTGAAAAAAGTAGGAAAATAGGTAAAGAGAAACGAGAAAAGCATGAATAGGAATTGGGAAAAGATAGAGGAGGAGGAGGAGGAGGAGGAGGAGGAGGAGGAGGAGGAGGAGGAGGAGAAAAGTGAAATAAAGCTCCACAACAAAACAGAAACATTGAACTAACAGGTAACGGGAAT
>JAPQNM010000016.1:9660336-9672836 GCA_029783475.1 Metacarcinus magister
TCTACACTTTATATTGCATTCTACGTGTCATGAATATACTTTGTGAAGAAAGTGTGAGTGAAATTGAAGGTCCTACGAGAGGAAGGCCAGTTGTAGGATGGAAGGAAAGGAGGATACTATTCTATACATTTTTGACGTAATCCTCATACTTTTCAAGTTATTCAAAATAACATAATTTCTGCCAAGAAGTCAAGTAGGTGGAAAACGTTAGTTATTTTGTGGCCCGTAAATTCCACCAGAATTGAGGTCAAAAAAGGTTTTCCCCATTTTACTAGGTAAATATTAGTCCTACAGGAAAATTGTATAGAAGTAAACTTATGGAATTTGTTAATGTCTATCTCATTCTATCATTATTTTTTCAATAATTCAAATACTTATGAAGAAAATTAAAATTTTGTGAAAGAAATTAATGCATAATATTTTACACTCCTACATTTATATTTACATTCCAATTCAATTTTACCATGGCTTAATAGAACTAAAGTCTCCTGTTATTTCTTTTATATTCCATATGTTTTTTACGTAAACCCCATACATTTCAAGTTATTTCAAAATATGTGATTTATCTCAAAAATTCTAAGGGTGTACCCTACCAAATTTCATGCAAATTTCCACACCTCCGAAT
Source organism: Metacarcinus magister (assembly GCA_029783475.1). Lineage (NCBI taxonomy): Eukaryota > Metazoa > Arthropoda > Malacostraca > Decapoda > Cancridae > Metacarcinus > Metacarcinus magister. The sequence goes on from JAPQNM010000016.1 coordinate 9,660,962, forward strand.
CTCATGTAAATTGGTACAATGAGGTTTTCGGTCATGCTGAACACGAATCTGGCCTTATTTTCCTGATTACTATAATATCAAACTGTATTTCACCCTTGCTTGCCTAATAACATTAACGAAATAACCATTATTTAACTTTACTGGCTGATGCTGGTCTCATATGACAAAACCTAACTATTTCAATTACATTTTCTTTATGTTACATATATATGTTATAATAGGTTTTACTATGTAGATGTCATTCCATCATAAAATGTGTACGGTGTAGATATATTTTCCTTGTAGATAATAAGCCAAAGTAGCACCCACTGCATCCACCTGTCTAATATTTACTTAGTTTCCCTCCACACACACACACACACACACACACACACACACACACACACACACACACACACACACACACACACACACACACACACACATTCATGCCTGAATTCAACCCACATTAACCTATACACACTTCCAAGCTTTACATACTGTCTAAACCACGTTTCTAAGTTAATATATTCAACTTGCTATGCTTAGAAAAATTATTATATTATCATACTCTCGTGTGTGTGTGTGTGTGTGTGTGTGTGTGTGTGTGTGTGTGTGTGTGTGTGTGTGTGTGTGTGTGTGTGTGTGTGTGTGTGTGTGTTTTAATGTCGGTCAGCAGGCTTCCTCTGATGCTTGGTCTCACCTTGGTCTCCTGTACCTCGTTCTTCTTCGCATCTAGGTCGTAACGGGACTGGCTTAAGTACAAGCTGCTAGGTGCTACTCACTACTAACCTCCCTCTCTCGCTCTACCTCTCTCCTTCTCTCCCTCGCTCTCCCTACCTACCTCTCCCTCTATCTCTCTCCTTCCTCCATCCCCCTCCCTCCATCTATTTATCTTAATCTCTACCACCTTCCTCTCTCTCTCTCCTCCACCTCTTCTCTTTCTATTTTATATCTCCCTCTCCTTCTTCTTATTGCTTTTATACATCTTCCTATTCTTTCCTTTTTTACTTATTATCATTTTTTATTATGTTTTCCTTTCTTTATGTTTAGTATTAGTTCAGGTTGCATTCCTCTCCTCTTCCTCCTCCCTCACCTTCCCTCTCCATTACTACTTATATTTAAAATGTTCCTCCTACTGATTATGCTCTAATTAGAATATTATTTTACTAGTACTTAACGAAATATGATTCATCTCCTCCTTCTCCTCCTCCTCCTCCTCCTCTTCCTCCTCCTCTTCCTCTAAGCGTTCATATCAATTAATAGAAAACATAGAACAAAGGAGATACAAAAATAAACTGTTAATTCTTATATGATAATTAGATAAAACAAAAATAAAAAGTTTACGTAAAATGAAAACATCAAGAACATAGAGGGAACAAATATGAGGTAAGTATTATAGTACGTACACAGAGACTTCAAAATGTGTACGTACTTACATACATACATACATGGCCGTGAGGAAAGTTACACACACACACACAAACACACTGAAGGATGACTGGTGCACACGAGGTGATGAAATGTACTTACACATGAGGAAACTGTACACATGCAATGAAGGTGTACATACATGAAGGAATGGTGTGTGTATGTGTACGTGTACGTGGGTGTGTGTGTGTGTGTGTGTGTGTGTGTGTGTGTGTGTGTGTGTGTGTGTGTGTGTGTGTGTGTGTGTGTGTGTGTGTGTGTGTGTGTGTGTGTGTGTGTGTGTGTGTGTGTGTGTGTGTGTGTGTGTGTGTGTGTGTGTGTGTGTGTGTGTGTGTGTGTGTGTGTGTGAATTAAAAATCAAGATCATGACCTAAAATTGATTGGAGTCATTACGTGTGTGTGTGTGTGTGTGTGTGTGTGTGTGTGTGTGTGTGTGTGTGTGTGTTACGGCATGGATTCATTCATAACCTTTTTTTCTTAATTAGCAATGAAGGTCAGACACACACACACACACACACACACACACACACACACACACACACACACACACACACACACACACACACACACACACACACATCACACACACACACACACACACACACACACACACACACACACACACACACACACACACACACACACACACACACATCACACACATACACACACACACACACACACACATCACACACACACACACACACACACACACACACACACACACACACACACACACACACACACACATGTGTTTCGAAATGTTGATTATGTATCCCAAGTGTTGCTGATAATGATGATGATAATAATAATGATGATAATGATAATAATGATGATGATGATAATACTGATGATAATAATAATAATAATAATAACAATAATAATAATAATAATAATGATAATAATAATAATACGAGAGAGAGAGAGAGAGAGAGAGAGAGAGAGAGAGAGAGAGAGAGAGAGAGAGAGAGAGAGAGAGAGAGAGAGAGAGAGAGAGAGAGAGAGAGAGAGAGAGAGAGAGAGAGAGAGAGAGAGAGAGGTGACAGACCGGATGACCTCTCAGTTATGCATTCAACCTCACCTCCCCCCCCCCACACACACACACAGCTGCCGCGGCCACTGGGTCACAACGGAGCCACAAACTCTGCTCCGCCTTAAGGAATGCATCAGAGTCAGGGCCGGGGGCAAGGGGGGGGCAGGGGGGGGCAGGGGGGGAGGAGGGGAGGAGGAAAGGAAGGGGGCAGAGAGGGAAAAAAAGAAGGGAAGGAAGGAGAGAGAGAGAGAGAGAGAGAGAGAGAGAGAGAGAGAGAGAGAAGAGAGAGAGAGAGAGAGAGAGAGAGAGAGAGAGAGAGATAGTGTGCATGTATAAAATCATTTTCTCTAACTAATTCCTTTACATTCCTTCTCACAATTATCATAATCACATGAGTACAAATTGTGCAATAATGGGTCATTGTCAGGTGATGGGCGTGGGAGTGTGAAGAGGAGGAGGAGGAGGAGGAGGAGGAGGAGGAGGAGGAGGAGGAGGAGGAGGAGGAGGAGGAGGAGGTATCTTAGATTATAGCGTCACACTTATATTCCTAGTGTGTGTGTGTGTGTGTGTGGGGTGGGGGTGTATGTATGTGTGTGTGTGTGTGTGTGTGTGTGTGTGTGTGTGTGTGTGTGTGTGTGTGTGTGTGTGTGTGTGTGTGTGTGTGTGTGTGTGTGTGTGTGTGTGTGCATTACAATTTTTTTCTTCACACTTTACTGTTTCATTTTCTTCAATTTTAATAAAGAATGAAGTAAAAAAGGAAGGAAGGAAGGAAGGAAGCAGGCAAGAGAAAAAAATATGATAGTTATCATGAGAATTTCTTACTAACCACACCACCTGTCTTCACCACCATCACCACCACCACCACCACCACCACCACCACCACCACCACCACCACCACCACCACCACCATCACACTTGGCCAGTCTCACACGATCAGTTAAATCAACACCAGCCTCCCCAACACCTGAGGGACGGGGAGGCAGGTGTGGGGGGGACGGGGGGGTGGCACAGAGAGGCAGGAAGAGGCAGGTGTGGCGGGCCGTGTGCACATGTGTGTGTATTTAGGCACGTGTCTAAATGAAGGAGGAAGGAAGGAGGAGGAAGAGAGGGAATGAAGCAGGGAGATGAGAAAGAATGGATTAATTAAAAGGAGCTACAAAGATGATAAAACAACGAAAAAAATGATCAAGAATGCAAATAAGAAATACTAAAAGAGGAAGGAAGGAAGGAAGAAAGGAAGGATATAAGGAAGAAAGGAAGGAAGAAAGGAAGAAAGGAAGGATATAAGGAAGAAAGGAAGGAAGAAAGGAAGGATAGAAGGAAAAAAGGAAGGATAGAAGGAGGAAAGGAAGGAAAAAAAGGAAGGAAATAAGGAAGGAAGGAAGGAAGTTAGGAAGGTTGTAAAGATGCCATACAACATTACCTTTTGTTGTAGTTGTTGCTGCAGTTGTAGTTGTAGCAGCTGTTGTTGGTGCTGTTGCTGCTGCTGCTGTGAGAGTCTGTACGCACGCAGCTGCTAAAGGAGGAGAAGGAGAAGGACGAGGAGGAGGAGGAGGAGGAGGAGGAGGAGGAGGAGGAGGAGGAGGAGGAGGAGGAGGAGGAGGAGGAGGAGGAGGAGAAGAAAGAGGTAAGGAGACTTTGTAGTTATAAAATTGGATGCACGAATTTTAATTATAAAAAGTTAGTTAAGATATTATTCTGATCTTTAATTAGAGCAAAGAATAAAGTAAGATTTTCAATACTATTTGACTTAACAGTTATCTAAATTTCTTGTTTTTATATATACGTGTACGTGTCTATGTAATCAAACAAAAACAAAAAATAAAATAAAAACCACAAGACATAAGAAAAATATAACGATAATAAAATAAAAACAAAAAAAAACATATGACAGTCATAACGGAGTGTGGGAGAAAATATAAGAGTATAAAAAAAAAAATTTGGTGTAAAACAAGCTAAAGGTTACTGCTTGAGGCACCCACGACCCACGCCTATAACCCACAACCCACCTTGGCTTGTTCTGTGAGGGCGGCTTGGGTGTAGGACTGCTGTTGTTGCTGTTGCTGTTGCTGCTCCTGCCGGGGGGAGAGAAAGAGAGAAGAGGGTGAGTGGAAGTGTCTCCTGCACCATCAGAGTGAAGTGAGGCGATGATTTTGATGAAGGAAGGAAAGAAGAGACGTGTAGGTATGTCACAGATGTTTGGAAATAGTGTGTGTGTGTGTGTGTGTGTGTGTGTGTGTGTGTGTGTGTGTGTGTGTGTGTGTGTGTGTGTGTGTGTGTGTGTGTGTGTCACGGGATATGAAGTAACAACGAAGAGGAAGAGGAGGAAGAGGAGGAGGAGGAAGGAGGAGAGAAAGAAAGATAGACAAAGCATAATGATACATGACTAACAATACATATAAAAAAATAAATAAGTATATCATTGACACACAATATCTATCATCCATCACATCATTTCACAACTCATCATGAACACGTAAAACAAAACAAAAAAAACATAACATACCGCGTTTTCAATCTTTAAAATGCAAGATCAACTGAGAGAGTATACGATTATCAAAACATCAGCTATTTAACACGCTATCAAATGGGTTAATGATAATACCGTATCATACATATTAACGTCACCAGTCTCCCACGACACAGTCACACAGTTCCCGGGGGTTGAACGGGTGAGATGGGTGAGATTGGTGCTTACAACGTCTCCCTGCAACACCAAGCACTAGGAACAGTCTCACACCATTGTTCCTGGTGATTGGCACGCCATCTAACGGTGAGATGCAGGGCCACTTGCTTCCCGTTCCGCTTATGCTTGACTCGCCTCTAACCTCCTCCCCCCCCCCTCCTCCTCCTCCTCTTGTTGTTTTTCTTTCCACTCTGCTCCTGTTCTTTTTCTTCACTCCTTCCTCCTCTTCCACTTCCTCTCTTTTTCCCTTCATGGCTGTTTACTTCCCTTCCTCCTTCTAAACACACTCCCCCTTCCCTCATTACCTCCTTCCCTACACCCTCCTAGCCTCCCTTCCCTTCCCTTATACACACACATACCTCCATTACACATACCTTCCCTCCTATGCCTCCTCCTCCAGGTTCTCACAAAAACTCATTCATTTCCTCTTCCCGTCCCTTCACCCTTTTCACCTCTGCACACACCCTTGCCCTTCCGTCTCGTCTCCCTATTCCAGCTCCTTCCTATATTGTTTACGACCTAACAATCAATTCTCTCATCCACCGCCCTTCCTCCCATCCCTCCCGCGCCTCCATTCCTCCAACTGTTCCCTCGCTATGCACTTCACACTCTTGCTATTTCGTCTTGTCTCCCTATTCCTGTTCTCTTCATATTTTTTTTTCAAGACCTGCAATCAATTCTCTCATCCACTGCTACCACCACCCACGCGTCCACCCACTCCTTCCAACTGTTTCCTCGCTATGCACTTCACGCCTCTAGTTTGATGACCGTTTCCTCAGCAACTCTCTGACGCGTAACTCTCGCATGCACACTGCAGGGGAGGACGATTTGTTACGCTTAAGGTGATGTGGTAAGGTGGACAAGAGGCGAGTGTCCGGGTAACGATAGGGAGGGTTACCGTAACAGAGAGAGAGAGAGAGAGAGAGAGAGAGAGAGAGAGAGAGAGAGAGAGAGAGAGAGAGAGAGAGAGAGAGAGAGAGGTTCCTTTAACATCTGATCTCTACGTTTGCAAAAGCCGAAACAAACGCCTCTGTCTCTCTTTATTCCACTTCTCTTCCTCTCCCTCCTCCTCCTCCTCCAGCACCAGCCTCGCCCACTACAGTAAAAGAAGAATACCTTAATTAGAGAGACAGAGGGACACACTCTCTCCTCCACACACACACACACACACACACACACACACACACACACACACACACACACACACACACACACACACTATTATCCCTGGGAACCTGAGACTCACATTACATAGAGACAATATTGCAAGTTGCATCACCCGCTCCTATGCAATACCAAAGAGTAATGACATCACCACCACCGTCATCATCACCACAAGCATAACCATCACCACCAATATTTATACCACTACTATTATCACCACTATGTCGCTCTTTCCTTACCACCACCATCACCACCACCACCACCACCACCACCATCATCATCACCATCACCACCTCCCTAACCTATTGTTTCTATCACTCCCTTAGGCTCTTGTATTATCTCTCTCTCTCTCTCTCTCTCTCTCTCTCTCTCTCTCTCTCTCTCTCTCTCTCTCTCTCTCTCTCTCTCTCTCTCTCTCTCTCTCTCTCTCTCTCTCTCTCTCTCTCTCTCTCTCTCCCGCGGCCTTGCAGTAGGATGCTTGGGAACGTTCGATGTTACTATCACCACCACACCACCACCACCACCACCACCACCATCACCACCACCACACCACCACCACCACCACACCACCACCACCACTATCACCACCACTATCACCATCACCACCACCACCATCACCACCACCACCACCACCACCATCACCACTATCACCATCACCACTATCACCACCACCATCACCACTATCATAACTGTCTCATGTTATGCCTTTTTGCCTCAAAGCCTCATCACTTTTTTGGATGTTCCTCCTGCTCCTCCTCCTCCTCCTCCTCTATACTTACTCTCTTTCTCTTCTCCTTTTTTATTCTTTCCTCCTCCTCCTCCTCCTCCTCCTTTCCTGCCAACTGGTGGGAGAAGCCTTCACCCTTACTATCCTGTATCCTTCACTCTAGATTAGATAGTGTAGTCTCTATCACAAACAGCCTCGTAAGGGCCAGCAGACCTGTTGGTGTTTGTTCTTCCTATGTGTTCCTCCTCCTCTTCTATACCTACTCTCCCTCTCTTCACCTTTTTATTCTCTTTTCTTCTTCCTCCTCCTCCTCTATACCTACTCTCCTTCTCTTCTTATTCATATTCTTCTCCTCCTCCTCCTCCTCCTCTATACGTACTCTCCTTCTCGTCTCCTTTTTATTCTTCTTTCTTCCTCCTCCTCCTGGCGTGGGAGAAGGACAGACATGCGATCAAACAGACAGCAAAAATTCTTCACAAAACCACTGACACGACCTGAGGCAGTAGCGAGAGAGAGAGAGAGAGAGAGAGAGAGAGAGAGAGAGAGAGAGAGAGAGAGAGAGAGAGAGAGAGAGAGAGAGAGAGAGAGAGAGAGAGAGAGAGAGAGAGAGAGAGAGAGAGAGAGAGAGAGAGAGAGAGAGAGAGAGAGAGAGAGAGAGAGAGAGAGAGAGAGAGAGAGAGAGAGACACACACACACACACACACACACACACACACACACACACACACACACACACACACACACACACACACACACACACACACACACACACAGAGGGATATCATAAAAAGTGAAGGCAAAACACTGTTCTTTACGCCTTAGCTGGTAACACTGCAGCACCGGATTTGTTTTCATCTTAAAATTGCCTTCCTGTCCCGGAGCAGTGAGGCATCAAGGGCTTCCTGTACATATCTTCGTTTTTTTTTCTCTCATTCTCATTCTCTCTTCCTTATTTTTCTTTCCTATTCTTGCTTGCTCTTATATTTTGTTTACGTTTCTATTCATCAATGTCTATCTTCTTCCCTTTCTTCTTTGTAATGTGAAACAGACAGTAATATAATTGTCACAGTCATCACCCACCGTTATATTTTTTTTTACCTACACCCACACACACACACACACACACACACACACACACACACACACACACACACACACACACACACACACATACACACACACACACATAGAGGTAGTTTTTTTCGAAGCATTAATTAACACACAATCATTGTCAGGAATATAGATAGAGGTGATATCTTATTCAACTTGCTAGGCACATATTTTTTACGGCCTAGTGCTATACGGGCAGAGAAAGAGAGAAAGAGAAAGAGAGTAAAAAAAAACTAAAAATTAACACGTAAACAACATACACATCCAAGATATATCCTAAACAATACTATAAACCACAAAAGATCAGATTCCTTCATAAACAAAAATAATTAAAATAAATAAATAAACTAAAAGAAAAACAAAAGCAATACGATCCAGTTACAATTGAAACTCCACCCAACCTTAAGGCAAATAATATTAACCTCATTTTCCCGCCAAGACGTCACTGCAACTCAACTGGTCTTAAGAAGCAAAGCGAGTCTATATAGCCATAAGGAAGAGACCCTAACACACAGCCAACCAGCCTCTCCTTCCTTCCTCTGCATGACTCTCTACACATGACCCTCCTGCTTCTTCCTTCCTCTGCATAACATGACTCTACACTCTAGCCTCTCCTGCTTCTCCCTTCCTCTGCATGACTCTAAGCTCTTAGGAAATGCTTGAGAGGTCGTGAGGAAGCTGACAAGTAACACGAGAACACACATGACACAACACACAGAAACAGCAATACAAAAGGAACGCAACACAAAGGGGGTGACAGGTTACATGAGAACACACAAGACATAACACATTAGAACACAAAGGAATGTAGGAGCAACGCAACACAAGATAATATTCAAAAACAATACTACGGGTGATCATTCATAGTCAAAAATACACTATTACACGCAACACAAAACAACACCAAATAAAAGCGCAATACAACACAAGAGCTCAACACAACCACATAACATGCATGAAACACAACCTAACACACGCACAACACAACACAATGCATACACAACACACTAGTTTCCTGCAGAGGTGTGTGTGTGTGTGTGTGTGTGTGTGTGTGTGTGTGTGTGTGTGTGTGTGTGTGTGTGTGTTTGTGTGTGTGTGTGTGTGTGTGTGTGTGTGTGTGTAGGAGGAGGAGTACCGTTGCTTCGACCTGGTTGTAGGTATCCTCACTCTATCCCTATGTATGATTTCTGAGTAAAGGTAAATCTTGCCCCGAAAAATATTATAGAAAACAGTCTTAAGAGAGAGAAATATTGACCCTCACACAGCTACCTGATACGCCCATAAAACTACACACACACCCATACATACACACACACACATACCCATAGGAAAGAAAAAAAAAGGAAAAAAAAGAAGAATCGCCTCAAAACAAAAGCCAATCAGCTATAAGACCACCATTTCAATACGTAAACAGACCAAAAACTATCTACATACAACATTTGTTTATCTCTAGTCAACCTCTACCTTAACCTAACCTAACCTCGCGGCAGACAAGGAGTCAACGTGTTATCAGATGCAACATGGTAAGCACATGTTGGTCAGGACTACTTTATTTATCACCACAAGGGCTTCCAAACTTCTTCCCGGGGAGTGAGTGGTGGAGGGTTGGAGTGGCCAGGTGGGCGAAGAGGGAGGCAGTGAGGCGGGCGGGCACTGACCTCTAGCGGGCGTGAAAGAGAGGTACCTGCAGCCCGGTAGCCAGTCCCTGTGATCATGAATTGCCTTGTCCACCACGGCCACGCTCTCATTGAAGGCCGGTGCACACACACACATATAAACACATACATACATACACACACACATTTTTACACACACACGCGCACACACACTTTTTTTTCCCATGGCTAGTATCATATTGTGTCGTAAAGTGATTGTTATTTCTTTGTTAATCTTCCGGAAAGACTGTGTGATGCAAGGGTTGAGGAAATTAAATAAAAAATAAGAAAATGAACAGGTAATGATGATAATGATGAACGGGTAAATACGGATACTGTATACTAATTCGTTGCGTTAAGCTCACGACAGGTAAAGAGTAATGAAGCAATTAATAATAAAAAAACAACAACTCAGACTTAATGAAGATCTTACATCATACTGCTACAACAACAACTAATAATAATAATAATAATAATAATAATAATAATAATAATAATAATAATAATAATAATAACACTACATATACTACAACTACTACCACTATAATAGCAACAATTACCTACCAACAGTATTAAAAAAATAATAATAATAATAATAATAATAAACACACGAACTAAAAATAAACAAATAAAAATCACGAACAAACAAGTAAACAGTAACGGTATCATCCTAACATCATCAACATTATCAGCAACAACAACAACAACATCAAATTACAAGGGACAACACAACACAACACTCCCTCATCCTGCTTCCCTTCAGAATCTCTTATCGTGTTAACAAAAAACTGGATCCACCAAGAGTCAATCAGATTAACATACACACTCACAAGGGTTCAACGCACACAGGTGAACACTGCTCTCATTAACACAAGGAAGAGAGAGAGAGAGAGAGAGAGAGAGAGAGAGAGAGAGAGAGGAGAGAGAGAGAGAGAGAGAGAGAGAGAGAGAGAGAGTAATGATGATGATAATGATAATAATACTGATAATGACAATAATAATAGTAATAATAATAATAATAGTAATAGCAATACGAGAGAGAGAGAGAGAGAGAGAGAGAGAGAGAGAGAGAGAGAGAGAGAGAGAGAGAGAGAGAGAGAGAGAGAGAGAGAGAGAGAGAGAGAGAGAGGAGGTCACCTATCATATTTCCTATATATTTTTTTCTTAACCGCCTCTCAACAAAGACACTAATGGATTCAATAAACAATTATGGCTTCATTAATAAGCAGTTATATACGTGTACTAAGTAACCTCCTTTGTAACACACACACACACACACACACACACACACACACACACACACACACACACACAGGGGTAGATGTCCTTCTTGTAAATCATGACATTACCCAACTCTCTCTCTCTCCTCTCTCTCTCTCTCTCTCTCTCTCTCTCTCTCTCTCTCCTCTCTCTCTCTACTCTGGGTAAAGTCAAGTTCAAGGATAACGTGTTTGGGAGGAGGAGGAGGAGGAGGAGGAGGAGGAGGAGGAGGAGGAGGAGGAGGAGGAGGAGGAGGAGGAGGAGGAGGAGGAGGAGGGAATTAGGGACGAAGGAAGTGCCGGAGGACAGAACAGCTGACCAGAGAGAGAGAAGAGAGAGAGAGAGAGAGAGAGTAGAGAGAGAGGAGAGAGAGAGAGAGAGAGGAGAGAGACGAGAGAGAGAGAGAGAGAGAGAGTCTTTAATAAACTTTCCATCATTACGTTGTTGACTCACTCACTTTTCTAGTACCTTTCTCTCGTCATCGTCATCATCATCATCATCATTATCATCTTGTCACTTTCCCCCTAAGCTGCTACGCCCACTAATTGTCTCTAATTATCTCTCTTTGGCACTTACATACACACAACACACACACACCACACACACACACACACACACACACACACACACACACACACACAGAGTAATACGTCAAACTTTCCTTACTTTCTTCCTTTTGTTTTTTGTGCGTGTGTGTGTGTGTGTGTGTGTGTGTGTGTGTGTGTGTGTGTGTGTGTGTGTGTGTGTGTGTGTGTGTGTGTGTGTGTGTGTGACTTAAACATAACATAACACAAAGGTCACATATATTTTTAGAACACTGCGTTGCTTAA
>JAPQNM010000016.1:9677836-9732435 GCA_029783475.1 Metacarcinus magister
TATCGAAACAAAGAAAAAAGGAAGGGAAGGAAGGAAAGAAGGGATAGGAGGGAGAGAGGAAGGAAGGGAGGAATGAGGAGAGGAGAGGAAGGAAGGAAAGATAGAAGGAAACGGAAGGAAGGGATATGGAAGGAGAGGAAGGAAGGAAGGAAGGAAGGAAGGAAGGAAGGAAGGAAGGGAGGAAGGAAGGAAGGGAGGTAGGAAGGGAGGGATGAGGACAGAAGTATGTAGGAAATGAAAGAAGGAGGGAGAGAAGAAGGAGAGTGAGAGAAAGAGACGAGAGATAATCGAAGGAGGAGAGACATTTAAGGAGGTAATAATGAAGGATAAGAAAGAAAACATGAAAATAATAGATACTAAATGGAAAAGAAGAGCAGAAAAGGATTAATAAATAGAAGGAAAAAAGAAAAGAGAGAAAGAAAAAGAAAAAGAGAGAGAAAGAGAAAGAAAAAGAAAAAGAGAGAGATCAGTCGGTACACGTGTTTAGCTCCATAAAGGTAACCTGCCCATTCTTAATTTCTTACTCCCTGCCTAACCACCTGTTGAATACCATACCTCAAGTTCAAGGGTAACCAGATCTCCCTTTACCATTACCCTCCTCCCTCCCTCCCTTACCCTACTCCACCTCCTCCTCCTCCTCCTCCTCGTTCCTTCATCCTCACTTCCTGCTCTCCTTAACCACCACGCCCCTCTAAGCATATTCAAAACATTATTACCACTCTATGTGTGTTTCTTATAAGTAGTGATGTAATTAGACCCATTTTGGTGTCATTGCATGGTAGCGGGTTCAGCTCAGTGTGTGTGTGTGTGGTGTGTGTGTGTGTGTGTGTGTGTGTGTGTGTGTGTGTGTGTGTGTGGTGTGTGTGTGTGTGTGTGTGTGTAGGGTGTGTGTTTTCTATGAGCAGGAGAGAAAATACTGTTTGAGATATGACGAAAGGTTAGAAAGAGAATGACGAAATGGAAGAAGGAGGAGGAGGAAGAGGAGGAGGAGGAGGATGGTAAAATGGGAGAGAATAAGACCTAAAGATAAAGCTGATAAAGATGAAATGGGGCGAGGCAAAGAAGGCATTAAGGATTAAGAGATGAAGGAGGTACATAATAGACTGAAAGAATGTGGGAGGGAGAGAGATGGATGAAGGGATGAAAGTGAACAGAAGGAATGAGGAAGAACAAGGAAGAGAGAAGAGGACAATCACTTCACAAAATCGAAATATTATTCAAATATGCAAACAAACTTGTCTTAATTTTTTTCCCGTATATATCAAGCAAACGGGACCTTCCAGGATAATGCCAGATATCAAAAACAGGAACTAGAAGGGAGACAAATAATAACTAAGCTATCAAAAAGTTCACTTGTTGAGCAATAGATGGCGACACCAGACCACCGGGAGGCTATCAATACACATGTTTATTAGTCATTATTATCCGCTAGGCAGCAGCGATATAATCTTCTAAAATTCCTGCCCGGCCACTCCACCATCAAGTCCAATTATAACGGCGTGTGTAGCGTGTGTAGGGTGTGGACGCAAGGGGTACATTTACGCAGAGAACCACGCTGGAGTTTTCTGGTTCAGTACAATCTCTCGGGCATTGTGTTGAGTGCACCGTCCTGTTATGTTTGACGCTAATGCTGCTTCGCCCAGGCCAGTGTTCTGATATTGACTGTGGGTTGAACTTCGCTGTCTCAATTTCTACTCATCCTCGTTTAAAAATTACGTAAAACCATGATATGTCCTCATGTTTAACTTACGTTGTTGGATATTGATTATAAGATGAATATTCGGAACAAAAAGTTAGTTAGCTGGAACGAGGAAGTAACATTATAATCAAGTCACAAACCACAATATGAGACACACACACACACACACACACACACACACACACACACACCCACAGCACCACTCATTAGTGTAGGTAGCCAGTGACAGCTTCATCGGCTTCAAGAATGTTGTTGACCATAAATTTACGAAACAGAATAATAAGATGTTGTCCAGTGATCGTTAGGGCAAACACCCCAAGCAGGTGACTGTTAGCAGAGGCCGGGTAGTGCGAGGGTCAGGTAAGGATGACCGCTAACAAGGAAGGAAGACTACAAGAGAACGGTTAAAAGTTTATGAGACGAGTGTGTCTGGGAGGGACGGCGACACCAAAGAAAATATTTTAGAGAAAAGGTCTGACTTAACGTAGAGAATAAAACGAAATTTCACAAGTATTTTTTCCGATCAATATTTAACAACAACAACATCAACTATCAACCCTAAAAAAAAAGATAGAAGAATATGAAGATGAAGAAAATAAAAAAGGAGAAGAAAGAAGAAGAAAGAAGAAGAAGAAGAAGAAGAAGAAGAGAAGAAACTAAGCACCTAAAGGGGTATAGCAGTTATCCTGACGCGCGGGGTGGACTGACCTCTCCCTCTACACCCCCCTAACAGTTTTCAGGAAAGCCTGCTGGTTACTCTATCTTTTGTTTCACGGTGGCGTCACAGCGTCACTTCTATGCTATGCTATGGAAGGAAAGCGTGGTAGACTTCTTTTTCCTTTCTGTATCCTATTTTATATCTGACATTTATCTGGGAATTTCAATGTTGCAAGTAACATATGGGAAAAAAAACTGTTTAACGTTGGAATTACCTTGTCAGTAATTTTGTAATTATTCAGATTGACTACTGTTCTCTCTCTATCTAATTATCTATTCAACCATGCTTGTATTATATATATTATCATTATCATTATCATATCATTATCATTATTATTATTATTATTAGTAGTATATTATGATTAGTAGTTATTATCTATTATTAGTAGTATTAGTAGTAGTAGTAGTAGTAGTAGTAGTAGTAGTAGTAAAGGGAGTAGTAATATAGGTGGTGGTAGTAGTGGTTCGTAGTAATAATAAGGTTACCAACCAGAAGAAAAAAAACAGAAAATATTTAACGGCCCTCCAATAGTTACATGTGAGTGTGTTGAAGTCTGAGCGTGCCATGAGCAATGTAAACCCGTTGTCCACAGATGTTACGTTCAAGCTGGGAGGAAACTTAACCCTTCCTAGACTGTTGCTTGTATTGCGAGCTTATGTTTGAGGCAAGAGCTTTGTGCTGCGAGATGGCTTGCGTGAGAGGTTAGGTTTAATTAAGTTTATGCTGCAAGACGGTGTGTGTTGAAAGAATGAGCTGTGAGATGGTTTGCAAGAGAGCTTATGTTGAGAAGCTTGTGTGTTTATAGAATTAAGAGTCTGTGTTGAGAATGTATGTTGTGATATAATGTGTGTTCGAGAGGTTATGCTAAAAGACTTATGTTTACTTATGTGTTAGCTAGCTCGTCTGAAATCTCCCTTTGATAACTTATTTTGATGTTTGTGTCTTGTGTGGTTGTACCCTTTATTTGTATGTGTCTATCTAGTTATCAAAATGTTGTGTTAAGTCCTGTTAGTTTCTGCGTGTTATTCTGTCTGTCTGTCTAGGAGGAGTATCTGTCTATACTCGTTTGTGTGCTGTCTTAAATGCCTCGAGGTCTGTAGCGGTGCTTCTCGCCTGTCATTAAAGTTTGTCGACAACCACCACTACCACCACCACCACACCACCATCATTATAAACATTATCACTACCACCACCACCACCGCTCTCTTCCCTACCTTCCTACCTCCCTCCACTCTTAACTGCTGTTGTTATAATGTTAAACTAAGCATACACACACACACACACCACACCCACCAGCCACACACAGATCACACACTAACGCAGACACAGAAACACATAAATAAAGAGTCAACGTTATATTTCCATGTCTTCCTTCAGCACCAGTTCTCTGCACACCGTTACCTGGCATTACTGGACACACCCGCCCACCCACCTGACGCTAGAGTCTAATAAGGAAGGAGGGACGGAAGGGAGGGAGTAGGTAAACGTGGAAGTGGGGAAGAATATAACATTCCTCCTCTTCTTCCTTTTCTTTTTCTTCCCTACATCAATCTTCTTCATCTCATCACCACATTTTGTTCCATCATTTATTAGTATTTCCTCTGTATTCTGTGCATAGTCTCCCCACCCCATCCTCCCCACACCTCCCCTCCCAACTATTCCTCAGGCAACGTTGTGACCTGTGTGAGCGATTGAAGAGTTACGATAATCCCTGCAGGCGACGCTGACGAAGAGAGAGAGAGAGAGATGAGAGAGAGAGAGAGAGAGAGAGAGAGAGAGAGAGAGAGAGAGAGAGAGAGAGTGTGTGTGTGTGTGTGTGTGTGTGTGTGTGTGTTAGACCGCAGTTACGTGGTGAGTTCGCTCCGTCACCGCTTGGCTTGTCCGCCGTGAACTTGACAGTGAACGCATAATCACTCCGCCTCCGCCTACCCTTCCACAACTCTCCCTTTCTTCTACGCTACACACAGTACACAACAACACAACAACTCAACACTCCCACCTCCTCCCCTTCCTTCTCTCTCTACCTCTCTACCATCCTTGACCTGTGTTATATGTGCTGTTAAAATAGACACTTGTAAACACTTCAAATAATTTTACTCTTATACAAATCTTAAATTGATGTTGTGAGTACCTATTGTTTATAAAGTGAGAAGGGGGAGAGAGAGAGGGAGAGGGAGAGATGAGCATAGCCAAGCGAGGGGAGAGTGAGGGAGTAACATGACATCAAAATCACAGAAGGTACTCAGTTACTGTTTGCTTCCCTCCATTCATTCCCATCCTCTCCTCCTCCATTATTCCCCTCTTCTCTCTCTCTCTCTCACTCCATCCTCCTCCATTATAATGCACACGGACACAACCTTGGTGAAATTATGCGACGCTGTCCTTCAGTGGCTCGTGGGAGATAATCTTTCCTGCGATTTTCCCTCATTCCCCGACGGTCCCTTTATCCCAGCGTCATAACATCAATCCTCACAATAGGACGAAGGGCGTTCTGGGGCGGCCCACGAGGAAGGACACACCGCCTGTATGTAAATGAAGGGGTTTTCGTCTAACAAAAGTGTGACATACTTTTCGAAGGGATAATGTCACGTGGACGAAAGTCAGGTATTCTTATCTATAGTCAAAGAGAACAGGAAAACGAAGGAGTGAGTCACATGACGTTAAAAAATCAAAGGATATCCTGTAGAGGAAGTGCTTTGGGAGAGCAGTGAAGGGCGGTGATTCAAGGTAACAAACATAGGACACTACAAATGTTTTACTGCGATTCACCTTGAGGGAAACTTTATAATCCTCATGAATATCTACACACGCGTTGACCTATTTATCGCATGGTAATGATTACATACACAATAACAGCGTCCTTTCATAGCTACTTGGGTGAATCTTAAACCATTGATGTTACTTTAAATGAATTATGATTTCGTCGATTTGAAGTGTTTCGTGGTATGACGAAGATTACCAGAAAGAACATAGATGCGTAGAGTATGGTAGGTTAAGTTAGGATAGGTTAGGTTAGGTAGGTTAGGTTAGGTTAGGTTAGGAAGTCTATCATTCCCAAGCTGTGTTATAGGTGGAAGGAATCAAAGAGCGTGAGGATGAGAAAAGATTAGATGGTAGGTGTTATAGTAAGTGTTAGGTGCAGAGGAGCTGCCTTGTATAGGTAAACTAGCCTCTTGCCAGCCTCCTTATTTCCTTACGTTAGTTGAGAGCTATGGGTTAGGGAGGTGAGTGTGGCTTATTAACAAGGGTTCATGGGTCAGGGCTCTCTATAGGTCACATGTTAAAGGGGTGACTATGGTATTGTTAACCTCACCTAGACAATACTAACCCTACCCTGCTTCCCTTTAGTCGATGAGAGAGAGAGAGAAAAAAGTTCCCGCCATCACCCGCCTCATCAATGTAAGGCAATATTAGTGAAGTACAAATATGGATGAATCAATTAACTTCACAAACTTCATTATATATATGTTACGGGAAGTTTTGAGAGTCATCACAATTACACACACACACACACACCACAGAAATACTAAGGTACTACTACTACTACTATATTACTCTAGCTACTACTACTACTACTGATACTACAAGAACATCTCCTCCTATACTACTACTTCTATTACTATGATATTCAACAACAGTGTCAATGCGAGGAAGTTCAGGTGAATTAACAACAGTCGCACCGTCACCGCCTACCTGAGGATTAATATTTTCGGGAGGTGTCAAAAAATTCCTCACCTCTGTCGCACTTCCGTTCATCAACTATATCCTGGTACCAAATACGACTGTAACTAATTATATATACATCCAAACCTAACATAAGTCTACGATAGGTATTTTTTTTTCTTTCTTCTCTTCTCTTCCTTCTATCTAATTGTAACCCGTTCAATTATTTTCTCCTCCTCTTCCTCCTATTCCTTCTTTGTCTCTTTCTCATTAATCTATCATTTTTCTCTATTACTCCCAGTCTTCTTTCTTCTATTTTCACATAGTACTCAAAATACGTTAAAGTTACACACCTTCAAGAATTCATGTACTATATAACGTAATTCTAAAACGCTCCAAGGGAAGGGAGAAGGTGGGGTGAGAGGGGGGGAGAGGAAGGATTTGTACGTACTACACAGCGGCTCAAGGTTGTGTATATAGATAGCTTGCTGGCGTGAACAACCGACCGACCGACCAACCACATCATCGCTTGCACTCTAGACTCACCGATGATGCAACTCAACTGCAAACCGCCACACGTAATATGAAAAAAATATTTATGAAACGACACAATATACACACTGGCTAAAGGACAACAAAAAACGTTTAAAAATAAATCCCGCATGTCGCCAGACCCTGTAAAGATGACAGTAGGAGAGAGAATAGAAGTGATTGGTAGAGTGTATTTCCTTTAGCGTATTCTAGACTATATGATCCGCATCCAATCGTGATAATTGTATGAATATAAACCTATGGGGTACTGTCATCACACACATTACCTCACACAACAAGAATAATACATAATACACGGGATAGATAGTATGCAGCCAACTTTCCTGCCACACTCTATATCGGTGGTGCCAAAAAGAATACAGTGATGATTACAACGTTGGGAAGTCTCTCACGGTCGTTCCTTCCTTCCTTCCTCCTCCCTCCTCGACCCCGAAAACTTATTATGAGCAACTGAGAAACTTCTTACCTCCCACATTTCAGAAAACCCTTTGAGTAATGACGATTGTGCCCTACATGAAACATTGAAAAATAAGTGGATTCTCTATCAAACCATCCTCGCTTTTTATCCTTTAGCGAACTTTAATAGCGGACATAAGGGCAAGCGTATATGTATGGATTTATCATAAGGAGTCAGTGGTATGGTAAAGCGCTACATACAAGAGCACAACCCATGAACGGACGAAAGGATGAAATGAAGAAGTCGGGGTCAGCCAGCGCGGGAGTATAGTATAGAAGGCTTTGGATGGCTAAACTGATTACTTTTAGGGCGGCATCTCGGTGACCCCAAGATTCCGCTCCCTCCAAGGATCACTATCTCCCGCTGGTTGGATTCCTCGGAAGGGGAGGGTAAGTGAAAGAGAGAGAGAGGAAGAGAGAGAGAGAGAGAGAGAGAGAGATAGAGAGAGAGTAAGAGAGAGAGAGAGAGAGGAGAGCGAGATGAGAGAGAGAGAGAGAGAGAGAGTCATACAAACAGGCAATAAACAGACTGAAGCAAGAAATGCATGCAGAGAGAGAGAGAGAGAGAGAGAGAGAGAGGAGAGAGACGAGAGAGATAGAGGAGAGAGAGAGAGACGAGAGAGAGAGAGAGAGAGAGAGAGAGCGATCATACATACAAACAAAAAAAACCAGGACTGAAGCAAGAAGTGTATGCATAGGTGTGTGTGTGTGTGGTGTGTGTGTGTGTGTGTTGTGTGTGTGTTGTGTTGCCAAGTGGGTCAGTCAGGGGCAGCTCATCCCGTTGGTTGGCCCAGTCTAGGTTAGGTCACACTCACACACACACACACACACACACACACCACAACACACACACAACAATAACAACAACAGCAACAAATATTCCAGTCAAAATACATAATCAAACGTACATAAATGAAATATAACTGATTCTTCATTAAATATCTATACTTATTGAGAGAAAAAAAAGACAATTGATTTACTGACTTAATTGTTGAGCCTATCGCTATGTCTCAATATTTTTTTCTTTAGGGTTAAGGATTCAAATTACACATCCACAACTCACCTCGGGGACGTAGCCAAAAGGTGAAAAGTACGGGTAATTTTGATAGTACATGCTCCTTCTGTTGTAGTACATCTTTCCAATCCTTTAAATCCACTATACACGAGGACAATTAACACATCTACACGGGCACTTCGCTTCCCCACCACACACCGTCACAACCACTAGCAAGACCAATGATAGTTCCTCCCGTCCTCAGCTTCCAGTCATGGTGAAGCGCGCGCAGAACAGCGTACCACCTTACTCACCGCCGAACACATACTGAACCAAAGATCTACTCGTAACGGTTGCCACCTTGCCAGATTGTGGACTTCGTTTCCGCCTACCAGCCTAAAGGCCATCCTTAATGAATTCTAAATAATTACTATCTTAGCAGTACTAAATCAGCTTAAAGTGTTGCTGCCTATAATATATTTGACATGCTGGATTGCAAAGGTAGACAAATAACGAAAATATGTATTAAAATCTTTTCCGCCAAAAAAGAAGACAGGACTTTAGTGGATAAATGAACCAATTTTTTTTCTTCTAAATATGTAGTAAATATCAACATACAAGCAATATGTTTTCATTATCAGTTACATAAAAATAGTACTGTCATATCTTCATTACTATAATTCTTTAATTCACCGTCAGTTTCATGCATATGACTCGGGAAATTGACCACCTTCCCATCCCCAGTACCTACTATATATAAGGTACCTACTTATAGAAGGGTTCCTAATCTGAGACATAAATAGCCCCAGCTCCTTGAAGCATTTTCTGTGGAGGCTATGTGAGAATTAGGAGTTTCAATTAAACTAAACTGGAGTTCCTTATCAATATATTGGAAGATTTTATATCATTCACTTTTTTTTCTTATACCTCCTGGCATCATTACAATAAATTATTATTACTAATTATCAAAACATATTTGGTTTACATATGATAGAGCCATGCACGTAGAGCATCATATTTTGATCATGAAGCCAGGAAAAGATCAGATTAGGATCCACTGACCTAGAGTGTTCAATGATCTTGGAAACAAGTATTAAGTGGTCTTAATAATATGAATAGCATAATTGTTAGATGTAATCTTAAATGCAGTCTTATGATCAAAATTTCTTTTCAAAGCAATGTTTTAGCAGTATATAGTATAATCAAGGATCTGTAAAAGATCCTTGAGTATAATAGTGCCTCAGTCACCCAGTCACAGTCTTGCATACAGACACGTTCTCGCTACACCAGTCACTGACCTCACTGCTCAGCAATGAGGCTGCAACGGTCGCACACCACGTGTCTGGGTAATGAAACTGAGCAAGTCTATGTCTTCCCTGGGGCAGGAAGGGTGAGGGGACCGAAGGACCTCATTGGCAGGGGTGAGGCCGCTAGGTTGGGCGGAAAGCACTGTAGGCTGGGATGTGCATCACAGTCTGGCGGCAGCAGGCGACGTCGCCACCCGACGCGTCGCAACATTTGCACTCGCTCGTCCTCTTCGAAAAGCACCACTCGCACAGTGGGCGCCTCCAACGTGGTGGAGGTGGATGAAGAGTTCCTAATGGTGTACTGACCCTCCGCTGAACTGTATTCTAACACCAAGCCTCGGCGTCGAAACGCCCGCAACAACTCCGCCTCATCATGACGGGACACCTTCTCGTTGAGTGCACATAGGTGGGCGTGTGCATCCCATGGCAGTGGGCCAGACTCCTGCACGGCACCCCACAGCGAGTCGAAACAGAGAAAGTGAGTGATAGAGAGGCGTGTGAGTAGTGACGAGACAGCGGACAGCAGCAGATACAGACCCCGCCGCTGTTCCTGCGTGACGATGCATGGAGGCTGCTCCTTATCACCCCTCTGTTGTTCCTGATAACGGAGGTACGTGACGGTCAGTGCAATGCTCATCACCACCACCACAAGCACAACCAGTCCACGCTTCCTGCCCCACAGCCGACGGAGAACACACAGTCTCACGGCCATGGTGGTAGTTACTGCCACCACGTCTTAAAAATCAACGTGTTCTGTCTGCTCCTGGTAGAACACGACAGGTGCTGTACCCTCCCACACACTTCAACTACTATAGTGCAGACTCATCAGCCATTCTCTCATTTACGAGTGATCACAGAAAGCCACTCGCTTGACACAGGCTTCATGGATAACTAGTGTGTTTTTTAGGCCTACATCCACTTTCCTTTCACGTGTAACAGTGTCACAGGTAGTATCTATAATGATATACGTAATATCATGCTATACTTATCTTTCTCAACCTCTCATATTTCAATCCTTGGCAGCGTGCATAAAAGAAGAGAGGTTTGTTAGTGCAAGTCCCAGCAGTTTACTAGTAAAATAAAGTAAAGTGCGGGAAGAAATTATGTCTCAACTCCCATATATTAGTATTAATCCTGAATGATGCCGCCACACACACAGGGAGGATGATATAACACCTCAGAATAGGCTACAGTGCTAATTTCTGCAGTTGTATATTATTCCCTTACTAGCACATTATTCTAGATCAGCCAAAGCACTCGTGTCTCAGCTGAAGGCTGGTGAGATCAGAGAATCAATAGAAGTTTGTCTTAATTATTTTAATGCTAATTCCGTCACTCAAGCAATATGATTCATGCCAAATAGCTATAATCAAACCCATACGATTTATATTCAATCAGATTAAGCGGTCTTCTGAACATAATATAATACAAACATGATTTTTTGTTATATTATACATGTTAGAAATATAATTTTTTTGTTTATATTATACATGTTAGAAATATAATTTATCCTGCCCATTCATCTGATTCTATTACGTTGCCGAACTATATGCAGACACCACATATAGAATGATCTTCCCTTGTCAACTTCAACATAACGTGCAAACAAACTACAATTTTCAACTACAATACAAAATACGGATCCAGCACCTCATACATAACAAAACTACCCATCTACCTCTACTTGATGCAATGTTAACTTATGCATTTCTGCCACTCATCATAACACTCACAAACCAATGTGTCATACAAGCACTGAGGTCTGCAAGTTGCTTTTCTGTATTACACAAAAAAGACTAAATAAAGTATATATTATTATTATTTGTTACTGGCATGCCATGCACTGTGCTACATACAACACTGTCTCAACACCTTCAGAAGCCACCTCCCATTCATTCAGTTACTAAAGAGCAGGAAAAAGAAACTTCATAAGAAGAAACAAACATTGAATTTTAAAAATATATGTATCTATATATGTATAATATACAGCAAAAATGTATCTCAAGATGCAACAAACAACTTTCCAAAACCCACTTCTTCAATACAAATAAAATTTTCCTGTCAAAGAAGTCTTCTGCTTAATTTAACCTTCGAAAACCAAATGATATATTCTACTTCTATGTAATGGGAGATAACCCATGAAAACAATGGTTCATCTGCTTTCTATTGAAATACTCATCATGCACCAAACATTCTATAATAAACATAACAGGGACAAGGCTACGAGCAAACTTTTTGAAATATAACACAAATTTATAGCATGTGAGCTTATTACAAAAGTATATTTCTGTGTAAAAGCATCAAGTCATTATTTGTCTTAATGCTGAAAACTTTCCCATGTTCAATACACAAATATCACCGCTATAATGTTTCAAAAGGCCAATATTTCTTCACAATGAGGCACTGATGGGCATGGGACACTAACTTAATTTCATGCAAGACCCTTAAATATTTCAATAGGATGCTAGTGTCACATGTTTTCACATTGCTAAGTGGGAGGTGGTAAGTGTCATTTGTTGTCCTATAATACTATAAAAGGGTAGTTTTACATTTTCATCTTGCCTTCACTTTGAAAATGCTTCAGAGACTAGTTCAGCATCACAACAAGATCGTGTACAAGGCTAGCCTTATTCACTGACACTGAGACATCAACAACAATATCACACCATTATATTATATACCCAGTTTTTCTTCTAGAGCCATGCACATATACACGGTCTTTTCATTTTCAAAGACTTATATTATAATAAATACCACATATTGACCCCAATTAGACCCTTATTAGACAATTATAAGAACACAATCACAACCTAGAATTAAAGCAAAACTTATGCAACTCCAACACTTTCTTAGGAATTAAATATAGTTGTACCTATATGAAATATTCTCCTTACTGCAGTCTTCTCTCAACCATTAACTCAGCAAATCCTTTACATTCATACACAGTGTACTATATCTTCTAAGACTGACAAAACTATAGTATCAATCCAGTGTTTCGCCCGATACAACACACGGCTGTATTGCTTTTCTGTTCAGTCATTCATTCCTGAGATATTAATTTATAAATATATTTGAATTCTGCGTCAGCTGTCATCGAGTCTAGAAAAGGAGGTCAGGAGGGGGTAGAAAGCTTATTTCTATGCACGTGTTAAAACAATGCCGTGACCAACCAGATAAAATTGTCATATTTCATCCAATCACAACACTACATTTAGCTAGGGGAGAGGAGGAGCAGCGGTAGGATTTAACAGTATGGAAGATATGTGTGAGTGACGCTTGTGTGTCCGATTATTTTGCCTGTACGTATTGGGAAATTTTACAGCAATAATCAAAAGCACCGAGTTCTACCATCAGTTGTGAAAAGCCCAAGGTGTGAGATATTGTATTCTCTGTGAAGACATTTGTGAGATTAGGAAGTGCAGTCCTACCCACATGATTCACAAGACAAGAAGCAACACTATAGTAACCTCAATATCAGTGATTCTAAGGGCACGTTTCTGCAAACTGTACAATTATCAACCTGGTTCAGGGTTAAGCAAGCACCGACATCACAGCACGGTGACAAAGTGTTGGAAAATATCACAGACTATGTCCGTTGACTGGCGATCCTTCTGCAGTGAGGTAATTAACGAACTTTTGGTGTGAAAACCAGAACATTATTGGCGGTCCTGGGATTGTTGTGGAGATTGACGACACTCACAAAGTACGAGAGGCCGTGTTTTGTCCTAAATCTGGCTGTTTTTATGGGAGTTAAGCAATATATAAAAAAAAAAATTTGTTGTGCCGTTGATATAAAATTTGTTGTAGCAAGCCAGTAAGATACACAATAACTATATAATTATTACTAATGAATTTTGTTGGGACCATTTGCCAAACTGAGTCGCCTTTCATTATGCAATATCACAATCTGGTTATATAACTAACAAACAACAAACAACCAAACTTTCCTGACACTTAATCCTCACTCCTCAACTTGCTTACCTAAAACTTAAATCTATTTATATATATATATAATTTATAAATCTATAATATACTCTTACCTTCAGCATTTGTACTAATCTAAGGCCTTATATTTTGAGGAATCAATCTATCTACCTATATATAATGTGTGTTTACAAGTAACGACATTATGGACGGAAGTACAGCAAACTACACACTGTAATCAGGCACATACCTTGTAATTGATAACTAAACTCCAATTACGGGAAGATTATCCTGTCTTTGTTTTTTTGTGATGTCTCAAACTCAAAGAAGCCTCAGTAAAGATCCATCTGGGAAGTAAAAGAGGAAAGTATGGAAGAGAATGCCGGGAAACTTCCTTCACCCATTAGAAAGACGAGAAAGACTTGCCGAACAAGGATCTATCTCGACTACCTCAACACCTTAACATCATGTATTATATTTGTAAGGTGGTGTACAGCTGTTTGTGTTTCTCTTTCCCTCTGCCAAAGCAAAGCACAGTGAACAGTGAACAGTGTAGTGTAGTGTAGTAAGCCATTACCATGCATTACTGTTGTTGGTCAAGACATCCAGACCAAAGTGTGTGTTAGTGACATTCTTTGTGCATAGAAATAAATAAGATTATCACATCATCAATATAAATGATACAAGCTAATTTTATGATAAATGAACGTGAACATTACATTAAAATAACTCAAAATAATACCAAATTTGTAATAAATAATAATAAATAACAGGACAAAACACAAACAATATTGTATAGGAACAAAGGGAAAATTACAAAAGTAAACAACAAATAGCACAAATAAGCATAAAGTAATCATGAAAAAACTAATTCTAATAACTACTACAAAACTAAATTTGTTCACATAGAAAGGAAACACAGTAAGAACATTAAAAAAACATAGAAATAAGCTGTGCAGTGCTCTGGCCTTGTTACTCTAAGGAGGAATCTCAACATCGGACAGTAGCTTTTTACAGGTTTGCACCCTGCGCATATAACTCAACACAGACACAGCAGTCACTACCATTAGGAGGAGTCCAAGAGAGAGTGGCACAGGGTCGTATACATCCTGGGTCTTGATCTGATGGCCATACATACTCAGGAACTTCATGGCCACAGCGTTGGTCCACCCAAAGCCTTCCTGTGTCTTGTACTCTCCATAATGGCCAGTTTCTCCAACTTGCGTCACCGAATACTTTTCCAGCATCTTGTGGGGTGTTGTGTTGAGGTAAGTCTGGTAAACATTCAACACCCAATGCCGAGCAAATGTTAGCGCCAGTTCATCTGCTTCTTTATTGTATTTTCCTGCCTTCTGTAGCCCCAGTACAACTATATATTGTAAAGGTGCCCAGCCTACGGGGAGGTCCCACTGCTGTCCACTATCCATTAAGGATGTTGGGATGCCTCCAGGGTAGGCAGTGATGTTATGCCGGTCCAGATATGCAATGGCCTGCTCGATGACAAACTCTGGTGACCTCTCCTTGCCGTAAGATTCCGTCCACAGGGGCATGAGGTTGGATGGGTAGAAGCCTGGTATCAGCTCCTCTCTCTCTAGGTTATAGTCAAGCCAGATACCATCCCGGTCACTCCAGAATATCCGGCTCATCGTGGTGTTACTTTCCTCGGCGTGCTTGCGATAGGTGTCTCGCTGAACCTCATTCCCTAACACCCCGTGGAACTCTGAGAGCAGCCGTGCGTTCAGACCCATGAGGCTATTCAAACACACAGGGGCAACTATCATGGGGTTGATGTCTCGTAGATTTTTGGTGCGTTTCCCATCGGCCAGGAGCCAACGGGAAGAAAAATCCCACCCACTCTCAGCTGCTGATTTCAGGCCGGAGTATATCCTCATTTTCTCTTGGTGGGAAGTGCCCTCTGTAAGCTCCTCATCTTCATTATAAGATTCTGGTCTGGCGTACGTAGCGTTAACTCGGTACTGGAAGAGTTTGTAAGCTCTGTTATCCATAGTGACTGTAACAGAACGATTCTCAAGCCAGAAACTGTATTCCTTCTCGAGTATGCTGAGTGATTCCTTTAAGAACTTGATGTCTCTGGTTCTTTTCCAATATAAGTCAACCATGGCGATTAGAAAAGGTGGCTGTGATCTTCCTAGGTAGTACTTTCTAGTGCCGTTGGGGACATAACCATATTTCTTAACTAAATACAGGAAGTTCTCAATCATGCCTTTAGCAGTATCAACCATCTCGGATAGCAACAATCCATCTATAATCCAATAGGAGTCCCAATAATAGAGTTCAGTAAAACTCCCACCAGGAATAATAAAGGGTTTGGGTACGTAAATCTGGGAGTACTGACTGGCATTGTCTCGCACATCTGTGGTCATCTTGCGACCCAAAGACTTCCAGATCTCATTCACGTTCTTGGCCCAATTCCTAAGAGGCTGGTCGTATATATCATGGATAAAGGCTGGTTGTGGTTTCCAGTCACTAGGGTTCCAGACCTCAAACTCGGAATTACGGAGACTAAAATTGTCTCCAATGAATTTTTCCAAATCTTCCTTCTTCGGAGCATTATTCGTATTTTTCAGGAAAATATTGAACCGACTCTCGATTTCTTCTGGCGATTCCTTGAGCTTCATATCAACAAAGAATTTACTGTCATTAAATACTTTTGCCCTTTGGAGATAATGAAGGATCTTAGTATTACAAAATATCTTACAACTTTCCATGGCTGTGCTTCCCAAACTTACTGCATCAGGGTCAAGGCGAACCACGTGCCTGCTGGCTCCTCCAAGGCAGCCAGCGCCCATCACCCCCACCAACACCAAGCAGCACCACAAACACACTCTAGCATGGTACTTCATCCTTCAAATGCAACCCTATATCCATCTCTTCGAATTCTGAAACATAAATATATCAACTTAGTTTCTCTCTCTTTGTGACTTGCTTAGGTATCACTTTGTCATCTGGTGAGCTAAATGTTGCACGATATAACTTCATAAAACATTAAAAAAACATTGTGTACATTTAATACATGGAGAAAATGGTAAATAATACATCAATCACATAATTAAATGTTTTGGAACTGAATTAAATGTGATTGAATAATCCAGTAATAATAACAAGCAAACTCATAATTATACATAATAATTTAAATTAAAAAATATAAACGAATATAGATACGGAGACAGAACCACACAAGTGTTGCTCAGACCCTGAACACTATAATTAGTAAAATAAATACTAGGTAAATGCATAACTTCTATCAATGACCTCTTGGTGAATCAATAATAACAGAGGGATAATAAATGCAAGGTCAAATATTTCTGATCTCAAACAAATAAATTCATAGATATAAATTATGTTCCTTACACAATGTTAGAGTTAATAGGCTTTTTCAAGGTGATGGAAATTAATAAATGTTGCATATATTGATCTTGTTGACAAAGTACTATGAATGGCATTAAATTGAATATGGTATCCCAGCGTGGAGGTGGAGGTACTGCAGGACAAGTCTGTAAAAAGATAATACGATATGAAATGAGTGCAAAGCAACAGTGATTTATGCCGGTGATAAAAACTCCACTGCTTTTCATAAAGAGCTAAGTACAGTCAGATATAGGTTAGGTTAGGTTGGTGTTATAAGGTAAGGTAAGGTAAGGTACGATATGGTAAGGTAAGATATGATAAGGTAAGGTAAAGTATGGTATGGGCCCACTTCTATTTCTTATCTACGTTAACCACATACCATCCTATATTAAGTCCAAATGTAAGTTCTTCGCAGGTGACTTGAAACTATATATGAAGATACGTCACAATGCCACTCACCCTCTAGCTGCAGATCTTTGTTCTCTCCAAAGAGATATTGATAGCATACCTAGGGTGGCTACTTCATGGGGCCTTAATTTTAACTCTAACAAGTGTGTAGTGATACGGTGCCAACGTGGCTCTACTGACTGGACTGCTGTGGGCTCTCTTCAACACTACCACCTAGACAACTCTGATCTATCCTTGACGGATAACCATAGAGACCTGGGAATCCTAGTTGACAATACCCTAAAGTTTCATGCTCATATAAGAACAACAGTTAACAAAGCTGCAGGATTAGCTAATAACCTACTGAAGTCCACTCTTTGTCGTTCCAGTGACTTTATGTTAGCCATCCTTAAGTCCCACATAAGACCTATATTGGAGTTTGGCTCAATAGTCTGGAACACTAGGTACTTGGGTGACATGCGGCTACTGGAGTCAGTGCAGCGCTGCTGGACTAAACACATAGATGGCCTCGCAGAACTACCCTATACTGATCGCCTCAAAGCTCTGAATCTGTACTCTGTACAGGGCAGGCTCTTGAGAGCTGATCTGATTAAATGCTGGAAGATTTTCCACAATCAATCTGCAATTTCCCCATCTGACCTGTTCTCTCCTTCTCCTGTCACTACTACTAGAGGCCACAGATTTAAATTAGCCAAACCACATATCTACACAGAATGCAGACATAGGTTTTTCAGTGTTAGGTGCATTGATCACTGGAACTCCCTCCCAGACAGTGTTGTTGGTGCCAATACTATTGATACATTTAAACGAGGCCTTCACCTTGCCCTTGGAGTCACTGTTTGTTTACACTGAATAAATTTACCCAGGAATATCCTCTAATTAATTTTTCCGTTAATCTACATTTGCTTAGTGACTTCACGTAAGATATACCCACGTTTAACACCCAGTTGCATTCCGCCCATTATTCTCTGTAATTCCCCATGTTTTATATTAACCTGATGGGCTGGCGTGCCAGCAATTGTGGGCTACACATCAACATCACCAACCATGACTGTAATTTGGGGTAGCCAACCAGGTGAGTAAACCAGGTGAGTATGGTAAGGCAAGGTAAGGTAAAGTATGGTATGGAAAGGTAAAGTAGAGTAAGGTAAATCTTGCAAACAATCTCGCTACACATACCGGAAATTCTATCCCAGAACATTATCTTTTACAATTGTCGGATAATATGGAGATAACATTAGCGTCTTCTCCTTTTACCTTGTTTTTGTTTGGCTTTAACAAGTTTCCGGAAATTGATATATATTACAAGATATTCTGCAACCTTAATTCTATCTGACATGTAAGTATTAACCTCGGGAGAAGACGTTAATGTTATCTAAATAGTATCCCAATCGTCTACTGACACCAACCCAAAAAAACAAAAACAAAAAAAACAAAAACAAAATCACTATAACAAAGACGAAACACTAGAAACTTACCTAATACTACACTGAAGAAAGAAATAGTTACTAAGATTACATAAAACTCGTAACATTATACAACGTAACACCAATTAACATGACAAGCATCCGGTTGTCAAAACATAACCTTGGATTGATTGATTATTGGTGATAAAATTACCTCAAATTGTGAATCCCTCCTTGTGTTAGGCAGTGGCCCTCTCTCTCTGTAGCTGCTGATTACACTCAAGTCAGTGATCAGCTGTACAGGTTGTTGTTGTTGTTGTTTTAGGGCTGCGAGGATCCCTTGGGGAACACTATGAGCCCTGGTGATGTCCTATGATGCTATCACAGGCGCGGTAGTTGACCTGTCCTCCTCAGGAAGGCACAGGTGAGGCGGATGACAGCGTGTTGCCGGGAGGGGTGGACGCCAGCCGCCGCCAGCAGGGTGGGCAGGTCAAAGGTGTTGACGTTCAGGGCGAGGAGTTGAGACTGTAGCACTACACGGTGGGAGTGGAAGCGCGGACACTGCAGCAGAAAGTGTTCAATAGTCTCGGGGACGTTCCTGCACCAGGGGCAGTCGGGGTCAGGGGACAGACGAAGACGGAGCAGGTGAGCTTTGAGTGTCGTGTGCCCCAGGCGGAGGCGGGTGAGGGTGACATCCAGGACACGGGATTTTTGTCGTATCCACGGCTGGGGGGAAGAGTCACTTCGGTAATGGCCCATGGAGGTAGTGCGGAGGGCATCGCCGAGCGTGTTATTCCAGGTGGAGCGGCAGACCCGGGAGATGAGGCGTGTGGCTGTGGAGAGCGGTAGAGGGAAGGGTGTTGTGTTTACCTCAGTTAAGGCCATCCTGGCAGCAGTATCTGCTACCTCGTTGCCTGGGATACCAGCGTGGGAGGGAACCCACTGAAAAGCGATATCCCAGCCCTCGGTGGTAAGGTGCAGAAGGGCCCTCTGGACGACGTGGACGAGGGACGTGGATGAGTGAGAGGTGTACAGGTATGCCGCTGCACACCTGTCTAACACCTGCCCAACACTGCCTACATCACACTCTCCTCCACCTTCACCTCGCTGCCAGGCAAACCACTCCGATTGTCACGAATAAATTTAACTTTTCATTTATTAATATTGCAACCTTAGTTATTTAGTTAGTTAATGCATAAAAGGAGAAATGTTAGATATCAGAGGTCATATGACGCTTTGTTAAAAAAAATAATCAAAAAAAGGTAGACAGTATAGCAAAGTATGGGGAGGGAAAGCAGTTATTACACCCTAACGTCTCGTCCTAATGGCTTTTACTAATTAGGGAATTAATCTTTAACTATCCTTAATAAGGATAATGGGTGTAATAAATTCCATTGTTACATTAGCTATATACTGATGTTATTTATCTATAGAGTAAATATAATAAATTCCTTTACCATTGACAAACGTATTATATAAATGTTCCATGCATATTTGCATTGCTTTTGTCATTCATTCTACTCCCAACTGAGTTTTTTAACTGACTCACCTTTATTGCCTAATTACTACATCTTTTACCTTCATTTCCAGTCCATATTTCACTGTTACAGGTTAAATATTCATATTGAGTGAAATATTAAGATAATTCTAAATATGGGTTTTCTATCCTACATTATGCATAATGTAGGATAGAAAACCCATATATAGAAGTATATTAATATTTTGTCCTCTTCATCATGATGAAGAGAAGGAATGATAATTATACTATAATTGTATATATTTGTGTCACATTTGATCGAACAGAATTGATCATAAAAAAAATCTACTTATTTTCTTGACATCTGAATTAAATATTCCTAGTTTTGATAGCATATAGACAACATAATATATATATATATATATATATATATATATATATATATATATATATATATATATATATAGTACGTTGTCTATATGCTATCAAAACTAGGAATATTTAATTCAGATGTCAAGAAAATAAGTAGATTATATATATATATATATATATATATATATATATATATATATATATATATATATATATATATAGATAGATAGATAGATAGATAGATAGATAGATAGATATAAATAGATAGATGAAAGGTATTGCAAAGAAATTGTGTAATGGTGAAGATGGAAAAGGTAATAGTATACATACAATAATAATAATAATATCATATTAACATAGTTTATAAGGTGGTCACAAAACAAAGTATGTAACAGTTTGTACTTTTATCACAGAATCACATCTTCCTCCTAAACTCACCTTACTTACTCAATGTAGTGAGTTGGTAGAAACTCACAATGCAACTCAGCAAGTGCCTTCAGGATATTGGCAATGTTTTTACAGTCATCTGAAATAGGAACAGATGTATCTTATTGTATACATGTATGCCTATCTCCATCCATACAATTAATATTACCCTTGCTCAATATGACAATAAAATTCAATAAGTTATGTGTTCAGCAAAGTTAAGTTTTAAAGTAACAGTAAAGATTTGTTTCCTTAACGCCTCTCTATTTTGGATAAAACTAATTTCTTTTTATAGATTTTGATGTGTTTTGAATTAATCTGATGTTTGTTTGTTATGCCATACAGCCTTCGTATTTTTTTCCCTTCTCCCTCAATAAATGGAAGGTAAAAATTGCAATTGACGCAAAAATCTTTACCAAGGTAACAGCCATGCACTCACCAATCCCTCTATGCGGTGTGCCCTCTTGCTGCAGATTTAAACCCAGTAGCATGTGATCCATTCTCTTTGCGTACTCGCCCTTCATAATGGCGTAAGACTGCAAACATAACCATATAATCATTAGGAAGGATATTTTACTGAGCAACATAAAATCAATTTTATATACATAAAAAAAGGACAATTACTCTCCCATTTCTGACTTAACCTAACTTATAAACAGAACTTCCAAAGAAAAAATAGTTAAGTATTACCTTCTTAATGTTGAGCCAATTTTTACAGTATGTTGGGACTGGTAAGTTGTAGAGAGCACACTGAGATGGTAACATTGTCAATAGATCCCAATTACCACAAGTAACAAAGAGGAAACGATTGTCCAGGCGAACACTCTCTTCCATCCATTGTTTAAACTCTTCAAATACTTCTTTAAACTCCTTCGCCGAGTCTACATCTTCCTAAAAGAATACCAATACTAATCAGTTTGGGATACTCATTTTTTGGCGGGAATAAAATATATTCTTGACGCAAGGAAATAGAAGTACGTTAATTAGTTATCCTGGGTTATTTACACTATGTCAATTACCTGTTTAATTGATGTGAGTTCATTGCAGAAGGCAGTGAGCTTTGGGTGATACACTGGCCTCACAAATTGATGAAAAGTGTCCTCTATCTTAAGGCTCCGCCTTAAGGAATGCATCAGAGTCAGGGCCGGGGGCAAGGGGGGGGGCAGGGGGGGGGGCAGGGGGGGAGGAGGGGAGGAGGAAAGGAAGGGGGCAGAGAGGGAAAAAAAGAAGGGAAGGAAGGAGAGAGAGAGAGAGAGAGAGAGAGAGAGAGAGAGAGAGAGAGAGAGAGAGAGAGAGAGAGAGAGAGAGAGAGAGAGAGAGAGATAGTGTGCATGTATAAAATCATTTTCTCTAACTAATTCCTTTACATTCCTTCTCACAATTATCATAATCACATGAGTACAAATTGTGCAATAATGGGTCATTGTCAGGTGATGGGCGTGGGAGTGTGAAGAGGAGGAGGAGGAGGTATCTTAGATTATAGCGTCACACTTATATTCCTAGTGTGTGTGTGTAGGGGGTGTGTGTGTGTGTGTGTGGTGTGTGTGTGTGTGTGTGTGTGTGTGTGTGTGTGTGTGTGTGTGTGTGTGTGTGTGCATTATAATTTTTTTCTTCACACTTTACTGTTTCATTTTCTTCAATTTTAATAAAGAATGAAGTAAAGAAGGAAGGAAGGAAGGAAGCAAGCAAGCAAGAGAAAAAAAATATAATAGTTATCATGAGAATTTCTTACTAACCACATCACCTGTCTTCACCACCATCACCACCACCACCACCACCACCACCATCACCACCACCATCACCACCACCACCATCACCACCACCATCACACTTGGCCAGTCTCACACGATCAGTTAAATCAACACCAGCCTCCCCAACACCTGAGGGGCGGGGAGGCAGGTGTGAGGGGAGGGGGGGGGGTGGCACGGAGAGGCAGGTGTGGCGGGCCGTGTGCACAGGTGTGTGTATTTAGGCACGTGTCTAAATGAAGGAGGAAGGAAGGAGGAGGAGGAAGAGAGGGAATGAAGCAGGGAGATGAGAAAGAATGGATTAATTAAAAGGAGCTACAAAGATGATAAAACAACGAAAAAAATGATCAAGAATGAAAATAAGAAATACTCAAAAAAAAAGAGGAAGGAAGGAAGGAAGAAAGGAAGGATAGAAGGAAGAAAGGAAGGAAGAAAGGAAGGAAATAAGGAAGGAAGGAAGGAAGAAAGGATAGAAGGAAGAAAGGAAAGAAATAAGGAAGGATAGAAGGAGGATAGGAAGGAAGAAAGGAAGGAAAAAAGGAAGGAAGGAAGGAAGTTAGGAAGGTTGTAAAGATGCCATACAACATTACCTTTTGTTGTAGTTGTTGCTGCAGTTGTAGTTGTAGCAGCTGTTGTTGGTGCTGTTGCTGCTGCTGCTGTGAGAGTCTGTACGCCCGCAGCTGCTAAAGGAGGAGAAGGAGAAGGACGAGGAGGAGGAGAAGGAGAAGGAGGAGGAGGAGAAGGAGGAGGAGGAGGAGGAAGAGGAGGAGGAGGAGGAGGAGGAGGAGGAGAAGAAAGAGGTAAGGAGACTTTGTAGTTATAAAATTGGATGCACGAATTTTAATTATAAAAAGTTAGTTAAGATATTATTCTGATCTTTAATTAGAGCAAAGAATAAAGTAAGATTTTCAATACTATTTGACTTAACAGTTATCTAAATTTCTTTTTTTTATATATACGTGTACGTGTCTATGTAATCAAACAAAAACAAAAAATAAAATAAAAACCACAAGGCATAAGAAAAATATAACGATAATAAAATAAAAACAAAAAAAACATATGACAGTCATAACGGAGTGTGGGAGAAAATATAAGAGTATAAAAAAAAAAATTTGGTGTAAAACAAGCTAAAGGTTACTGCTTGAGGCACCCACGACCCACGCCCACAACCCACAACCCACCTTGGCTTGTTCTGTGAGGGCGGCTTGGGTGTAGGACTGCTGTTGTTGCTGTTGCTGTTGCTGCTCCTGCCGGGGGGAGAGAAAGAGAGAAGAGGGTGAGTGGAAGTGTCTCCTGCACCATCAGAGTGAAGTGAGGCGATGATTTTGATGAAGGAAGGAAAGAAGAGACGTGTAGGTATGTCACAGATGTTTGGAAATAGTGTGTGTGTGTGTGTGTGTGTGTGTGTGTCACGGGATATGAAGTAACAACGAAGAGGAAGAGGAGGAAGAGGAGGAGGAGGAAGGAGGAGAGAAAGAAAGATAGACAAAGCATAATGATACATGACTAACAATACATATAAAAAAATAAATAAGTATATCATTGACACACAATATCTATCATCCATCACATCATTTCACAACTCATCATGAACACGTAAAACAAAACAAAAAAACATAACAAAACATAACATACCGCATTTTCAATCTTTAAAATGCAAGATCAACTGAGAGAGTATACGATTATCAAAACATCAGCTATTTAACACGCTATCAAATGGGTTAATGATAATACCGTATCATACATATTAACGTCACCGTCTCCCACGACACAGTCACACAGTTCCCGGGGGTTGAGCGGGTGAGATGGGTGAGATTGGTGCTTACAACGTCTCCCTGCAACACCAAGCACTAGGAACAGTCTCACACCATTGTTCCTGGTGATTGGCACGCCATCTAACGGTGAGATGCAGGGCCACTTGCTTCCCGTTCCGCTTATGCTTGACTCGCCTCTAACCTCCTCCCCCCCCTCCTCCTCCTCCTCTTGTTGTTTTTCTTTCCACTCTGCTCCTGTTCTTTTTCTTCAACTCCTTCCTCCTCTTCCACTTCCTCCTCTTTTTCTCTTCATGGCTGTTTACTTCCCTTCCTCCTTCTAAACACACTCCCCCTTCCCTCATTACCTCCATCCCTACACCCTCCTAGCCTCCCTTCCTTTCCCTTATACACACATACCTCCATTACACATACCTTCCCTCCTATGCCTCCTCCTCCAGGTTCTCACAAAACTCATTCACTTCCTCTTCCCGTCCCTTCACCCTTTTCACCTCTGCACACACCCTTGCCCTTCCGTCTCGTCTCCCTATTCCAGCTCCTTCCTATATTGTTTACGACCTAACAATCAATTCTTTCATCCACCGCCCTTCCTCCCATCCCTCCCGCACCTCCATTCCTCCAACTGTTCCCTCGCTATGCACTTCACACTCTTGTTATTTCGTCTTGTCTCCCTATTCCTGTTCTCTTCATATATTTTTTTTTAAGACCTGCAATCAATTCTCTCATCCACTGCTACCACCACCCACGCGTCCACCCACTCCTTCCAACTGTTTCCTCGCTATGCACTTCACGCCTCTAGTTTGATGACCGTTTCCTCAGCAACTCTCTGACGCGTAACTCTCGCATGCACACTGCAGGGGAGGACGATTTGTTACGCTTAAGGCGATGTGGTAAGGTGGACAAGAGGCGAGTGTCCGGGTAACGATAGGGAGGGTTACCGTAACAGAGAGAGAGAGAGAGAGAGAGAGAGAGAGAGAGAGAGAGAGAGAGAGAGAGAGAGAGAGAGAGAGAGAGGTTCCTTTAACATCTGATCTCTACGTTTGCAAAAGCCGAAACAAACGCCTCTGTCTCTCTCTTTATTCCACTTCTCTTCCTCTCCCTCCTCCTCCTCCTCCTCCTCCTCTTCCAGCACCAGCCTCGCCCACTACAGTAAAAGAAGAATACCTTAATTAGAGAGATAGGGACACACTCTCTCCTCCACACACACACACACACACACACACACACACACACACACACACACACACACACACACACACACACACACACTATTATCCCTGGGAACCTGAGACTCACATTACATAGAGACAATATTGCAAGTTGCATCACCCGCTCCTATGCAATACCAAAGAGTAATGACATCACCACCACCATCATCACCACTATTTTCATCACCACAAGCATAACCATCACCACCAATATTTATACCACTACTATTATCACCACTATGTCGCTCTTTCCTTACCACCACCATCACCACCACCACCATCACCACCACCATCATCATCATCACCACCTCGCTAACCTATTGTTCCTATCACTCCCTTAGGCTCTTGTATTATCTATCTCTCTCTCTCTCTCTCTCTCTCTCTCTCTCTCTCTCTCTCTCTCTCCTCTCTCTCTCTCTCTCTCTCTCTCTCTCTCTCTCTCTCTCTCTCTCTCTCTCTCCCGCGGCCTTGCAGTAGGATGCTTGGGAACGTTCGATGTTACTATCACCATCACCACCACCACCACCACCACCACCACCACCACCACCACCACCACCACTATCACCACCACCACTATCACCACTATCACCACTACCACCACCATCACCACCACCACTATCACCACCACTATCATCACCACCATCACCACCACCACCACCACCACTATCACCACCATCATAACTGTCTCATGTTATGCCTTTTTGCCTCAAAGCCTCATCACTTTTTTGGATGTTCCTCCTGCTCCTCCTCCTCCTCTATACTTACTCTCTTTCTCTTCTCCTTTTTATTCTTTCCTCCTCCTCCTCCTCCTCCTTTCCTGCCAACTGGTGGGAGAAGCCTTCACCCTTACTATCCTGTATCCTTCACTCTAGATTAGATAGTGTAGTCTCTATCACAAACAGCCTCGTAAGGGCCAGCAGACCTGTTGCTGTTTGTTCTTCCTATGTGTTCCTATGTGTTCCTCCCCCTCTTCTATACCTACTCTCCCTCTCTTCACCTTTTTATTCTCTTTTCTTCTTCCTCCTCCTCCTCTATACCTACTCTCCTTCTCTTTTTATTCATATTCCTCCTCCTCCTCCTCTATACGTACTCTCCTTCTCTTCTCCTTTTTATTCTTCTTTCTTCCTCCTCCTCCTGGCGTGGGAGAAGGACAGACATGCGATCAAACAGCCAGCAAAAATTCTTCACAAAACCACTGACACGACCTGAGGCAGTAGAGAGAGAGAGAGAGAGAGAGAGAGAGAGAGAGAGAGAGAGAGAGAGAGAGAGGAGAGAGAGAGAGAGAGAGAGAGAGAGAGAGAGAGAGAGAGAGAGAGAGAGAGAGAGAGAGAGAGAGAGAGAGAGAGAGAGAGAGAGAGAGAGAGAGAGAGAGAGAGACACACACACACACACACACACACACACACACACACACACACACACACACACACACATACACACACAGGAGGGAAATCATAAAAAGTGAAGGCAAAACACTGTTCTTTACGCCTTAGCTGGTAACACTGCAGCACCGGATTTGTTTTCATCTTAAAATTGCCTTCCTGTCCCAGAGCAGTGAGGCGTCAAGGGCTTCCTGTACATATCTTCGTTTTTTTTTCTCTCATTCTCATTCTCTCTTCCTTATTTTTCTTTCCTATTCTTGCTTGCTCTTATATTTTGTTTACGTTTCTATTCATCAATGTCTATCTTCTTCCCTTTCTTCTTTGTAATGTGAAACAGACAGTAATATAATTGTCACAGTCATCACCCACCGTTATATTTTTTTTTTTTACCTACACACACACACACACACACACACACACACACACACACACACACACACACACACACACACACACACACACACACACACATAGAGGTAGTTTTTTCGAAGCATTAATTAACACACAATCATTGTCAGGAATATAGATAGAGGTGATATCTTATTCAACTTGCTAAGCCTATATTTTTTACGGCCTAGTGCTATACGGGCAGAGAAAGAGAGAAAGAGAAAGAGAGTAAAAAAAAACTAAAAATTAACACGTAAACAACATACACATCCAAGATATAAATCCTAAACAATACTATAAACCACAAAGAAGATCAGATTCCTTCATAAAAAAAAAATAATAATTTAAATAAATAAACTAAAAGAAAAACAAAAGCAATACGATCCAGTTACAATTGAAACTCCACCCAACCTTAAGGCAAATAATATTAACCTCATTTTCCCGCCAAGACGTCACTGCAACTCAACTGGTCTTAGGAAGCAAAGCAAGTCTATATAGCCATAAGGAAGAGACCCTAACACACAGCCAACCAGCCTCTCCTCCTTCCTTCCTCTGCATGACTCTCTACACATGACCCTCCTGCTTCTTCCTTCCTCTGCATAACATGACTCTACACTCTAGCCTCTCCTGCTTCTCCCTTCCTCTGCATGACTCTAAAGCTCTTAGGAAATGCTTGAGAGGTCGTGAGGAAGCTGACAAGTAACACGAGAACACACATGACACAACACACGGAAACAGCAACACAAGAGGAACGCAACACAAAGGGGGTGACAGGTAGCATGAGAACACACAAGACATAACACATTAGAACACAAAGGAATGTAGGAGCAACGCAACACAAGATAATATTCAAAAACAATACTACGGGTGATCATTCATAGTCAAAAATACACTATTACACGCAACACAAAACAACACCAAATAAAAGCGCAATACAACACAAGAGCTCAACACAACCACATAACATGCATGAAACACAACCTAACACACGCACAACACAACGCATACACAACACACTAGTTTCCTGCAGAGATGTGTGTG
Organism: Metacarcinus magister; assembly: GCA_029783475.1. Lineage (NCBI taxonomy): Eukaryota > Metazoa > Arthropoda > Malacostraca > Decapoda > Cancridae > Metacarcinus > Metacarcinus magister. The sequence continues at coordinate 9,706,146 of JAPQNM010000016.1, forward strand.
TGTGTGTGTGTGTGTGTGTGTGTGTGTGTGTGTGTGTGTGTGTGTGTGTGTGTGTGTGTGTGTGTGTGTGTGTGTGTGTGTGTGTGTGTAGGAGGAGTACCGTTGCTTCGACCTGGTTGTAGGTATCCTCACTCTATCCCTATGTATGATTTCTGAGTAAAGGTAAATCTTGCCCCGAAAAATATTACAGAAAACAGTCTTAAGAGAGAGAGATATTGACCCTCACACAGCTACCTGATATGCCCTATAAACTACACACACGCATACATACACACACACATACCCATAGGAGAAACAACAAAAAAAGAAGAATCGCCTCAAAACAAAAGCCAATCAGCTATAAGACCACCATTTCAATACGTAAACCAGACCAAAAACTATCTACATACAACATTTGTTTATCTCTAGTCAACCTCTACCTTAACCTAACCTAACCTCGCGGCAGACAAGGAGTCAACGTGTTATCAGATGCAACATGGTAAGCACATGTTGGTCAGGACTACTTTATTTATCACCACAAGGGCTTCCAACTTCTTCCCGGGGAGTGAGTGGTGGAGGGTTGGAGTGGCCAGGTGGGCGAAGAGGGAGGCAGTGAGGCGGGCGGGCACTGACCTCTAGCGGGCGTGAAAGAGAGGTACCTGCAGCCCGGTAGCCAGTCCCTGTGATCATGAATTGCCTTGTCCACCACGGCCACGCTCTCATTGAAGGCCGGTGCACACACACACATATAAACACATACATACATACACACACACATTTTTACACACACACGCGCACACACACTTTTTTTTCCCATGGCTAGTATTATATTGTGTCGTAAAGTGATTGTTATTTCTTTGTTAATCTTCCGGAAAGACTGTGTGATGCAAGGGTTGAGGAAATTAAGTAAAAAATAAGAAAATGAACAGGTAATGATGATAATGATGAACGGGTAAATACGGAAACTGTATACTAATTCGTTGCGTTAAGCTCACGACAAAAAAAAAAAGGTAAAGAGTAATGAAGCAATTAATAATAAAAAAACAACAACTCAGACTTAATGAAGATCTTACATCATACTGCTACAACAACAACTAATAATAATAATAATAATAATAATAATAATAATAATAATAATAATAATAATAACACTACATATACTACAACTACTACCACTAGCAACAATTACCTACCAACAGTATTAAAAAAAAATAATAATAATAATAAACACACGAACTAAAAAAAATAAACAAATAAAAATCACGAACAAACAAGTAAACAGTAACGGTATCATCCTAACATCATCAACATTATCAGCAACAACAACAACATCATCAAATTACAAGGGACAACACAACACAACACTCCCTCATCCTGCTTCCCTTCAGAATCTCTTATCGTGTTAACAAAAAACTGGATCCACCAAGAGTCAATCAGATTAACATACACACTCACAAGGGTTCAACGCACACAGGTGAACACTGCTCTCATTAACACAAGGAAGAGAGAGAGAGAGAGAGAGAGAGAGAGAGAGAGAGAGAGAGAGAGAGAGAGAGAGAGAGAGAGAGAGAGAGAGAGAGAGAGAGAGAGAGAGAGAGAGAGAGGTCACCTATCATATTTCCTATATATTTTTTTTCTTAACCGCCTCTCAACAAAGACACTAATGGATTCAATAAACAATTATGGCTTCATTAATAAGCAGTTATATACGTGTACTAAGTAACCTCCTTTGTAACACACACACACACACACACACACACACACACACACACACACACAAGGGGTAGATGTCCTTCTTATAAATCATGACATTACCCAACTCTCTCTCTCTCTCTCTCTCTCTCTCTCTCTCTCTCTCTCTCTCTCTCTCTCTCTCTCTCTCTCTCTCTCTCTCTCTCTCTCTCTCTCTCTCTCTACTCTGGGTAAAGTCAAGTTCAAGGATAACGTGTTTGGGAGGAGGAGGAGGAGGAGGAGGAGGAGGAGGAGGAGGAGGAGGAGGAGGAGGAGGAGGAGGAGGAGGAGGGAATTAGGGACGAAGGAAGTGCCGGAGGACAGAACAGCTGACCAGAGAGAGAGAGAGAGAGAGAGAGAGAGAGAGAGAGAGAGAGAGAGAGAGAGAGAGAGAGAGAGAGAGAGAGAGAGAGAGAGAGAGAGAGTCTTTAATAAACTTTCCATCATTACGTTGTTGACTCACTCACTTTTCTAGTACCTTTCTCTCGTCATCGTCATCGTCATCATCATCATCATCATCATCATCATTATCATCTTGTCACTTTCCCCCTAAGCTGCTACGCCCACTAATTGTCTCTTAATTATCTCTCTTTGACACTTTACATACACACACACACACACACACACACACACACACACACACACACACACACACACACACACACACACAGAGTAATACGTCAACTTTCCTTACTTTCTTCCTTTGTTTGTGTGTGTGTGTGTGTGTGTGTGTGTGTGGTGTGTGTGTGTGTGTGTGTGTGTGTGTGTGTGTGTGTGTGTGTGTGTGTGTGTGTGTGTGTGTGTGTGACTTAAACATAACATAACACAAAGGTCACATATATTTTTAGAACACTGCGTTGCTTAAATTTTTATGTCAATTCCTTATATGAGTGAAGGAAATAGGAGGAGGAGGAGAAGAAGATGAGGAGGAGGAGGAGGAGAGAAGAAGAAGAGGAGAGGAGGGAAGAGAGGGTCATTAAGAGACAGTTCAAAAGGCGGAGGAGGAGGAGGAGGAGGAGTAGGAGGAGGAGGAGGAGGAGGAGGAGGAGGAGGAGGAGGAGGAGGAGGAGAACAGGAAGTCTAGAATAGAGGGTTGGGAGAAGACAGGGATACGATGAAAGGTTGAAGGAAGGAGAGAATGAAAGAATGAAAGAACAAAATAAAGAAACAAGGAAAGAAGAGGATGAAATGAGTATAATAAAGAAAGAATAGAAGAAGGGAAGGAGAGAAAAGAAGGAGGGAAAGAAGGAAATAGATAATATAAGGGAACACAAACAGCAACAGACTCTAGGGTCCCTGTTTGCTATAACTACTCTACACTAACTACTTGAATTAGAGATAGGATAGTACAATGGAAGGCAAGAGGGAAAGAAGGAAATAGGTAAGGAAAAAACAGGAGGGAAAGAAGGTAAGAAGGGAAAGAGGGAAAGAGGGAAAGGTAAGAAGGTAAGTGTAGGTAGGTAGGTAGGTAGTTAGGAAGGTAAGTAGGAGGTGTTCCGTCTAGAGGAGCGCCCGAGCCTCGTGTTTTCAGGTTCAAGGTGAGCAGGTCGTGAGCCGCGTGTTAGGCCGACCATCCACTCCCCCCTCCCCCACACCCTGACGTCACCTAGAGGAGGAGGAGGAGGAGGATGCATAGATAATGATAATGGTAATGAAAAACAAAACAAGACGGAAAAAAAAGAGAAGAAACAGAACGATTATCTACTGAAAAAAATAAGGAAGTCTATTGAAAAACAAGATTATCTATTGAAAAAAAAATGTATCTATTAAGAAACGAAGATATTTACTGACAAAACAAATCAGCATCGAGCGGGAATCCAACCTGGTCGTGGTGCGTGACAGGCAAGAATTTTGAACCACTGAACCACCGATGCAATGTTGGAAGAAGAGGAGGAGGAGGAGGAGGAGGAGGAGGAGGAGGAGGAGGAGGAGGAGGAGGAGGAAGAGGAAGAGGAAGAGGAAGGAAAAAATGGAGTCTGTTCTTATATAATCATCTACGTTAATCCCAATCCTTTTTTTTCTTCTTTCCTGCCTCTCTTTTTGCCCTCCTCCCCCCCCCACTCCATTTTTTCTCTCCTGCCTCCGTACCCCTATTTTTTTCTCTCCTTCCTCCCTAACCACAAATTAGTTCCGATTCGCTTCTATCTTCCTATCACACTATTATTATTATTATTCCTCCTCCCTCCTACCTCCCTTCTTCTTCCACCATCCTCTTCGATTCTTATTTATTCCCTCTCTTCTCTCTCTTCCATTACCTAAAAAATTTATTTCTCTCATTTGAATTTTTCTTGCCTCGCCCACATCATCATCTCTCTTCCTTCTCCTACCCCTCCCTTACCTCCATCCATCCATCTTTTACAATGACATCACCCTCTCTTCTCTCTCTTCTCTCTCTCTCTCTCTCTCTCTCTCTCTCTCTCTCTCTCTCTCTCTCTCTCTCTCTCTCTCTCTCTCTCTCTCTCTCTCTCAACGCTAAGGACCCCACGCTGAGAGAACACACTCGTCGCTTGATGCCTTCCACCTTTGAACTTTTTTTTCTTCTTCGCATAGTAGTAATTGTCAAGGTTAGGCACGGGGTGGTTGTTATTGTTATTGTGTAACTACTACTACTACTACTACTACTACTACTACTACTACTACTACTACTACTACTACTACTACTACTACTACTACTACTACTACTACTACTACTACTACTACTACTACTACTACTGCGGCTGCTACGTCATCATCTTTGTTTGCATTGGAACTTGGTAGAGAATAAAAATGTGTAAGTGTGTGTGTGTGTGTTTATGTGTGTGTGTGTGTGTGTGTGTGTGTGTGTGTGTGTGTGTGTGTGTGTGTGTGTGTGTGTGTGTGTGTGTGTGTGTGTGTGTGTGTGTGTGTCCAGCGCCTTGCATGGAGGAGGTGGAAGATGGAAGGGAAGATGCAAGAGGAGGAGGAGGAGGAGGAGGAGGAGGAGGAGGAGGAGGAGGAGGAGGAGGAGGAGGAGGAGGAGGAGGAGGAGGGAAGAAGAGGATGACACACAATCAGTCAAGGTCAAGTTCTTTTTCATAGCAGCTTTGACCTAGAGGAGATGGAGGAGGAATACAAGGGAATACAAGGGAACACAAACAGCAACAGACCCTAGGGTCCCTGCGAAGGCTGTTTGATATAACTACTCTACACTAACTACTTGAATTAGAGAAAGGATAGTACAGTGGAAGGCTCCTCCTCTCCCACCCATCCCTCCAGCCGAAGGTGGCAGGAAAATAAGTGATACCATGTAGTATAGAAAAACTACATGGAATTTTCGAGGTAAGTGTGAAATAGTATAAAAAAAAATAAATAAAAAAAAATAGCGGAGGATACTATACTATACTATACTACCACTAATGCTGGTACAGAATCGCATGCTCATATCAAATGGGAACTGGTGCAGTAGACACAGACCAGTAGGAGTCGTACTGCAACTGCTGTTCAGGAGGAGGAGGAGGAGGAGGAGGAGGAGGAGGAGGAGGAGGAGGAGGAGGAGGAGGAGGAGGAGGAGGAGGAGGAGGAAGAGGAGGAAGAAGAGGCTGCCAGGCAACACTCCGAGCACACACACACACACACACACACACACACACACACACACACACACACACACACACACACACACACACACACACACACACACACACACACACACACACACACACACACACACACACACACACACACACACACACAAACACCTGGAACTGAAGGTCATGTGTGTGCTTACTTATGAGGCATGTCACACACACACACACACCCACACACACACACACACACACACACACACACACACACACACACACATATTTAACCTAACATCCAGAACTGAACTCAAGTCACTAACCTTTATCTTACAACACAAAAAAAAAAGGAATATAAAAAAAAAAACGTAAAAATCAAAATAAAACACACACTAAATAAAAACACATTAAGAACTATCAACGTATCTTTAAACATTAAGAAAATAACCTCAAACACTGTACATGATAACCAAGAAGACACCTTACCACCTTAGCGTTCCCACAGGCTTCAAGATCACCTATAGAAAAGAATATACTTAAGTAAGTCCAAGGTTCCTCCGGGTAAGAATCCACGTAACTCTACTTGAAGGAAGGCAAAGTAGAGACGCTGTTAGGTGTGTATGCAGGTGGAAAGGGAAGAGGAAGAGAGTAAGAAGAGGAGTAAGAGGAAGAGGAAGAGAGTAAGAGTAAGAGAGGAAGAGGAAGGGATAGGTCAGTACTTTCATCCCTCGAACATAACATAAGAAAAATGTTAGATATGTGACAGTGTGTGAAATAGCTTTGGGTATCTTGTGTGTCTTGTGTTTTCTCCTCCTCCTCCTCTCTCCTCCTCCTCCTCCTCCTCCTCCTCCTCCTCCTCCTCTTATCCACCTCCTCCTCCTCCTCCTTGTATTGGGCTGTCGCTTTTCAAGGTAAAACAAGACACTCCTTTGTAAAACATTTGAATAACGAAAACAAAATGGATATACCTTAACACGATACTGCTTGTGTGTGTGTGTGTGTGTGTGTGTGTGTGTGTGTGTGTGTGTGTGTGTGTGTGTGTGTGTGTGTGTGTGTGTGTGTGTGTATGTGTGTGTGTGAATGCAAGACTACGCACACACACATACACACACACCCACACCCACACACACACACACACACACACACACACACACACCCACACACACGCAAAGCAAATTAAAAAATTGATGAACAAAAGAAAAAACAATGAGAGATACAAACAAAGGTGAAGGACGCAAAAGACATGCCAGAGAAAGAGAGAGAGAGAGAGAGAGAGAGAGAGAGAGAGAGAGAGAGAGAGAGAGAGAGAGAGAGGAGAGAGAGAGAGAGAGAGAGAGAGAGAGAGGAGAGAGAGAGAGAGAGAGAGAGAGAGAGAGAGGAGGAGGAGGAGGAGGAGGAGGAGGAGGAGGAGGAGGAGGAGGAGGAGGAGGAGGAGGAGGAGGAGGAGGAGGAGGAGGAGGAGGAGGAACACATAGGAACACATTGGAAGAACAAACAGCAACAGGCCTGCTGGCCCTTACGAGGCTGTTTGTGAGTACACTATCTAGTCTAGAGTGAAGGATACAGGATAGTAAGGGTGAAGGCTTCTCTCCCCAGCCATGGCTGGCAGGGAAAGGAAGGCCAACCAAGACCAGACTACCACTACTGTCACTACCACTACTGCTACCACTACTTCCTGGCAAGCGATGTCAGGCCACTAGCGACGTCTTTTGAATCGACATTTCGTAAGTTAGGTACATCAGGATGAACTTACTCAAAGTTTGCTACGTTAACGGATAGTAGTTTAGTTGTGGATTGGCTTCTAAATATTTGTCAAGTCTATTTTTGAACGTAGTAATTGTTTTACTGTCGACGACATTGGCGGGCAGGGAGTTCCAAACGTTAACGATCCGATTGAAAAAGAAGTGCTTGGCTTCGTTTGATGTGAATCTTTTGAGAAGAAGGAGGAGGAGGAGGAGGAGGAGGAGGAGGAGGAGGAGGAGGAGGAGGAGGAGGAGGAGGAGGAGGAGGAGGAGAAGATGTGCCTGCAGGAGGGAGGCAATGAAGGAGCAGAGGAAGGAAGGGAAGGAAGACGCAATATCGAAACAAAGAAAAAAGGAAGGGAAGGAAGGAAAGAAGGGATAGGAGGGAGAGAGGAAGGAAGGGAGGAATGAGGAGAGGAGAGGAAGGAAGGAAAGAAAGATAGAAGGAAACGGAAGGAAAAGATATGGAAGGAGAGGAAGGAAGGAAGGAAGGAAGGAAGGAAGGAAGGAAGGAAGGAAGGAAGGAAGGAAGGAAGGAAGGAAGGAAGGAAGGAAGGGAGGAAGGAAGGGAGGGATGAGGACAGAAGTATGTAGGAAATGAAAGAAGGAGGGAGAGAAGAAGGAGAGTGAGAGAAAGAGACGAGAGATAATCGAAGGAGGAGAGACATTTAAGGAGGTAATAATGAAGGATAAGAAAGAAAACATGAAAATAATAGATACTAAATGGAAAAGAAGAGCAGAAAAGGATTAATAAATAGAAGGAAAAAAGAAAAGAGAGAAAGAAAAAGAAAAAGAGAGAAAGAGAAAGAAAAAGAAAAAGAGAAGAGAGAGAGAGAGAGAGAGAGAGAGAGAGAGAGAGAGAGAGAGAGAGAGAGAGAGAGAGAGATCAGTCGGTACACGTGTTTCGCTCCATAAAGGTAACCTGCCCATTCTTAATTTCTTACTCCCTGCCTAACCACCTGTTGAATACCATACCTCAAGTTCAAGGGTAACCAGATCTCCCTTTACCATTACCCTCCTCCCTCCCTCCCTTACCCTACTCCACCTCCTCCTCCTCCTCCTCCTCCTCGTTCCTTCATCCTCACTTCCTGCTCTCCTTAACCACCACGCCCCTCTAAGCATATTCAAAACATTATTACCACTCTATGTGTGTTTCTTATAAGTAGTGATGTAATTAGACCCATTTTGGTGTCATTGCATTGGTTAGCGGGTTCAGCTCAGTGTGTGTGTGTGTGTGTGTGTGTGTGTGTGTGTGTGTGTGTGTGTGTGTGTGTGTGTGTGTGTGTGTGTGTGTGTGTGTGTGTGTGTAGGGTGTGTGTTTTCTTATTAGCAGGAGAGAAAATACTGTTTGAGATATGACGAAAGGTTAGAAAGAGAATGACGAAATGGAAGAAGGAGGAGGAGGAAGAGGAGGAGGAGGAGGATGGTAAAATGGGAGAGAATAAGACCTAAAGATAAAGCTGATAAAGATGAAATGGGGCGAGGCAAAGAAGGCATTAAGGATTAAGAGATGAAGGAGGTACATAATAGACTGAAAGAATGTGGGAGGGAGAGAGATGGATGGAGGGATGAAAGTGAACAGAAGGAATGAGGAAGAACAAGGAAGAGAGAAGAGGACAATCACTTCACAAAATCGAAATATTATTCAAATATGCAAACAAACTTGTCTTAATTTTTTTTCCCGTATATATCAAGCAAACGGGACCTTCCAGGATAATGCCAAGAAAAATAAATGCTATCAAAAACAGGAACTAGAAGGGAGGCAAATAATGACTAAGCTATCAAAAAGTTCACTTGTTGAGTAATAGATGGCGACACCAGACCACCGGGAGGCTATCAATACACATGCTTATTAGTCATTATTATCCGCTAGACAGCAACGATCTAATCTTCTTAAATTCCTGCCCGGCCACTCCACCATCAAGTCCAATTATAACGGCGTGTGTAGCGTGTGTAGCGTGTGCAGGGTGTGGACGCAAGGGGTACATTTACGCAGAGAACCACGCTGGAGTTTTCTGGTTCAGTACAATCTCTCGGGCATTGTGTTGAGTGCACCGTCCTGTTATGTTTGACGCTAATGCTGCTTCGCCCAGGCCAGTGTTCTGATATTGACTGTGGGTTGAACTTCGCTGTCTCAATTTCTACTCATCCTCGTTTAAAAATTACGTAAAACCATGATATGTCCCCATGTTTAACTTACGTTGTTGGATATTGATTATAAAATGAATATTCGGAACAAAAAGTTAGTTAGCTGGAACGAGGAAGTAACATTAGAATCAAGTCACAAACCACAATATGAGACACACACACACACACACACACACACACACCCACAGCACCACTCATTAGTGTAGGTAGCCAGTGACAGCTTCATCGGCTTCAAGAATGTTGTTGACCATAAATTTACGAAACAGAATAATAAGATGTTGTCCAGTGATCGTTAGGGCAAACACCCCAAGCAGGTGACTGTTAGCAGAGGCCGGGTAGTGCGAGGGTCAGGTAAGGATGACCGCTAACAAGGAAGGAAGACTTACAAGAGAACGGTTAAAAGTTTATGAGACGAGTGTGTCTGGGAGGGACGGCGACACCAAAGAAAATATTTTAGAGAAAAGGCTGACTTAACGTAGAGAATAAAACGAAATTTCACAAGTATTTTTTCCGATCAATATTTAACAACAACAACATCAACTATCAACCCTAAAAAAAAAAGATAGAAGAATATGAAGATGAAGAAAAAAAAAAGGAGAAGAAGAAGAAGAAGAAGAAGAAGAAGAAGAAGAAGAAGAAACTAAGCACCTAAAGGGTATAGCAGTTATCCTGACGCGCGGGGTGACTGACCTCTCCCTCTACACCCCCCTAACAGTTTTCAGGAAAGCCTGCTGGTTACTCTATCTTTTGTTTTCACGGTGGCGTCACAGCGTCACTTCCTATGCTATGCTATGGAAGGAAAGCGTGGTAGACTTTCTTTTTCCTTTCTGTATCCTATTTTATATCTGACATTTACCTGGGAATTTCAATGTTGCAAGTAACATTATGGGAAAAAAAACTGTTTAACGTTGGAATTACCTTGTCAGTAATTTTTGTAATTATTCAGACTGACTACTGTTCTCTCTCTATCTAATTATCTATTCAACCATGCTTGTATTATTATTATCATTATCATTATCATTATCATTATCATTATTATTATTATTATTATTATTATTATTATTATTAGTAGTAGTAGTAGTAGTAGTAGTAGTAGTAGTAGTAGTAGTAGTAGTAGTAAAGGAGTAGTAATATAGGTGGTGGTAGTAGTGGTTCGTAGTAATAATAAGGTTACCAACAGAAGAAAAAAACAGAAAATATTTAAACGGCCCTCCAATAGTTTACATGTGAGTGTGTTGAAGTCTGAGCGTGCCATGAGCAATGTAAACCCGTTGTCCACAGATGTTACGTTCAAGCTGGGAGGAAACTTAACCCTTCCTAGACTGTTGCTTTATATTGCGAGCTTATGTTTGAGGCAAGAGCTTTGTGCTGCGAGATGGCTTGCGTTGAGAGGTTAGGTTTAATTAAGTTTATGCTGCAAGACGGTGTGTGTTGAAAGAATGAGCTGTGAGATGGTTTGCAATGAGAGCTTATGTTGAGAAGCTTGTGTGTTTATAGAATTAAGAGTCTGTGTTGAGAATGTGTGTTGTGATATAATGTGTGTTCGAGAGGTTATGCTAAAAGACTTATGTTTACTTATGTGTTAGCTAGCTCGTCTGAAATCTCCCTTTGATAACTTATTTTGATGTTTGTGTCTTGTGTGGTTGTACCCTTTATTTTTATGTGTCTATCTAGTTATCAAAATGTTGTGTTAAGTTCCTGTTAGTTTTCTACGTGTTATTCTGTCTGTCTGTCTTGGAGGAGTACCTGTCTATACTCGTTTGTGTGCTGTCTTAAATGCCTCGAGGTCTGTAGCGGTGCTTCTCGCCTGTCATTAAAGTTTGTCGACAACCACCACCACTACCACCACCACCACCACCATCATTATAAACATTATCACTACCACCACCACCACCGCTCTCTTCCCTACCTTCCTACCTCCCTCCACTCTTAACTGCTGTTGTTATAATGTTAAACTAAGCATACACATACACACACCACACCCACCAGCCACACACAGATCACACACTAACGCAGACACAGAAACACATAAATAAAGAGTCAACGTTATATTTCCATGCCTTCCTTCAGCACCAGTTCCTCTGCACACCGTTACCTGGCATTACCTGGACACACCCGCCCACCCACCTGACGCTAGAGTCTAATAAGGAAGGGAGGGACGGAAGGGAGGGAGTAGGTAGACGTGGAAGTGGGGAGGAATATAACATTTCCTCCTCTTCTTCCTTTTCTTTTTCTTCCCTACATCATATCTTCTTTCATCTCATCACCACATTTTGTTCCATCATTTATTAGTATTTTCCTCTGTATTCTGTGCATAGTCTCCCCACCCCATCCTCCCCACACCTCCCCTCCCAACTATTCCTCAGGCAACGTTGTGACCTGTGTGAGCGATTGAAGAGTTACGATAATCCCTGCAGGCGACGCTGACGAAGAGAGAGAGAGAGAGAGAGAGAGAGAGAGAGAGAGAGAGAGAGAGAGAGAGAGAGAGAGAGAGAGAGAGAGAGTGTGTGTGTGTGTGTGTGTGTGTGTGTGTGTGTGTGTTAGACCGCAGTTACGTGGTGAGTTCGCTCCGTCACCGCTTGGCTTGTCCGCCGTGAACTTGACAGTGAACGCATAATCACTCCGCCTCCGCCTACCCTTCCACAACTCTCCCTTTCTTCTACGCTTACACACAGTACACAACAACACAACAACTCAACACTCCCACCCTCCTCCCCTTCCTTCTCTCTCTACCTCTCTACCATCCTTGACCTGTGTTATATGTGCTGTTAAAATAGACACTTGTAAACACTTCAAATAATTTTACTCTTATACAAATCTTAAATTGATGCTGTTGTGAGTACCTATTGTTTATAAAGTGAGAAGGGGGAGAGAGAGGGAGAGGGAGAGATGAGCATAGCCAAGCGAGGGGAGAGTGAGGGAGTAACATTGACATCAAAATCACAGAAGGTTACTCAGTTTACTGTTTGCTTCCCTCCATTCATTCCCCATCCTCTCCCTCCTTCCATTTATTCCCCTCTTCTCTCTCTCTCTCTCACTCCATCCTCCTCCATTATAATGCACACGGACACAACCTTGGTGAAATTATGCGACGCTGTCCTTTCAGTGGCTCGTGGGAGATAATCTTTCCTGCGATTTTCCCTCATTCCCCGACGGTCCCTTTATCCCAGCGTCATAACATCAATCCTCACAATAGGACGAAGGGCGTTCTGGGGCGGCCCACGAGGAAGGACACACCGCCTGTATGTAAATGAAGGGTTTTTTTCGTCTAACAAAAGTGTGACATACTTTTCGAAGGGATAATGTCACGTGGACGAAAGTCAGGTATTCTTATCTATAGTCAAAGAGAACAGGAAAACGAAGGAGTGAGTCACATGACGTTAAAAAATCAAAGGATATCCTGTAGAGGAAGTGCTTTGGGAGAGCAGTGAAGGGCGGTGATTCAAGGTAACAAACATAGGACACTACAAATGTTTTTACTGCGATTCACCTTGAGGGAAACTTTATAATCCTCATGAATATCTACACACGCGTTGACCTATTTATCGCATGGTAATGATTACATACACAATAACAGCGTCCTTTCATAGCTACTTTGGGTGAATCTTAAACCATTGATGTTACTTTAAATGAATTATGATTTTCGTCGATTTGAAGTGTTTCGTGGTATGACGAAGATTACCAAGAAAGAACATAGATGCGTAGAGTATGGTTAGGTTAAGTTAGGATAGGTTAGGTTAGGTTAGGTTAGGTTAGGTTAGGTTAGGAAGTCTATCATTCCCAAGCTGTGTTATAGGTGGAAGGAATCAAAGAGCGTGAGGATGAGAAAAGATTAGATGGTAGGTGTTATAGTAAGTGTTAGGTGCAGAGGAGCTGCCTTGTATAGGTAAACTAGCCTCTTGCAGCCTCCTTATTTCCTTACGTTAGTTGAGAGGCTATGGGTTAGGGAGGTGAGTGTGGCTTATTAACAAGGGTTCATGGGTCAGGGCTCTCTATAGGTCACATGTTAAAGGGGTGACTATGGTATTGTTAACCTCACCTAGACAATGCTAACCCTACCCTTGCTTCCCTTTAGTCGATGAGAGAGAGAGAGAAAAAGTTCCCGCCATCACCCGCCTCATCAATGTAAGGCAATATTAGTGAAGTACAAATATGGATGAATCAATTAACTTCACAAACTTCATTATTATTTTTTTTTATGTTACGGGAAGTTTTGAGAGTCATCACAATTACACACACACACACACACACAGAAATACTAAGGTTACTACTACTACTACTATATTACTCTAGCTACTACTACTACTACTGATACTACAAGAACATCTCCTCCTACTACTACTACTTCTATTACTATGATATTCAACAACAGTGTCAATGCGAGGAAGTTCAGGTGAATTAACAACAGTCGCACCGTCACCCGCCTACCTGAGGATTAATATTTTCGGGAGGTGTCAAAAATTTTCCTCCACCTCTGTCGCACTTCCGTTCATCAACTATATCCTGGTACCAAATACGACTGTAACTAATTATATATACATCCAAACCTAACATAAGTCTACGATAGGTATTTTTTTTTTCTTTCTTCTCTTCTCCTTCCTTCTATCTAATTGTAACCCGTTCAATTATTTTCTCCTCCTCTTCCTCCTATTCCTTCTTTGTCTCTTTCTCATTAATCTATCATTTTTTCATCTATTACTCCCAGTCTTCTTTCTTCTATTTTCACATAGTACTCAAAATTACGTTAAAGTTACACACCTTCAAGAATTCATGTACTATATAACGTAATTCTAAAACGCTCCAAGGGAAGGGAGAAGGTGGGGTGAGAGGTGGGGAGAGGAAAGGATTTGTACGTACTACACAGCGGCTCAAGGTTGTGTATATAGATAGCTTGCTGGGTGAACCAACCGACCGACCGACCAACCACATCATCGCTTGCACTCTAGACTCACCGATGATGCAACTCAACTGCAAACCGCCACACGTAATATGAAAAAAAATATTTATGAAACGACACAATATACACACTGGCTAAAGGACAACAAAAAACGTTAAAAATAAATCCCGCATGTCGCCAGACCCTGTAAAGATGACAGTAGGAGAGAGAATAGAAGTGATTGGTAGAGTGTATTTCCTTTAGCGTATTCTAGACTATATGATCCGCATCCAATCGTGATAATTGTATGAATATAAACCTATGGGCTACCTGTCATCACACACATTACCTCACACAACAAGAATAATACATAATACACGGGATAGATAGTATGCAGCCAACTTTCCTGCCACACTCTATATCGGTGGTGCCAAAAAGAATACAGTGATGATTACAACGTTGGGAAGTCTCTCACGGTCGTTCCTTCCTTCCTTCCTCCCTCCCTCCTCGACCCCGAAAACTTATTATGAGCAACTGAGAAACTTCTTACCTCCCCACATTTCAAGAAACCCTTTGAGTAATGACGATTGTGCCCTACATGAAACATTGAAAAATAAGTTGGATTCTTTTATCAAACCATCCTCGCTTTTTATCCTTTAGCGAACTTTAATAGCGGACATAAGGGCAAGCGTATATGTATGGATTTATCATAAGGAGTCAGTGGTATGGTAAAGCGCTACAATACAAGAGCCACAACCCCATGAACGGACGAAAGGATGAAATGAAGAAGTCGGGGTCAGCCAGCGCGGGAGTATAGTATAGAAGGCTTTGGATGGCTAAACTGATTACTTTTAGGGCGGCATCTCGGTGACCCCAAGATTCCGCTCCCTCCAAGGATCACTATCTCCCGCTGGTTGGATTCCTCGGAAGGGGAGGGTAAGTGAAAGAGAGAGAGAGAGAGAGAGAGAGAGAGAGAGAGAGAGAGAGAGAGAGAGAGAGAGAGAGAGAGAGAGAGAGAGAGAGAGAGAGAGAGAGAGAGAGAGAGAGAGAGTCATACAAACAGGCAAATAAACAGACTGAAGCAAGAAATGCATGCAGAGAGAGAGAGAGAGAGAGAGAGAGAGAGAGAGAGAGAGAGAGAGAGAGAGAGAGAGAGAGAGAGAGAGAGAGAGAGAGAGAGAGAGAGCCGATCATACATACAAACAAAAAAACAGACTGAAGCAAGAAGTGTATGCATAGGTGTGTGTGTGTGTGTGTGTGTGTGTGTGTGTGTGTGTGTGTGTGTGTGTGTTGCCAAGTGGGTCAGTCAGGGGCAGCTCATCCCGTTGGTTGGCCCAGTCTAGGTTAGGTCACACTCACACACACACACACACACACACACACACACACACACACACACACACACACACACACACAACAATAACAACAACAGCAACAAATATTCCAGTCAAAATACATAATCAAACGTACATAAATGAAATATAACTGATTCTTCCATTAAATAATCTATACTTATTGAGAGAAAAAAAAAGATAATTGATTTACTGACTTAATTGTTGAGCCTATCGCTATGTCTCAATATTTTTTTCTTTTAGGGTTAAGGATTCAAATTACACATCCACAACTCACCTCGGGGACGTAGCCAAAAGGTGAAAAGTACGGGTAATTTTGATAGTACATGCTCCTTCTGTTGTAGTACATCTTTCCAATCCTTTAAATCCACTATACACGAGGACAATTAACACATCTACACGGGCACTTCGCTTCCCCACCACACACCGTCACAACCACTAGCAAGACCAATGATAGTTCCTCCCGTCCTCAGCTTCCAGTCATGGTGAAGCGCGCGCAGAACAGCGTACCACCTTACTCACCGCCGAACACATACTGAACCAAAGATCTACTCGTAACGGTTGCCACCTTGCCAGATTGTGGACTTCGTTTCCGCCTACCAGCCTAAAGGCCATCCTTAATGAATTCTAAATAATTACTATCTTAAGCAGTACTAAATCAGCTTAAAGTGTTGCTGCCTATAATTATATTTGACATGCTGGATTGCAAAGGTAGACAAATAACGAAAATATGTATTAAAATCTT
Source organism: Metacarcinus magister (assembly GCA_029783475.1). Taxonomy (NCBI): domain Eukaryota; kingdom Metazoa; phylum Arthropoda; class Malacostraca; order Decapoda; family Cancridae; genus Metacarcinus; species Metacarcinus magister. The sequence continues at coordinate 9,722,258 of JAPQNM010000016.1, forward strand.
TTCCGCCAAAAAAGAAAGAAAAAAAAAACAGGACTTTAGTGGATAAATGAACCAATTTTTTTTTCTTCTAAATATGTAGTAAATATCAACATACAAGCAATATGTTTCATTATCAGTTACATAAAAATAGTTACTGTCATTATCTTCATTACTATAATTCTTAATTCACCGTCAGTTTCATGCATATGACTCGGGAAATTGACCACCTTCCCATCCCCAGTACCTACTATATATAAGGTACCTACTTATAGAAGGGTTCCTAATCTGAGACATAAATAGCCCCAGCTCCTTGAAGCATTTTCTGTGGAGGCTATGTTGAGAATTAGGAGTTTCAATTAAACTAAACTGGAAGTTCCTTATCAATATATTGGAAGATTTTATATCATTCACTTTTTTTTCTTATACCTCCTGGCATCATTACAATAATTATTATTACTAATTATCAAACATATTTGGTTTACATATGATAGGAGCCATGCACGTAGAGCATCATATTTTGATCATGAAGCCAGGGAAAAGATCAGATTAGGATCCACTGACCTAGAGTGTTCAATGATCTTGGAAACAAGTATTTAAGTGGTCTTAATAATATGAATAGCATAATTGTTAGATGTAATCTTAAATGCAGTCTTATTGATCAAAATTTCTTTTCAAAGCAATGTTTTAGCAGTATATAGTATAATCAAGGATCTGTAAAAGATCCTTGAGTATAATAGTGCCTCAGTCACCCAGTCACAGTCTTGCATACAGACACGTTCTCGCTACACCAGTCACTGACCTCACTGCTCAGCAATGAGGCTGCAACGGTCGCCACCACGTGTCTGGGTAATGAAACTTGAGCAAGTCTATGTCTTCCCTTGGGGCAGGAAGGGTGAGGGGACCGAAGGACCTCATTGGCAGGGGTGAGGCCGCTAGGTTGGGCGGAAAGCACTGTAGGCTGGGATGTGCATCACAGTCTGGCGGCAGCAGGCGACGTCGCCACCCGACGCGTCGCAACATTTGCACTCGCTCGTCCTCTTCGAAAAGCACCACTCGCACAGTGGGCGCCTCCAACGTGGTGGAGGTGGATGAAGAGTTCCTAATGGTGTACTGACCCTCCGCTGAACTGTATTCTAACACCAAGCCTCGGCGTCGAAACGCCCGCAACAACTCCGCCTCATCATGACGGGACACCTTCTCGTTGAGTGCACATAGGTGGGCGTGTGCATCCCATGGCAGTGGGCCAGACTCCTGCACGGCACCCCACAGCGAGTCGAAACAGAGAAAGTGAGTGATAGAGAGGCGTGTGAGTAGTGACGAGACAGCGGACAGCAGCAGATACAGACCCCGCCGCTGTTCCTGCGTGACGATGCATGGAGGCTGCTCCTTATCACCCCTCTGTTGTTCCTGATAACGGAGGTACGTGACGGTCAGTGCAATGCTCATCACCACCACCACAAGCACAACCAGTCCACGCTTCCTGCCCCACAGCCGACACCGCCGACGGAGAACACACAGTCTCACGGCCATGGTGGTAGTTACTGCCACCACGTCTTAAAAATCAACGTGTTCTGTCTGCTCCTGGTAGAACACGACAGGTGCTGTACCCTCCCACACACTTCAACTACTATAGTGCAGACTCATCAGCCATTCTCTCATTTACGAGTGATCACAGAAAGCCACTCGCTTGACACAGGCTTCATGGATAACTAGTGTGTTTTTTAGGCCTACATCCACTTTCCTTTCACGTGTAACAGTGTCACAGGTAGTATCTATAATGATATACGTAATATCATGCTATACTTATCTTTCTCAACCTCTTCATATTTCAATCCTTGGCAGCGTGCATAAAAGAAGAGAGGTTTGTTAGTGCAAGTCCCAGCAGTTTACTAGTAAAATAAAGTAAAGTGCGGGAAGAAATTATGTCTCAACTCCCATATATTAGTATTAATCCTGAATGATGCCGCCACACACACAGGGAGGATGATATAACACCTCAGAATAGGCTACAGTGCTAATTTCTGCAGTTGTATATTATTCCCTTACTAGCACATTATTCTAGATCAGCCAAAGCACTCGTGTCTCAGCTGAAGGCTGGTGAGATCAGAGAATCAATAGAAGTTTGTCTTAATTATTTTAATGCTAATTCCGTCACTCAAGCAATATGATTCATGCCAAATAGCTATAATCAAACCCATACGATTTATATTCAATCAGATTAAGCGGTCTTCTGAACATAATATAATACAAACATTGATTTTTTTGTTTATATTATACATGTTAGAAATATAATTTTTTTGTTTATATTATACATGTTAGAAATATAATTTATCCTGCCCATTCATCTGATTCTATTACGTTGCCGAACTATATGCAGACACCACATATAGAATGATCTTCCCTTGTCAACTTCAACATAACGTGCAAACAAACTACAATTTTCAACTACAATACAAAATACGGATCCAGCACCTCATACATAACAAAACTACCCATCTACCTCTACTTGATGCAATGTTAACTTATGCATTTCTGCCACTCATCATAACACTCACAAACCAATGTGTCATACAAGCACTGAGGTCTGCAAGTTGCTTTTCTGTATTACACAAAAAAGACTAAATAAAGTATATATTATTATTATTTGTTACTGGCATGCCATGCACTGTGCTACATACAACACTGTCTCAACACCTTCAGAAGCCACCTCCCATTCATTCAGTTACTAAAGAGCAGGAAAAAGAAACTTCATAAGAAGAAACAAACATTGAATTTTAAAAATATATGTATCTATATATGTATAATATACAGCAAAAATGTATCTCAAGATGCAACAAACAACTTTCCAAAACCCACTTCTTCAATACAAATAAAATTTTCCTGTCAAAGAAGTCTTCTGCTTAATTTAACCTTCGAAAACCAAATGATATATTCTACTTCTATGTAATGGGAGATAACCCATGAAAACAATGGTTCATCTGCTTTCTATTGAAATACTCATCATGCACCAAACATTCTATAATAAACATAACAGGGACAAGGCTACGAGCAAACTTTTTGAAATATAACACAAATTTATAGCATGTGAGCTTATTACAAAAGTATATTTCTGTGTAAAAGCATCAAGTCATTATTTGTCTTAATGCTGAAAACTTTCCCATGTTCAATACACAAATATCACCGCTATAATGTTTCAAAAGGCCAATATTTCTTCACAATGAGGCACTGATGGGCATGGGACACTAACTTAATTTCATGCAAGACCCTTAAATATTTCAATAGGATGCTAGTGTCACATGTTTTCACATTGCTAAGTGGGAGGTGGTAAGTGTCATTTGTTGTCCTATAATACTATAAAAGGGTAGTTTTACATTTTCATCTTGCCTTCACTTTGAAAATGCTTCAGAGACTAGTTCAGCATCACAACAAGATCGTGTACAAGGCTAGCCTTATTCACTGACACTGAGACATCAACAATAATATCACACCATTATATTATATACCCAGTTTTTTCTTCTAGAGCCATGCACATATACACGGTCTTTTCATTTTCAAAGACTTATATTATAATAAATACCACATATTGACCCCAATTAGACCCTTATTAGACAATTATAAGAACACAATCACAACCTAGAATTAAAGCAAAACTTATGCAACTCCAACACTTTCTTAGGAATTAAATATAGTTGTACCTATATGAAATATTCTCCTTACTGCAGTCTTCTCTCAACCATTAACTCAGCAAATCCTTTACATTCATACACAGTGTACTATATCTTCTAAGACTGACAAAACTATAGTATCAATCCAGTGTTTCGCCCGATACAACACACGGCTGTATTGCTTTTCTGTTCAGTCATTCATTCCTGAGATATTAATTTATAAATATATTTGAATTCTGCGTCAGCTGTCATCGAGTCTAGAAAAGGAGGTCAGGAGGGGGTAGAAAGCTTTATTTCTATGCACGTGTTAAAACAATGCCGTGACCAACCAGATAAAATTGTCATATTTCATCCAATCACAACACTACATTTAGCTAGGGGAGAGGAGGAGCAGCGGTAGGATTTTAACAGTATGGAAGATATGTGTGAGTGACGCTTGTGTGTCCGATTATTTTGCCTGTACGTATTGGGAAATTTTACAGCAATAATCAAAAGCACCGAGTTCTACCATCAGTTGTGAAAAGCCCAAGGTGTGAGATATTGTATTCTCTGTGAAGACATTTGTGAGATTAGGAAGTGCAGTCCTACCCACATGATTCACAAGACAAGAAGCAACACTATAGTAACCTCAATATCAGTGATTCTAAGGGCACGTTTCTGCAAACTGTACAATTATCAACCTGGTTCAGGGTTAAGCAAGCACCGACATCACAGCACGGTGACAAAGTGTTGGAAAATATCACAGACTATGTCCGTTGACTGGCGATCCTTCTGCAGTGAGGTAATTAACGAACTTTTGGTGTGAAAACCAGAACATTATTGGCGGTCCTGGGATTGTTGTGGAGATTGACGACACTCACAAAGTACGAGAGGCCGTGTTTTGTCCTAAATCTGGCTGTTTTTATGGGAGTTAAGCAATATATAAAAAAAAAAATTTGTTGTGCCGTTGATATAAAATTTGTTGTAGCAAGCCAGTAAGATACACAATAACTATATAATTATTACTAATGAATTTTGTTGGGACCATTTGCCAAACTGAGTCGCCTTTCATTATGCAATATCACAATCTGGTTATATAACTAACAAACAACAAACAACCAAACTTTCCTGACACTTAATCCTCACTCCTCAACTTGCTTACCTAAAACTTAAATCTATTTATATATATATATAATTTATAAATCTATAATATACTCTTACCTTCAGCATTTGTACTAATCTAAGGCCTTATATTTTGAGGAATCAATCTATCTACCTATATATAATGTGTGTTTACAAGTAACGACATTATGGACGGAAGTACAGCAAACTACACACTGTAATCAGGCACATACCTTGTAATTGATAACTAAACTCCAATTACGGGAAGATTATCCTGTCTTTGTTTTTTTGTGATGTCTCAAACTCAAAGAAGCCTCAGTAAAGATCCATCTGGGAAGTAAAAGAGGAAAGTATGGAAGAGAATGCCGGGAAACTTCCTTCACCCATTAGAAAGACGAGAAAGACTTGCCGAACAAGGATCTATCTCGACTACCTCAACACCTTAACATCATGTATTATATTTGTAAGGTGGTGTACAGCTGTTTGTGTTTCTCTTTCCCTCTGCCAAAGCAAAGCACAGTGAACAGTGAACAGTGTAGTGTAGTGTAGTAAGCCATTACCATGCATTACTGTTGTTGGTCAAGACATCCAGACCAAAGTGTGTGTTAGTGACATTCTTTGTGCATAGAAATAAATAAGATTATCACATCATCAATATAAATGATACAAGCTAATTTTATGATAAATGAACGTGAACATTACATTAAAATAACTCAAAATAATACCAAATTTGTAATAAATAATAATAAATAACAGGACAAAACACAAACAATATTGTATAGGAACAAAGGGAAAATTACAAAAGTAAACAACAAATAGCACAAATAAGCATAAAGTAATCATGAAAAAACTAATTCTAATAACTACTACAAAACTAAATTTGTTCACATAGAAAGGAAACACAGTAAGAACATTAAAAAAACATAGAAATAAGCTGTGCAGTGCTCTGGCCTTGTTACTCTAAGGAGGAATCTCAACATCGGACAGTAGCTTTTTACAGGTTTGCACCCTGCGCATATAACTCAACACAGACACAGCAGTCACTACCATTAGGAGGAGTCCAAGAGAGAGTGGCACAGGGTCGTATACATCCTGGGTCTTGATCTGATGGCCATACATACTCAGGAACTTCATGGCCACAGCGTTGGTCCACCCAAAGCCTTCCTGTGTCTTGTACTCTCCATAATGGCCAGTTTCTCCAACTTGCGTCACCGAATACTTTTCCAGCATCTTGTGGGGTGTTGTGTTGAGGTAAGTCTGGTAAACATTCAACACCCAATGCCGAGCAAATGTTAGCGCCAGTTCATCTGCTTCTTTATTGTATTTTCCTGCCTTCTGTAGCCCCAGTACAACTATATATTGTAAAGGTGCCCAGCCTACGGGGAGGTCCCACTGCTGTCCACTATCCATTAAGGATGTTGGGATGCCTCCAGGGTAGGCAGTGATGTTATGCCGGTCCAGATATGCAATGGCCTGCTCGATGACAAACTCTGGTGACCTCTCCTTGCCGTAAGATTCCGTCCACAGGGGCATGAGGTTGGATGGGTAGAAGCCTGGTATCAGCTCCTCTCTCTCTAGGTTATAGTCAAGCCAGATACCATCCCGGTCACTCCAGAATATCCGGCTCATCGTGGTGTTACTTTCCTCGGCGTGCTTGCGATAGGTGTCTCGCTGAACCTCATTCCCTAACACCCCGTGGAACTCTGAGAGCAGCCGTGCGTTCAGACCCATGAGGCTATTCAAACACACAGGGGCAACTATCATGGGGTTGATGTCTCGTAGATTTTTGGTGCGTTTCCCATCGGCCAGGAGCCAACGGGAAGAAAAATCCCACCCACTCTCAGCTGCTGATTTCAGGCCGGAGTATATCCTCATTTTCTCTTGGTGGGAAGTGCCCTCTGTAAGCTCCTCATCTTCATTATAAGATTCTGGTCTGGCGTACGTAGCGTTAACTCGGTACTGGAAGAGTTTGTAAGCTCTGTTATCCATAGTGACTGTAACAGAACGATTCTCAAGCCAGAAACTGTATTCCTTCTCGAGTATGCTGAGTGATTCCTTTAAGAACTTGATGTCTCTGGTTCTTTTCCAATATAAGTCAACCATGGCGATTAGAAAAGGTGGCTGTGATCTTCCTAGGTAGTACTTTCTAGTGCCGTTGGGGACATAACCATATTTCTTAACTAAATACAGGAAGTTCTCAATCATGCCTTTAGCAGTATCAACCATCTCGGATAGCAACAATCCATCTATAATCCAATAGGAGTCCCAATAATAGAGTTCAGTAAATCTCCCACCAGGAATAATAAAGGGTTTGGGTACGTAAATCTGGGAGTACTGACTGGCATTGTCTCGCACATCTGTGGTCATCTTGCGACCCAAAGACTTCCAGATCTCATTCACGTTCTTGGCCCAATTCCTAAGAGGCTGGTCGTATATATCATGGATAAAGGCTGGTTGTGGTTTCCAGTCACTAGGGTTCCAGACCTCAAACTCGGAATTACGGAGACTAAAATTGTCTCCAATGAATTTTTCCAAATCTTCCTTCTTCGGAGCATTATTCGTATTTTTCAGGAAAATATTGAACCGACTCTCGATTTCTTCTGGCGATTCCTTGAGCTTCATATCAACAAAGAATTTACTGTCATTAAATACTTTTGCCCTTTGGAGATAATGAAGGATCTTAGTATTACAAAATATCTTACAACTTTCCATGGCTGTGCTTCCCAAACTTACTGCATCAGGGTCAAGGCGAACCACGTGCCTGCTGGCTCCTCCAAGGCAGCCGGCGCCCATCACCCCCACCAACACCAAGCAGCACCACAAACACACTCTAGCATGGTACTTCATCCTTCAAATGCAACCCTATATCCATCTCTTCGAATTCTGAAACATAAATATATCAACTTAGTTTCTCTCTCTTTGTGACTTGCTTAGGTATCACTTTGTCATCTGGTGAGCTAAATGTTGCACGATATAACTTCATAAAACATTAAAAAAACATTGTGTACATTTAATACATGGAGAAAATGGTAAATAATACATCAATCACATAATTAAATGTTTTGGAACTGAATTAAATGTGATTGAATAATCCAGTAATAATAACAAGCAAACTCATAATTATACATAATAATTTAAATTAAAAAAATATAAACGAATATAGATACGGAGACAGAACCACACAAGTGTTGCTCAGACCCTGAACACTATAATTAGTAAAATAAATACTAGGTAAATGCATAACTTCTATCAATGACCTCTTGGTGAATCAATAATAACAGAGGGATAATAAATGCAAGGTCAAATATTTCTGATCTCAAACAAATAAATTCATAGATATAAATTATGTTCCTTACACAATGTTAGAGTTAATAGGCTTTTTCAAGGTGATGGAAATTAATAAATGTTGCATATATTGATCTTGTTGACAAAGTACTATGAATGGCATTAAATTGAATATGGTATCCCAGCGTGGAGGTGGAGGTACTGCAGGACAAGTCTGTAAAAAGATAATACGATATGAAATGAGTGCAAAGCAACAGTGATTTATGCCGGTGATAAAAACTCCACTGCTTTTCATAAAGAGCTAAGTACAGTCAGATATAGGTTAGGTTAGGTTGGTGTTATAAGGTAAGGTAAGGTAAGGTACGATATGGTAAGGTAAGATATGATAAGGTAAGGTAAAGTATGGTATGGGCCCACTTCTATTTCTTATCTACGTTAACCACATACCATCCTATATTAAGTCCAAATGTAAGTTCTTCGCAGGTGACTTGAAACTATATATGAAGATACGTCACAATGCCACTCACCCTCTAGCTGCAGATCTTTGTTCTCTCCAAAGAGATATTGATAGCGTACCTAGGGTGGCTACTTCATGGGGCCTTAATTTTAACTCTAACAAGTGTGTAGTGATACGGTGCCAACGTGGCTCTACTGACTGGACTGCTGTGGGCTCTCTTCAACACTACCACCTAGACAACTCTGATCTATCCTTGACGGATAACCATAGAGACCTGGGAATCCTAGTTGACAATACCCTAAAGTTTCATGCTCATATAAGAACAACAGTTAACAAAGCTGCAGGATTAGCTAATAACCTACTGAAGTCCACTCTTTGTCGTTCCAGTGACTTTATGTTAGCCATCCTTAAGTCCCACATAAGACCTATATTGGAGTTTGGCTCAATAGTCTGGAACACTAGGTACTTGGGTGACATGCGGCTACTGGAGTCAGTGCAGCGCTGCTGGACTAAACACATAGATGGCCTCGCAGAACTACCCTATACTGATCGCCTCAAAGCTCTGAATCTGTACTCTGTACAGGGCAGGCTCTTGAGAGCTGATCTGATTAAATGCTGGAAGATTTTCCACAATCAATCTGCAATTTCCCCATCTGACCTGTTCTCTCCTTCTCCTGTCACTACTACTAGAGGCCACAGATTTAAATTAGCCAAACCACATATCTACACAGAATGCAGACATAGGTTTTTCAGTGTTAGGTGCATTGATCACTGGAACTCCCTCCCAGACAGTGTTGTTGGTGCCAATACTATTGATACATTTAAACGAGGCCTTCACCTTGCCCTTGGAGTCACTGTTTGTTTACACTGAATAAATTTACCCAGGAATATCCTCTAATTAATTTTTCCGTTAATCTACATTTGCTTAGTGACTTCACGTAAGATATACCCACGTTTAACACCCAGTTGCATTCCGCCCATTATTCTCTGTAATTCCCCATGTTTTATATTAACCTGATGGGCTGGCGTGCCAGCAATTGTGGGCTACACATCAACATCACCAACCATGACTGTAATTTGGGGTAGCCAACCAGGTGAGTAAACCAGGTGAGTATGGTAAGGCAAGGTAAGGTAAAGTATGGTATGGAAAGGTAAAGTAGAGTAAGGTAAATCTTGCAAACAATCTCGCTACACATACCGGAAATTCTATCCCAGAACATTATCTTTTACAATTGTCGGATAATATGGAGATAACATTAGCGTCTTCTCCTTTTACCTTGTTTTTGTTTGGCTTTAACAAGTTTCCGGAAATTGATATATATTACAAGATATTCTGCAACCTTAATTCTATCTGACATGTAAGTATTAACCTCGGGAGAAGACGTTAATGTTATCTAAATAGTATCCCAATCGTCTACTGACACCAACCCAAAAAAACAAAAACAAAAAAAACAAAAACAAAATCACTATAACAAAGACGAAACACTAGAAACTTACCTAATACTACACTGAAGAAAGAAATAGTTACTAAGATTACATAAAACTCGTAACATTATACAACGTAACACCAATTAACATGACAAGCATCCGGTTGTCAAAACATAACCTTGGATTGATTGATTATTGGTGATAAAATTACCTCAAATTGTGAATCCCTCCTTGTGTTAGGCAGTGGCCCTCTCTCTCTGTAG